>NC_069426.1:21164119-21221314 GCF_026875155.1 Cherax quadricarinatus
GAAATCCTGTTCCCCATGAATGATAAAAGAAATCATAGAGGATCCTACTTATTTCGAAGCTGAGCAACTCAGAGTAAATTCAAACACCTTAATAAAGTGATTGAACGTTGAGAGAAAATTTGGGGGAAAAGGGACTATTCTCACCTCATTGAGAGAACACTTCTATGGAGCTGGTGTTCCTGAAAACATAAGTCCTTAAGACTGGTGACATAGTGTTATCGACAATGAGGGTCCGAGGTCCCAATGGCCACTTGGAAAAATTGTGACCATATATCCTGATGCAAATGGAATGATCAGGGTAGTTGATGTTTTGAGCAAAGGTGTAGTGAATAAGTGGACAATAAATAAACTAGTACTGTTAGAATTACACAGTGTTGAAAACAAAATTAGTGATTCTCGAGAAACCACACAGACTAAAGCTGTTCAGAAAAGACAAGCAGCAGTGGTGGCGAGTGAGAAAATCAAATTAATGTTAAGTGATGAATAGTTCACCTGCAGCGAACCTCTGCCGCCCCGCAGTGTGGAGAAATTTTCTCCAGGAGGGGGGTATCAGCCCCCTTCAGCCCCTTTCAGCCCTTTCAGCCCTGAGGGGGCCCATCCCTCTCAGAAGGGGCAAGCGTCTTGGTCACTGCAACAGTGAGTATTTGATCCCAGATGCAGTACCAATATGTGACATGGCTTACCGCTCCTTGCAGTCCAGTGTTGCAGAGTGTATTTTAATAAGAGACAGTACATCTCTTACTTTAGCAGGACAATTAAGGAAAATCCTGCTCCCACGTTATTACCATAGTAAAGATAGTGGACATTGTTGTCTATGCTTAAGACAGCAAGATTTAAACATTCTGCTTTGCTTCATCGAGGAAGTGGCAAGGAAGCAAAAAGTACTAGGTCAGCTTTTTTTTTTGTGCAAGGGGCATTGATGGCATGGGGCACTGTGGCATCTTCAAATTACTTTTGACTCTACTGAGAGTGACACTGACGCCAGGATAACCAACAAAGAACGATCTGTGCGTTAGTGTGAACAAAGTGTCTCATAAAACACAATAAACACTTAAGAGAAGTGTGATCAGCTTCTTTAGTGATAAGATTGTGAACAATAAAGACAAATCTTGTGGAACATAGTGTACCAGTGTGCGTATTCCTAGACTATGGAAGACGTGGACATCCAAGGACACTTCAGCTTCTATCAAGTCACCGATATCTGTCGAAGGTGTGAAGAACACCATAGCTCACGCTACAAGAGCAAGGTAGGTTACGAATTTCTTGTAGTACGGGGACTGCGCAGTTCTTGAGTCGCAAGGAGTTTGTAATCAACCTATAGTCGGCAGTAAGGTGCGGACTTTTGAGTCCAAACAAGTACATAATTTATCAGCAATCAGTGAATGAAACATGCTGACGTAACACCCCCTAGGGGTAATTTATAATCTTACAAATTATAACTCTTTACAGCCCGTTGAGAGATGACTTCGACAGCTTCTCAAGACCTCGTCTGCAGGGGCGGCTGTGCAGGCGATGAGCTGTCTTTATAAGTTACGTACAAACTCTTTAAACTTAACTGTAATTCCATTTCTCAACATATTGTGGTCTGCAGGGCGGCTGTGCAAGCGATGAGCTGTCTTTCTAAGTTACGTACAAACTCTTTAAACTTAACTGGTAATGCCATTTCTCAACATATTGTGGTCTGCAGGGCGGCTGTGCAAGCGATGAGCTGTCTTTCTAAGTTATGTACAAACTCTTTCAACTTAACTGGTAATGCCATTTCTCAACATATTGCTGCAACACTCTGCAAGGAGCAGCGGTCACTTGACCACATATTGGTACTGCATCTGGGATCAATTACTCACTGTAGCAGTAAACAAGATGCTTGCCCCTTCTGAGAGGGCTGGGCCCCCTCAGGGCTGAAAGGGCTGAAAGGGGCTGAAGGGGGCTGATACCCCCTCCTGGAGAAAATTTCTCCACACTCAACTAGTTTTACTCACCTAGTTGTGGTTACAGGGGTCGAGTCACAGCTCCTGGCCCCGCCTCTTTACTGGTCGCTACTACACTTCCTGTCTACTCTGTAACTGAAGAAATACTTCCTAACTTCCCTGTGATTCAACTTAGTCTTCATCGTCAAGTTATGACCCCTTGTTGCTGTGTCCCATCTCTGGAACATCCTGTCTCTGTTCACCTCGTCAATTCCTCTCATTGTTTTATATGTCGCTATCATATCCCTCTGATCTATCCTGTCCTCCAGTGTCGTCAGGTCCATTTCCCTTAACCTCTCCTCGTTGGACATGCCCCTTGTTGCAAACTTCTGCAATTTCTCTAGTTTCCCTACATGCTTGGCTAGGTGTAGGTTCCAAACTGGTGCTGCTTACTCCAATATGGCCCTGACACACACGGTGTATAGGGTCCTGAGAGATTCCTTATCAAGATGTCGGAATGTTATTCTTAGGTTTGCTAGGCGCCCATATGCTGCAGCAGTTGTCTGGTTGATATGCGCCTCAGGACATGTGCCCAGCGTTATGTTCACCCCAAGATTCTTTTCCTTGATTGAGGTTTGTAGTCTCTGGCCCCCTAGACTGAACTCTGTCTGCGGTCTTCTTTGCACTTCCCAAATCTTCATGACTTTGCACTTGGTGGGGTTGAACTCCAGGAGCCAGTTCCCGGACCAGGCCTGCAGCCTGTCCATATCCCTTTGTAGCTCCGCCTGGTCCTCGTCCGACGGAATTCTTCTCATCAACTTCACATCATCTGAAAACAGGGACACTTTTGCATCTATTCCTTCCATCATGTCATTCACATACACCAGAAACAGAACCGGTCCTAGGGCAGGCTCCCACTCTGACACCTCGTCACGTACCATGACTCGCTGATGTCTTCCCAACAGGTAATCCCTGATCCATTGCAGTGCCTTTCCTCTTATACCTGTCTGGTCTTCCAGGTTATGCACTAACATTTTGCGTTGAACTGTGTCAAAGGCCTTCTTACAGTGCATGAAAACGCAATCTACCCATCCCTCTCTCTCTCTTGACTTACTCCTGTCACCCTGTCATAGACCTCTAGTAGGTTTTGTTACACAGGATTTCCCATCCTTGAAGCTTTGCTGGTTGTCGTTGATAAGCTCATTCCTTTCTAGGTGTTCCACCACTATTCTCCTGATAATCTTCTCCATAACTTTTTATACTATACATGTTAGTGACACTGGTCTGTAGTTTAGTGTTTCGTCTCTGTCTCCTTTTTTAAAAATTGGGACTACATTTGCTGTCTTCCCTACTTCAGGTATTCACCTTGTTTTGATAGATCTGTTGAAGATTGTTGCTGGTGGCAAACTTAGCGCCTCTGCACCCTCTCTCAGGACCCATCGAGAGATGTTATCCGGCCCCATTGGATTTGAGGTATCTATCTTGCTTAGCAGCCTCTTCACTTTTTCCTTGGTTGTATGTATTGTGTCGCAAACTTGAAGGTGTACCTCACCTCTCCGCCTTTCTGGTGTGTGTGTGTGTGTGTGTGTGTACTCACCTAATTGTACTCACCTAATTGTGGTTGCAGGGGTCGAGACTCAGCTCCTGGCCCCGCCTCTTCACTGATCGCTACTGGATCCTCTCTCTCTCTGCTTCCTGAGCTTTGTCATACCTCTTCTTAAAACTATGTATGGTTCCTGCCTCCACTACTTCACTTGCTAGGCTATTCCACTTGCTGACAACTCTATGACTGAAGAAATACTTCCAAACCCGCCCCTGTGACTCGTCTGAGTCTTCAGCTTCCAGTTGTGCCCCCTTGTCCCTTTGTCCCCTCTCTGGAACATCCTATCTCGGGTCCACCTTTGGGTCTATTCCCCGCAGTATTTTGTATGTCGTTATCATGTCTCCCCTGACCCTTCTGTCCTCCAGTGCCCGTCAGCCCGATTTCCCTTAACCTTTCCTCGTACGACATTCCCTTGAGCTCTGGGACTAGCCTTGTTGCAAACCTTTGTACTTTCTCAACTTCTTGACGTGCTTGCCCAGGTGTGGGTTCAGGCTGGTGCTGCATACTCCAGTATGGCCTAACAAAACACAGTGTACATGTCTTGAACGATTCCTTATTAGGTATCGGAACGCTATTCTCAGGTTTGCCAGGGGCCCGTATGCTGCAGCGGTTATTTGGTTGATGTGTGCCTCCGGTGAGTGCTCGGTGTTATGGTCACCCCAAGGCCTTTTCTCCCTGAGTGAGGTCTGTAGCTTTGTCCACCTAGCCTATACTCTGTCTCGGTCTTCTTTGCCCCCCCCCAATCTTCATGACTTTTCAAATTTTCTGGGTTGAATTCGAGAAGCCAGTTTTCTGGACCAATTCCAGCCTCTCCAGGTCTCTTTGCAGTCCTGCCTCATCCCGTCCGATTTAATTCTTCTCATCAACTTCACGTCATCAGCAAACAGGACACTTCAGAGTCTATTCCTTCCATCATGTCGTTCACATATATCAAAAATAGCACTGGTCCTAGAAACTGACCCCTGAGGGACCCCGCGCGTAACAGGCGCCCACTTTTGATACCTCTTCACGTACCATGACTCGTTGCTGCCTCCCTGTCGGGTATTCCCTTTATCCATTGCAGTGCCCTTCCTTTTACGTGTGCCTGATCCTCCAGCTTCTGCACTAATCTCTTGTGGGGAACTGTGTAAAAGGCCTTCCTGCAGTCTAGGAAAACGCAATCTACCCAACCCTCTCTCTCGTGTCTTACTTCTGTTACCTTGTCATAAAACTCCAGGAGGTTTGTGATACAAGATTTGCCTTCCATGAACCATGCTGGTTTTCATTTATAATCTTGTTCCTTTCCAGGTGTTCGACCACTCTCCTCCTGATAATCTTCCCCATGACTTTGCACACGATACATTTTTCAGAGACACAGGTCTGTAGTTTAGTGCCTCGTTTCTGTTTCCTTTCTTAAATATGGGGCTACATTAGCTGTCTTCCATTTCTCAGGTAGTTGCCCAGTTTCAAGGGATGTGTTGAAGATTGTGGTTAGAGGCACACACAGCATCTCGCTCCTTCTCTAAGGGACCCATGGGGAGATGTTGTCCGTCCCATTGACTGGAGCAATTTGACAGGAAATTTAGAGTCAGGTGACTTTCTGATACGATCCAGGATTGTTTTTTAAAACCGTTTGTGACAGAGCCAACTAGGGGAAATAACCTCCTTGACTTGGTTCTTGCCAGTAGGGAAACACTAATTAATAATCTTGAGGGTTTAAAGATGAGCTTGGGGAAAGTGATCACAAAATCACTCAGTTTTTAAAAAATTTATGGAATTCCCCAAATAATGGCAATCAAGTCTCCGTCCCTGACTTTCGCTTGGCTGTTTCATAGGACTGAAAAATTACTTAGGTGGGCTGAACTGGAATGACCTGACTAAGGGTCAGGTAGGTGGTGATGGTTGCCGATATGATGCTTTCAGGGCAAGTTCTAGCTGCTCAGTCAAATTATGTTCCAAATGGGGAAAATCAGATAAAACAAAATGATCCTAAATGGATGAACAATAGATTAAAATATCTGATTGGACAAAAGAGAGGCATATTAGGCAAATCAAAAGAGGAGGGGGCAATTGAGAAATCGATATATTCAGTTAAAGAGAGAAAAAAAAAGGGAATTAGAAAAGCAAAAAGAGATTATGAGGTTAAGTTGCAAGAAATGGGAAGACTAACCCAAAAGGATTCTTTCAGGTATACAGAAGTAAGATCAGGGACAAGATAGGCCCACTCAAAAGTTCCTCGGGTCAGCTCACTGACAGTGATAAGGAAATGTGTAGAATTTTTAACACATACTTCCTCTCAGTTTTTACACAGGGGGATACCAGCGATATTCCAGTAATGATAAATTAGGGTAGAACAGGACGTTTAATAAACTGTGTACTATTAGGGTCACAAGTGACATGGTCCTTAGGCAAATAGATAAATTAAAACCTAACAAATCCCCAGGCCTGATGAACTGTATGCAAGGTTCTAAAGGAATGTAAAGAGGAGCTTAGCACACCTTTGGCTAATCTTTTCAACATATCACTCCCAAACGGGGCTTTGTGCCAGATAAGTGGAAAATGGAAAATGTGATACCTATTTTCAAAACAGGTGACAGGTCCTTAGCTTCGAACTATAGACCAATAAGCCTAACCTCCATAAATGGGAAAATTTATGGAATCAATAATTGCCCAGGCAGTTCGTACCCCTTGAAAAGCATAAATTAATCAACGAATCTCAGAATGGTTTTACAAAGGGGCGTTCCTGCTTTCGAATTTATTAACTTTTTTCACTAAGTATTTGAGGAGGTAGATCATGGTAATGAAAATGATATTGTGTATATGGGCTTCAGTAAGGCTTTTGACAGGGTCCCACATCAGAGACTATTGAGGAAATTAAAGCACTTGGAAAAGGAGAGAAATTTTTTCCTGGATAGGCAGGGTGACAAATAGGCAGCAGAGAGTTTTGCATAAATGGGGAGAAATCAGAGTGGGGAAGTGTCACGAGCGGTGTTCCACAGGGTCAGTGTTGGGCCCCCTGCTGTTCACAATCTACATAAACGACATAGATGAGGGCATAAAGAGCGACATCGGCAAATTTGCCGATACACCAAAATAGGCCCTCGAATTCATTCTGACGAGGACATTCGAGCACTCCAGGAAGATTTGAATAGACTGATGCAGGGGTCGGAAAATTGGCAGATGCATTTTAATAAAGACAAATGCAAATTTTCAAAGGGTTGGACGGGGACAAAAACCCAATGCCACAAAATAAACAAAATTTTAAGGGAGATTTTTAAATATTAGGGTTTGCGAAAAAGATTTAGGAGTTCGGGTTTTGCAGTAATCTAAACCAAACAACGGGCATAAGGTTCGCAATAAAGCTAATAGAAATTCCTTGGTTCATATCAAGAAGAAAAAATTAATGGAGTCCGGGTTTTGTTTTTCAACTCTAAAACCCCTTTGGGGTTTTTAAAAGGCCCCCTTTTATAAAATTATGTCCCACATTTTTTGAGTCACCTTTTTAACAGAAGGGAATTTAAATTCTCGGGGAAAATGTAAAAAGGAGGTACAAATTTGATCCCATGTATCAGAAACCTTCCCTATGAGGTTAGACAAAGGGCCCTGAATTGAAACCTTTTTCTAGAAAAAACGTAAAATTTTGGGGGGTTTTATTGGGGTTTTTAAAGGAAACAGGAATAAAAAAAGGGGTTTTAAATATTGTGCTGAAAATATTAGCCTAACGGGAAACTCGCAGAAAAGGTTTTTAATTTGGGAAAAATTCAATTCAAAAAAGGATTTAGGAAAGTAGGTTTGGTAATAGAGTTGTGGATGAGTGGAAAAAAAACTCCCAAGTACCGTTATAGGGCCAAAAACTTGTTTTGTTTTAAAAAATGGGTTTGGGTTAAATACTTGAGTGGATGTGGGGGTTGGGGAGTTAGGCCCTGATTTTTGTGCAAACCAGGTGGGTTTCCCCGTTTTTCCCCCCTTTAAGCCCAATGTGACCTGCCCTGACTGGGTTGGGTCTTTGGCTTAAGCCGGTGGAAAACTTGGCCCTGCCTCGCAGGGGCCCAGAAAGGGCCTTTTTTCCAGTGTTCCTTGTTTTATTTTTTATGTTTTTTGGGGGGGTGTCAAGGTAATTTAAGACTTTTTTCACCCCCTCCTAGTTTTCGTATGTCATCCAAAAATTTTTTGGAAATTTTTCCCTTTTTAAGGTTCCCTTCTGTTCTTTTTCTTCCAAAACCCTTTCCCCTTCCCTCTACTTTTAAAAACCCCTTTAAATCTCCTTTCACCTCCTACATACCCCCTGATCATTTTTTTGTAGTTCTCCACCTTCTGTCCTAATCTGATCACCTGGCCCTTTGATGTTGTCTTCCTCCTGATGGCTATACAACAGTTTCCCGGGTCAGTCTTGTTTCTCGATGCTTTTGTCATTTTCATACTGTCGGGGGCCTCCCTCCTTACCTTTTGGCGTACCATTGGGGGGCTCTGCGACTGACTCCCTATTTTCGTGTGTTTCTCCTTCTGTATTTTTTTCCCTTCTTATTGCACTTTTTTTTTTTGCCTCCTTATCCGTCGGGGGGAAACCCAAGGGCTTTTTTCTGGTTTCCCTTGTTACTGTTCCCCTTGGGAAAAAACCCTTTTCCACGCCCCCTTGCATTTTGTTGCTACATTTTCCATCTTTTCATTTACGGTTTTCCCGGGCCTTTCCCTCTTCCCAGGGACCCCCGAAGGAAGTTCTTCAACCCTATGAAGCCCCCTTTTTTTTAGTCGGGTTTCCCCCATTCAAACCCCCTGTTATTCTCTCCACTTGCAGCTAAAACTATGTTTCAAAGCACAAAACCACGGGGGTCGCTAGCTCCAAGGGATCCCCAATTTTGTGTCCTCAATGTCTGACTCCCCAGGTGAACACAAGGTCCAATCTTGGGGTTCATCCCCCCCCTCACTCTGGTAGTGCCCTTAAAAAATGTTGGTGCATGGGGTTTTTCCAGCACCACGCCCAAACATCCGGGCCTCTCCATTTTTCGGGCCCCCCATGTGGCTCCGGGTTTTTTCCCTTCAATCTCCCTTTTGGTTGAAACCCCCCCATAACCAGCAATTTGCTTGGGGAGTGAGCTCTTCTTGCCACCCAGAAAGTTTTGGTCCCCCCCATTGCTCTTTTTGCTTCTTCTTTTTCCTCTTTGGCCTCCTGCAGTTCTTTGGGGGTTTTATACATCATTTGCAATCCCACTTTGTCCCCCCCCGGGACTGAAGTGAACCTGCAAGGGAGTCTCTTTCCCCCGGGTTCTCTTTTCCCCCTTTTTCTCGAATTTCCATCTTTTTTTTTACGTGAGGCAACCCCACCTCCTCCCCCCCCCCTTCAAATTTTTTCCTCATGTTTCTGGTATCCCGGGTGGGAAGATTGCTTTCTGTTATTGTCTCCATTATTTTTGTTTCTGTAACTGCTAGATTCTGGGGACTTCTAAATTAAATTCTTTCTTCCAAATTCCCTCATGTTTATTTTTTTAATCCATCTGCATTTGTGTACCAAAACCTTAAACTTCTGTTCTAATACTTAACTTGGTGGGGGGGGTGGAAACAGGGGGCGGTGTGTAAAGGGTTGGTTTGGGTTGTTCATTTTCCCTTTGGGGGGGTCGTGGCGGGAGCCTTTTGCAGGTGTTTCGGGGGGGTTGCGCTTGTCCTTCCATTTATCCGGGTTATTCTGCTCTCCTTTTTCTTTTCCCTCCCTTTTTTTCTCCTTTCGTTTTTGAACTATCTTTTTCCCTTGTTTTTCCCTTTCGCCCTGTGTTCGGTCTGGGTCGGGGTTACACACCCCGGGAAACCCCTGCTTGCCTCTCAGCCTCTTTCTCCTGGGGGATCAGGGTTTGGGTTTACCGGGAGTTTACCTGGAAGAGTTTGGGGGGCCCAACCCCCCCGGGGCCCCGGGTCTGTGACCACCCCTCCTGGTGATCACCCCTTTTTAAAACCCCGGCTGTTGGCGGGCGGGCCCCAAAACCAAACCGTACGAGCCACACCCCGGGGCTAAACAGGAATGCTTTGGGGGTGCTTGCCCCAGGGGCCAGTTTGGGAAGACGGCCGGGGGTCTTTTGGGTTTTTTTCCCCCCTTAAAGTTTGCTGGGGGGCAGTTAAAACAGTTTTGGGGCCCCTGACATTATTGTTTGGTCCTTAACGTGCAATTGGGACCCCCCTGTTTTTTCTTTGGGGGGGATGGGGGGCATCGTCGCCAAGTTTTTTTCCTTTCGTAGTGAGTGATTTTCGTTTGCAATTTTCGGTACTAGTGGTTTGTACTGCCTTGAAAATTATTTTTGAGGGGGGCCGATCCTTTTCTTTGTAAACCAAACCCAATTTTTCCGAAAATTTGCCACCTGGGTCTGTCCCCCCCCCTATCACCTTTTATGAAAGTCTTCAAACGCTTTTTTCTTTCCCCCTGCCCTTTTTTTCATCATAAGTTTTTCCCCCTTTGCTTTGGGCTAGCCATAGACAAACCGGGTCTCTCCCTTTCCCCCTCCCAAATGGGAATCCCTTTTCCCTCCCCCTGATGTTTTTTTAGGGTTCCCCTTTCCCCTGGAGTGTTCCTTCCTTCAGTCCCTTTCCCCCGTTAGGGGCCCCCATGCTTCTGGTTTATCCCCCCCCCCACCCCCCCCTCCGGCCCCCCCATTATTGGTTAAGGGTTTCCCTTTCAATGGGCCTTGTTCCTTCGAGGTTTTTCCAAAACCCCTCTTCCCGTTAGAGTGCTTTCCCCGTCTTTGTTTGGCCCCAAAATGGGTTTGACAGGACCCCTGCATCCCGTTTAGTTTCCATGCTTCCTTCGGACCTTTTTCTGTGTTCGATTAGCCCTTGCCGGGTTTCTACTTCGTTTTAAAATTTTTTTGTCTCTGTGTGTTTTTAGATGTTCCGCTCCTCTTCTAATCCTCTATCTTTATTTTTGCTTCTGTGGCCCTTTTCTTCCCCCTTTTGCATTCTGCTGCTAAACCCCTCTTCCATCCTTTCCTTTTTCCCGCTCATCTAGTCTCCTTTCCCCCTCTTTTCCTCCCCTTTTTTTTAGCTCTATCGCCATCCTCCCTCTCAGATGTCCTTGGAACTCCCTTTTCCTCATCCTGGTTTGGGGGGGAAATAGAAGGGTTTGGAGGGGGAGGATGGGTTTTGGGGGAAAGGGGGGGGGTGGTTTTGGGGGGTAAGATAGTTGGGGGGGGGAGTTAGTTTGGGTTTTGGGGGGAGGGGGGTGGATGGGTTTTGGGGGAAAAGGGGGGGGATGGTTATTGGGGGGGAGGGAGGTTGTTGGGCGGGGGGTTTTCGGTTTGGGGGGGGTTTGGTGGTTTGGGGGAGGGGTAGGGGGCTAAAGGGGAGGTGGGTTTGGGGAAAGGGGGTAAGGTTTGTGTCTAGTGTTTTTGTCAAGTGGTGGAGGGTTTGTGTGTGTTGTGTGTTGTGTGTGTGTGTGTGTGTATGTGCGTGTGTGGGGCGGGTGCGGGTGTTTTGTGTGGGTGTTGTGTGTGGGTGTGTGTGGTGTGTGTGGGGTTTTGTGTGGTGTGTGTGTGGGGTGGGTGTGTTGGTGTGGGGTGTTTGGGGTGTGGGGTGGTGTGTGTTTGGGGTGTGTGTGGTGTTGGTGTGTGTGTGTGGGGTGTGGGGTGTGTGGTGTGTTGTGGTGTTTGTGTGTGTGTGTGTGGTGTGTGGGGTATGGTGGTGTGTTTTGGGGGGGTGTGTGTGTGGTGTTGTTTTTTGTGTTTGTGTGTGTGTGTATTTGTGGGTCTACTACCTAATTGGGTTGAAAGGGGGCCCGGGCTTCCCCTCCCGGGCCCCCCTTTATGGGGGGTTGTGTGGGGTGCTATAAAATCACAGTAAAAAGGTGGTATACAATTTTGTAAAACCCTTTATTGAAAAAAAGGGGAAATTCCCTTTTGCTTTTCATGATTTCTCAAATTTAAAAACTTTGGAAAAAAAAATAAAAGGGGTTGAAGTCTTTTTAAGGCTGAATATCACCTATATCAACATTACAAAACCCCCCCTATATTCGGGTCGGATTTTCGAGGACTTGGCAAACAATTAAAATTTTTTCCAAATTTTCATTTAAATATAAAAAATTAATTTTTATAACCCCTTTCCAAAAATTTATATTAAAAACAAAACTATTTTTACAATGCTTGATTCAAATTTTATTTCTCTCAACCCTAGACTTGCTTGATGAAATTTTCTCCCGGGCTTTTTAAAAAAAAATTTGGGTGGTTTAAAAAATCTCTATGAATTTTAAAAAGAGCTCTTGTCCATTTCTATGCTATATTTATGCTGCTGTAATCTTAGGTCAAGGGGTTTTTCCCCTTTTTTCTGTAATGAACTTTTTTACATTTTTTACCGGGAATCCTGTAGATTTTGTAGGGGGGGCGGGGTTTTTGGGTTTTTAAGATTCCCCCCTAAAAAGTGTTTAAAAAAGTTTTTTTATGGGCAAAAATTGGAAAAACCTTGAAAATAAAATTACAATATAAATTTTAAACATTAGAAAATGGGGGGAAAAGTCTAGTACTTTGCTTATTTTATATGAGAGATTTTTTTCCATTTCCCGTTTTGCCCAATATTGGGGGATGACATAGCGTTTAAATAACCAGGAGATAAATTTCCCCCAAAGAAAAAACAGGGGGGCCACGAGTACACTGAGAAACAACACAATAAATTTCCGGGGGCCCAAGATGTTAAATCCCCCACCATAGTTTTAAGGGGGGGATTACCAAAAGATCCCTGGGTTTTCTTCAAGAAGGCACTGGAAAGGGAATAAAAATCGTACCTGACCCGCAGGGCTGTTGGGTTTATACTCAGTTTGCCTGGCCCTTTAGCAGTAACAGCCCGGTTGGGTAAACCCCGATTTCCCTCGAGGCATGGGCTCAGACCAAGCCGCAGGAGCGTTGACCCCCCCAAAACCCTTTTCCAGATTCAATTTGGGGGAAAAGGGCCCCTTGGGGCTTAAGTCTGGCTGAAAAGTAGGTACGGGGGTGATATGGGTTTGGGAAAAATCAGGGTTGGGAATTATCGGGGGACATACATGGAAGCCGCACACAGCAGTCTTTTGATGTTCCGAAGGGCCTTTTACCCCTTTTTTTAAACATAAATTGGGGTTTCTTACTGGTAAGGGGGGAAAATTTACGGGGAATAAAATTCTGAAATTTTTTCTAGCAAAATTTTTTTTAAAAAAATTTTATGATACATATAAAAAACCCAAAGTATCATCTTATCATAAGGGAAACCGATAATTTTGAACGAATTAGATATTATTTAATTTTTTTTGGGGCCCATTTTTCCCTTTTCACACTTTTAACCTTAAAAGGGGACTGATGATTTAACAAAGGGTTTTTTTGCCCAAGATATACCTGAAAAAATTTTTCATACCATGTGTCATATATGACCACAAAATTGTTTTAAATATTCTGAAAATTTTTTTCTAACCCCTTTTTGGGAGATACTTAGTAAGACCCCCCGGGGCTTTCAAAGGGTTAAAACCCATCAACCCCCCTAACACCCAAGAGTAATAATAGAGCCCCGAAAATGCCCGGGGCATTGAGATATACTTAGCTTTACAAGGTCAACAGTATCATCCATTTGTTGATATGGGTAGGCATCAGGCACTGTGACTTCATTCAGCTTTGTGTAATCCATACACATTTGCATTTCGCCATCTGTTTTGTCTAAGCGTATGCACATAGAATTCCATGGACTTTCGGACTTCCCCACAAGCTTTAGCTTCTCTGAATGAGCTCTGAAAGGAGACAAATTGATTGGTTAGAGACATCAGAAAAAGTCCAAATAATATCTTTGCAGTAAGGTTATAATATCAGCCACTTGCACCTCAGTCATAACGATTATCATTGGTTGAAGATTCTCCAACATTTGGACAGTCTTAATTCCATTCCACTGATCTTTTGAAATGAGTTCGGTTCTGTGAGAACAGATATGATCGTTATAGGGGAGTGAGGCTCAATATTTTTTTTATCTGATTTAGGTGGTAAATCTTACCCTCTTTTCCTTTGTAGCAAAGAAATGCATGGTTCCAATAAAGCGTACATTCAGTGTATGACCAGGTACTGGTTACTTGACCATGACTTAATCTCCTGCTTGGGAAAAAAAGGGGCTTAATTGCTTTGTCATGCTTGATTTACTACGTTTTCCTACACTTTCCTAATAAAGGGCCCCTTTTGCCATTTTTAGCACTAGGTAGAACCTTACCATAAATTCTTCCTGTGAATTACTTTGGTGTCCCTCCAAAGTTAGCCAATTTTGGGTACTTGCAGAGGTCCTCTTATACTTTGCTCAAGCAATAGTAAACGGAGCGAAATCAGGGAATGCTACAGTGAAAAGTTCTGTTCCCCAAGGCACAGTACTCATCCCACAAATTTTCTCCATTCTCATTTCTGACATAGAGACATTAATCATAGCACTATATCATCCTTAGCAGATCATATTTTAATCTGTATGAAACTGACATCCATAGAAGACACAACGAGCCCCCAAGCTGATATAAACCAAGCCATCCAGTGGGCCAGTGACAACAATATGATGCTCAGTGAGGACAAATTTCAGTTATTAGTCTAAGGAAGAATGGCGGTAATATAAGTAGGACAAACTCAAACCCCTCAATAGAAAGTAAGTCAACTGTGAGAGTCCTGGGAGTGGTAATGTCAGAAAATCTCACCTTCAAAGAGCACAATGTTATTATCGCAACTGCATGAAAGAATAGACTGGGAAACTATAACAAGGAATGCCCATCCAGTGAGGACACTCTTCAGGTCATTTGTTCTCTCAAGGCTGGAGTCTTTCTGTGTACTAACGGCCCCCTTCTAGGCAGGCGAAATTGCAGAACTGGAACCTGTACATAGAATCTTCCAAGGTCGTTCAAACACATAAATTACTTGGAGCACTTGAAGCTCCTAAAACTGTACTTCTTAAAATGTAGAAGAGACAGATGGATCTTAATCTACACCAGGAAGATACTAGAGGGACTGGTTCAAAACCTGCATACCAAGAATTCTGCTTATAAGAAGCTTGGCAGACGATGCAGGATACAGTGGAACCTCGAGTTTTGGCCGTAATCCGTTCCAGAAGCTAGGCTGAAACTCAGATTGTTCAAAAGTCAAAGCAATATTCCCCATATGAAATAATGTAAATCCAATTAATCCGTTCCAGGCACCCAAAAATATTCACAAAAAAATATTTTTTAAAGAATAAATATATTTTTACATACAGAAAACAGTGAGAAATAAATATTAAGCACTAATTTTAATGGATAAATGAGAATTTAAATCAGTTTTACCTTTATTGAAGACTCTTGTTCGCGTATGGAGAGGCAGGAAAGTTTGTTTGGAGACATGACAAAATACTTAAATATGACGCTAATGTTAACTCTATGGTTTATTTATCTATCACAATTCATCTGACATG
This sequence comes from Cherax quadricarinatus, assembly GCF_026875155.1. Lineage (NCBI taxonomy): Eukaryota > Metazoa > Arthropoda > Malacostraca > Decapoda > Parastacidae > Cherax > Cherax quadricarinatus. Next base: position 21,179,006 of record NC_069426.1, read on the forward strand.
ACATAAACACAATTAATAACATAGAAACATGATATATACTCTAGAATGAATAAAATATGTCATTACGTATGTGGAGTGGTGGTGGTGTTGTTGTTGTTGGGTTTATAAGGGCCACTGACAGCATAAGCTGTATAGTATTGGTGGAGGCGGCGGTGTTTTCAGTGTCGCTATATACCTCAAACAACAATGGAGGAGTTAGTTTCCTGTCATCTTTTTTCAGCTGCTTAATCGCTTAAGCTTACATGCTACAATGCTAATGCTGGCACTATAGTCATTATCGACTCCTGCTGCTATAGTATCGTACATATCGTAGAATTTCTGAATCATTGAAGAAGGCACATTCTCCCCCCTCTCTTCATCCTCCACTTTCGTACTTTGCTACAATTTCTTTCTTCAGTTCCATTGTGTTTCTCACTTTCTTTACCAAAGGGCTGGCACTAGAAAGTTTCTTTGAGCCCAAGGTTAATTATGTAGCAGTTGCACTCAATCAAGAAGCACAAAAAACAATGGATTATTGTAAGATGTTTGGATAAAAGCACAGGGTGATGCTCACTCAAGGAGAAACAAAGCCAGACTGACTCACAGTGCATGCTTGAGATGCTTTGTGTGGGCACAGGCAGGTGCGGGCAGGCGGACAGGTCTGGTACAACGGCTAAAACTCAAGGTACTGTTCGAAACTAAAGATAAAATTTAGCCGAGAAAAGTGACCAAAACTCAAAACGGCCGAAACTTGGGACGGCCAAAACTCGAGGTTCCACTGTACCTTTAATGAAAATCCAGAGTGCGATGAGTATGCTGAGAAAACAAAATAAGTGTTAAGGGACCAGGGTTCTTCAATGTGCTCTCTTCATGCATAAGGGGATATATATATATATACATATATATATATATATATATATATATATATATATATATATATATATATATTATATATATATATATATATATATATATATATATATATATATATATATATATATAAGACAAGCCACGGGGGTGGAAATCTATAGCTCAAGTACTTTCACACTTCTCAGTGTGCCATCAGGAGCTGTGCAATGTTGAAAGGCAACAGCAGGAGAAGTTATTGCCTTTGCTACATTGTACAGCTCCTGATGATGCACTGAGAAGTATGAAAGTACTTGAGCTAAAGATTTCCACCCCCGTGGCTTGTCTTGCATTGTTAAGACCGCCTGCCTGCGATTGTTTTGCATACATATACATATGTATATATATATATATATATATATATATATATATATATATATATATATATATATATATATATATATATATATATATATATATATATATATATATGCAAAACAACGACTCTGAAAGAATAGATAGTTCCTTGATAATGTGAGTAGTCACGAAAGCGCTTGGAATTTCTCTATTCTTTCAGAGTGGTTGTTTTGCATATTCTGAAATCACCTGTTTACTGTGATCTTATTGCATATATATATATATATATATATATATATATATATATATATATATATATATATATATATATATATATATATATATATATATATATATCGTACCGAATATGTAAAACTTGCGATTTTAAACCCCTAGCTGTTTTCAAGAGAGAGAACTTAATAGATTCCTTCAAAACAGTTACTGATCAACCGGGTTGTAGTGATGGCAAATCAATTGATCAACAAACAAAGAGAGAGAGTAGAGGTCAACGAGTGACTAGCTCCCTTAAGGTTTACTATACAAATAGTAGGAGCCTAAGAAATAAGATAGATGAGCTAAGATTACTTGCAAGTGTAGGTAATATAGATATTATTGGTATAACAGAGACCTGGTTCAACCTGAAAGTTAGAGAAATGCCTTCTGAATGCAACATACAGGGTTATAAACTATTCCACACTGATAGGGTCAACAGGAAGGGTGGTGGAGTGGTGATGTATATAAGAGAAAATTTAAATTGTTGTCTTAGACATGATATAAGATTAGAAACATCGAACACTGAATCTGTTTGGCTACAGTTTCTCGAGGACGCGACAAATTAATTTTGGGTGTGATTTATAGGCCCCCAAACCTTGATAGGGAGTGCAGTAAGCTGTTATGGGACGAAATTCATAAGGCATCTAGATATGAAAATATTGTGATAATGGGAGATTTTAACTTTAGACAAATTGATTGGAACAATATGACAGGAAATCTTGAGTCTAGTGACTTTCTTAATACTGTTCAGGATTGCTTTTTAGAACAGGTTGTGACAGAACAAAGATTCGCTAATTAATAATCTTGAGGTTAATGATGAGCTTGGGGAAAGTGATCACAAATCACTTAGTTTCAATATATCATGGAATTACCCAGATAACTGCAATCAAATCTCTGTCCCAGATTTTCGCTTGGCCGACTTCATGGGACTGAAAAATTACCTGGGTGGGATAAATTGGGATGTCCTGACTATGGGTCAGGTAGGTGATATTGGTTGCCAGTATGACATTTTTCAGAGCATAGTTCTAGCTGCCCAGACAACTTTTGTTCAAAGTAGGGAAATTAGATCTAACAAAAATGATCCCAAATGGATGAACAATAGATTAAAACATCTCATTGGTCAAAAGAAAGTCATATATAGGCGTATCAAAAGAGGGAATGGTTAGTTAAGAAATCAATATATTCAATTAAAGAGAGAAATAAAGAAAGCAATAAGAAAAGCAAAAAGGGATTATGAGGCTAAGGTCGCAAGGGATTCAAAGACTAACCCAAAAGGGTTCTTTCAAGGTATACAGAAGTAAGATTAGGGATAAGATTGGCCCACTTAAGAGTAACTCTGGTCAGATCACTGACAGTGATAAGGATATGTGTGAAATTCTCAATACCTACTTCCTCTCAGTTTTCACCCAGGAAAATACTAGCGATATTCCTGAAATAATAGATTATGTAGAACAGGATAATAAACTATGTACTATTGCGGTAACTAGTGGCATGGTCCTCAGACAAATAGAGAAACTAAAACCTAACAAATCCCCAGGCCCTGAAGAACTGTTTGCAAGGGTGTTAAAGGAATGTAAAGACGAACTTAGCATACCTTTGGCTAACGCGACGGTCTGGAGTTTTGAGACTCTCTGACCGCGGGTTCAAATCCCGCCCGTGGTATGGTTTGTTTGCAATCGTGTCATTACGATTTCGTGAGTCATGTTAACGGCTTTGAGGGGACTTGAGCTAGAGTTCGTCACGGCCACGCTAGCTGGAGATTCGTCTGTAAAATCTTGCATTTGTGGTTACAGTGGTGACTATGCTAACCTTCCTGTGGTACAGAAATATACCTAGTTGAACGAATCTTATTGTGGCTAGCTGGTCCAGTGGCTAACGCGACGGTCTGGAGTTTTGAGACTCTCTGACCGCTGGTTCAAATCCCGCCCGTGGTATGGTTTATTATCACGAACTCTCAGCACATTAGACACACAACATGGGGACACAAAAGCCATAGTTAATGGATTAGATATTATTATTACGTAATAATTCACAAATTTGCACAATCATTAAATGACAACGACATTCAATGCCAACAGAATGAGCAATATGTCAGCAACGCTGCATAGTCTAGGTAGGGCACGCAGTGTAAGCTATATCACCAAATACCTAACTCATGATGGTGGCATTACCCAAATGTCAGACAGAAGTAAAGAAATATTATTAGCAATGTCAGGCAGCAGTACTGCAATGCAACCAGCGGTGCAAGGCAACAATAAGACAATGCAACAAAATAATCCCAGAAGCTTATTTAATCTGAATGTAAAGAAGGAATACCAACACAATAACAATCACTAGAGCAATCAGGATTTTGAGGAATAAAGTAAACGCCAGTTACTAGCTCTGAGTATCTTTATAATATGTATGAATATTATTTATGACAGGTTTGACTAATTCTATAATACGAGTGGGGTTAACTAGAGAGAGGAGAGAGAGAGAGAGAGAGATGTCAAAGAGATAAAGTCAGTTGATCAAATGAAAATGCTGGCCCACAGATGGCTCCAACTTCATCCTGTTCCCTACTTGTAATGTCTCATAACAATAAAAATGCTTTCAAATGAGCTGATGTAGGTAACAGCTCTTAGCTTGCCAATAAAGTTAGGAATCCTTAACCTGTAAATAGCTGTCAATAAAGCTAGGGATCCTTAACCTTGTCAAACCCTGTGTAAAAAAAAAAAAAAAAAAAAAAAAAAAAAGAGAAGAGAGAGAGAGAGAGAGAGAAAGAGAGAGAGAGAGAGAGAGAGAGAGAGAGAGAAAGAAAGAGAGAGAGGGGAGGGGAAGAAAGCAAAAGAATGAGAACTCTCAAAGACAGTATAATAACCTAAATGACATGCCAGGATATCTTATTCATGAAAACAAGATACCAGATATATTAAGCAAATTTCTTAAATTTGCTTGTAACAGATAAGCGAACTGTAGATATAAATCCAAACGTATTCCTGTTAACCCCTTTGGGACCTAGTTCCTAGGCCTTGTGTGTATCCATGTGCTCTTGCGCTACCGTCCACAGGATGTATATAGGGTGTACAATAAACCAGCCATTTCGGTAGCAAAATCTAAAATCTCATGAGCTACATTTTAAACAGAGGACCTTATTCTCATATGGTATTAACCATATGAGATTTCGTGTTAACTAGCCGAAAGCTGGTTAACACGGTGTTAACCAGCCAGAAGCTTGTGAGGAACTGAAGCTCCAGGGTTATTCCTAGTCAAACAATAGCCTACCATAGCGTCACCTCCATCACGTTGACTGGAAGACCTCCAGCACAACTGGTAGTTACCTCACATGTGAATGGCGTTTTCATTCGCATGAATAACGAGCAACTATGCTTTCAGGTGGTTATTGATGAAATGCAGGACTGTGGTTACGTGTGATGCTCCTCTGATAAAATAATATACTGGGTATACACAGCAATATGCGTCTTAATGAACGTGGCAGTATTGTGCATAATTTATAATATGGTTTCTTTTTATTGAGAGATGGCAATCTAACTTAACAAAATCTAACTTCACTTACCCTAACCTAACTTATCATAACCTAAATATCAAAAAACGAAAAATTTGTTGCAAATCGTATATAAAAATTCACGTGTAATTTGAGAGGATGAGTAGCAACAGGTCACCTTAATGGTGGTAATGATGATAGAATTACCGACAAAATGTTAGGTAAATAAATACAGATTCAACTAATGTGACTTTTTATTGTAGCAACATTTCGCTTTCTTGGAGCTTTGTCAAAGCCGTAACGGCTTGACAGAGTTCCCGGAGAGCGAAACGTTGCCTTAATAAAATGTCACATTAATTGCTTCTGTGTCCATTTACCTAACACTATAATATTATTTTATCCACTAATTTCTATAGAAAACTTGTCAGGTATATCAGTCAGAGTCATGCAGTTGTTCTCCATGATCACCGTCGGTAACCACTGGCCTACATTGAGTCTTTGTTTACCCTTTGCTCTTCAAGTCTCTATTACCTTTGTGCCTTATACCATTTATTGACATTACAATATGTTATAAATGGATATAATTTGCTTTTAAACGGCACTCAAAGCTTTCCAAATCTATCCTAACTAAATTTAACCAAATTAAGTGAGAATCAATGTTTACGAGAACAGATGTAGCGTTGTCCATCTTCTAAAATATTAATACAAAGATTACTATCTTCCTAGCGTCCTCTAGTTTGCATTTGCATCAATTTTCTGAAGATATTTACAAGTGGCTATCTCAGTGCCGTTGCTCCCTCCCTTGGTATTTACGAGGTTATTTGGATTGAGAATCTAGTTTCTCTTGGGGGTAGCTCTCTCAGAAGTACCTTTACGTCATCATTTGTTTCAATTTTCAATAAATCTGATTAAATTTCCCATCCTTTTCTGTTTCGGTTAATAGGCCTTGTTGAGTTGTGTATTCCTTTAGAAAACTTTGATCGAGTTTTTGTTATAAATTTTCTTCGTCCTTATGTTAAACAGCTTCCCTCTTCAGACTCAGTACTTGCTCATTTTCCATCATTTTCCTTCGAATGTAGATGCGAGTAACTTTGCTTCAGTTTTTGTTTTTCAGTCATTTTTTTAATTATCTCTCTTCTCCATGTATCCCTGCTCGCCCTAATGTAATTATTTCTCACCCTCCTGCTTTTTTTTTTCTCTTTGGTGTTGGGTCCTCCATTTACATTTTTTCTTTCCTTTTCAATATTTACCTTCACTTCTTTGCAGTGATTATTTTTCTTGGGATCATCTACATGTCTATTTTTTTTTCAATTGGTATTTAATCTTCATGTCTCTTCAGCTCATTTTTTTGACAGTTTATTGTCCCACCTTATTTTACTCAGAAAACTTTTCACTACGTTGAGATCCCTTTTCTTGCACTCTGGTTTCTTGAACTCGTTATTCGTTACTTCCGTTTTTACTAAGTGATTCAATATTAGGATGCAGTGATCACTTTTTACGGGCGTCCTGCTTTCTGTATATTCCGTGTCTGTGTCAAAGTGAGTACTTGGTCTAGATTGATGTGGTAAGTCCAAGAATTTAGCCTTCCCTCTCTATAACCACTCAGAACTATTTTCATGTTCCTGTATATTTCTTCGTAGTTTAAATAATCTATGATAAACATTTTTGCTTCGGTGTTATTGGCTTCATATTCTTGTCTAAGACTTTCACTGTTGGGGGAAGGGTGATGTGGCGATAAATTTTTCAGTGGCTATTAATGCTTTAGGGTTCCCATTGTTATCTTTATTACCACGTTGTCTGTTAACATTTTGCAGTTAGTTCTGAATACATGTGTGTGGGAGGAAGTAAAGTAGATTTGCTTTCACGTAACTTAGAGCTCTGCTAAAATATTTTCTCTCGTTCTCTCATAGAATTTAGTTGTTCTACAAAAAAAAAAAATATGCCAAAAATCACTTTCCAGTTTTCAATATTTAGTCTGGTAAGTGTATGACTGGCAGTGGCAGTGAGGCACAAGATGAGCAGTGCCAGGGAGTCACGTGTCCTCATCCCCAAGAGGACCCGACACCCTTCTCACTCTTAAAGAATTCATGGCTGTCCATTACTCTGCCTGAACCTTCCTCCGACGCTGGGTCACCTTACCTTGGTGGGGAGGTTTCAGCGGCTTTGCCTGACTGAGAACCAACCCAGCAAAATTTTGCTGGGGATGTTTGGCTCTATGGCCTGAAATTGTTAAAAGATATAGTTTTAACTAGAGTTAATAGCAGCGGTGGCAGAGCCAGCTCAGATGAATCTGCCACTGCTGCTAATACCGTTGATGTTGATGCCATCACAGCTGACGCCGCAGCCTCTGAAGTCGTTGTCACTGACTTCACCTTCGTGGCGGGCATTGAGATGGGGTGAGAGATATGTGGGGAGGGTGATAGCTGGGTGTAAGTGAAGAGTGGAGCGGATGATGAATGGGGCTGAGGATGGGGGGGGGTGAGAGTTGGTGACTGGTGGGGGTGAGAGTTGATGACTGGTATGGGGTGATATGAGGTGGTGGGTGATGAATGTGGTGGGTTATGGAGGGTGATTTCCAGGGGTAGTTGGTAATAGGTGAGGCTTCAGGTGATAAACAGAATCTGTCGAGGAATAGCGGTGGGTGATGGGCGGGATTTAGTAATAGGAAGGGGAAGGTAGTGATGATGGGCGGATGAGAGGGATGGGTGGGTGAGAATAATTTATTAGTGATAATTACAAATGGAGGCGAGTGATGAGTTCGGATTTGTAAGAGATCTGAATGGGTGATGGTGAGGGGTGTTATGAGGGGGTGATGGATAGAGGGTGAGAAGCTGGGGTGCATTATGAGTAATGGTGGGTAAAAGGCTGAAGTGAGTAATAGGGGGGGGTTATAGGGCTGGTGATAAGTTGAGATGGATGATGTGGTGGGTGTTGGGGAGAGGTGGGTAATGAGTTGAGGTGGGTGATAATCAGTGATGGGTGATGGGTGGGGATTGGTGAGGTGTGTAATAGTTGGGGAGGGTGATAGGTTAGGATGGGCGATGAGTGAAGGGGTTGTGAGGTTAGGATGGTGATATATATAATGAGTGATAAATTGGGGTGGGTGATGAGTGGGGAGGATGATAGGTTGGGGTGATTGATGAGTGGGGAGGATGATAGGTTGGGGTGGATGATTAGTAGGGAAAATGATAGGTTGAGGTAGCTAATGAGTAAAAGTGAGTGATAAGAAGGGCGGGTGGGGGTGGATGATATGGAGAAGTAGGTGATGGATGGAGGAGGGTGACAGGTAAGGGTGGATAGGTGATGGGTGCGGGATTGAGTTGATAGAAGACAGGTGGGAGGAGAGGTACGTTGTGTTAAGCGATGGGTGAAAGTGGGTGATTAGTAATAAGTCGAATGGCTGATACTGTAGGATGGGGAGTGTGATGAATAAGGAGGGTGATATGGTGATAGGGTTGAGCGGTTAACGGGTGAAGGTGGGTGATCGGTGGGGTGGGTGATCTGTAGGGGTGGGTAATGAATGGTTGGGTAGGTCATGAGTAATGTGTAGGAGGTATGATGGTGTGGATGAGTTGTTGGCTGGGGTGGGTGATGAGTACGGGTGCTACATGGATTAGATGATGAGTTGATGACAGGTAATGGGTAAGAATGGGTTATAGATGGGATGAATAAAGGATGGAAGTGGGTGAAAGATTATGCGTATGTATGATATATAGGGATGAATAAGAGTTAGTGACTGGATGGGGAGGGTGATAGGTTGGGTGAGTGATGGGTTAGGGTGGATGATAGGTGGGTAGGAGACTGATAATGTTTGGGGGTCTGAAATGTGGGAATGAGAAAGCTGTGAGTGATATACCGGGATGGGTGATATGTGGAAATGGGAAATGGTGGGTGATATGCAAGGGTGAGTACTGAGTACTGAGAGAGGGTGGATGATACATAGATGGGATGGAACATGAGTGAAACTGAGTTATAGGAGATGTCTGAGGGTGTGATGGGTGAGCATAAGCAAGGGTCGGTGACAGAAAGTTGTGGGATGTGAATTAGGGTGGGTGAAGATGGGATGGGTTGTGGGTGAGGGTGGATGAGAAGTGGGGTTAATAAAAGGTGATGTGTGGAGGTGTGATGGATGAGGTGCTGGTTGCTGATGGGTGAATGATAAATGATATATGGCATAATGGGGATGGGTAACAGGTGAGGGTGGGTTGGTGTGTTTTTAGGAGGGGTTATGGATACAACATCAAGGAGCTCAACGTTTGCTTCACCATGTAGACAACACACTCATAACCTACAGAAGATTTCACATCCTCTCCCTCTAAAACAAACTCAAACAGGTCGGGCCCTCAATTTAATTTTCGCTTGAGGGGGGGGGGATCCAACGGTGCACTTTCTTTCCTAGTTGTTTTACTAGGCAAATGTGACAACCAACGAGCTTCGTTTCCACTCACAGAACACCAGGAATAAACGTGTGTTCCCATAGCCTTGTTTCGTCTTCTAAGAGCTCTCCGCCTCTGCAGAAGATAATTTCTTGAAGAAGAATGCTTTTTCCCTCGAACAAATCTTTACCAAACTACACTACACTCGACATTTCATCAGGGATTGCAGACTACTTACATCATCAGCTAGCCCAGTTCGACGCTACCGAAAAGGAATTCGTAGTCCTTACCAACATATCGACTACCAATCACTTCTTCGATATCTTCTCAAGGCAAATTCAGCATAACCACAACTTCTACAATCAAGTACATCAGACAAACACCACCAACATATTTCAATTAGTTCAGGGGTGAAAGCACTCACATAAAATAACCGTAACAAAATCTACATTGATTAGACATCCAGAAACCTTCATAAACTAATTTCGGAACACTAATATGTCAGTAGAATTAACTACTCTAACAACCGCACTATTGATAACTACATTACTAATTCTCAATGACGATATCCAGTGAAAAGGAGTCATTAATTCTCCGTTCATCAATATTTGCAACAACTTCAACCAAAACAATGATTTCTATAATTTAGTAATAATGTTATAATTACCGACAAAATGTAACGGTTTGACAAAGCTTCTGGAGAGCGAAACGTTGCCTCAATAAAATGTCACATTAGCTTCATTAGTGTCCATTTATCTTTTATAATTTAGTTGAACCGTTTGCCGGAAAACTTCTAAAAAGTTTGGAAACCAGTGTGACTTGAACCACAAGTTGCTTGTGGGTCAGTATAGTATATTTGCTCACCCTCCCTTACTAGGTTTATTTGTTTGTGATTTTGTAATTCCCACTGAGTGGGAAAATTTTTGATAACAAAACCTTTTTATAACTGCGAATGTGTCTCCTTACTACAATGTATATACACTGTGATGTGTAAATTTATTAATATGTATCTCATTGGACATTCGTTGAGATATGTATCTGTGTATTTTCATTGAGACGTGTGTATCACTCATCTGTAAACAGTGAGATAGTTCATTCATGGTACATCGATATGAACTTCTGTAATAATTCATGTTGTATATTTCATGGAAAAGGATAGTGGGATGATGGATGGATGATCATGGAAGAGACGTTGGAGACATCAAAAGAAACTGGGAAAAGTTACAGAGGGCAAGATAGGGCTATAGTGGATTTTCGTCCGGGATGAGACTAGAAGAAACCAGGCTAGAACGAGACAATGATAAACAGCTGCCTGAGTAAGCAGGCAGCTATGAGGATAGTGAGAGATCATGGCAGATAGCTGTTGGGACAGCGAGAAACTATGGTGGACAGCTACCAGGATAGGGAGATACCATGGAAGACTGCTATTGGGATAGAAACTACGGTCAGCTATGACGGTATGGAGAGACATGGTAGATAGCTATGAGGCAGGAAGGGACCACGGTAGACAACAGTGAGAACAGAGAGTGGTGATAGCTGCATGGGTAGTGAGGGACCAAGAGGGCAGAGAGCAACACTGGCAGTCAGATACAGGGACGGGGAGACTATATTACATAGCTATAAGGGGAAGACATTTACCGGTGTAGAAAGAAACTGTGGACGACTACTACTGGGGCAGGGAGAAACCAAGAGGTTAAAGAGGAAACATGGTTGACAGTTACAGAGGGAGGGAGACCATGATAGACCGCTATGAAGGAAAGAAGATATCACGGTAACATCCGGGAGAGAGGGAAAATGTGGATGACAGCTACGGGACAGCAAAAGACCATGGTAGACAGCTGAACGTGTAAGGTGGGGGCTGTGGAGGTAGATGGTTGTGGGAGGTAGCATGGGAGTGGTGGTAAACAGAATGTGGGTAGAAAGATGTGGGTGGTTTCTGACAGTAGTGAGCTGCAGGGTGAGGGAAGTGGTAGGCAGTTTTAGGAGGCAGGAGTAAACTGAAGAGAGAAAGACGCTCCCTCTAGAGAAGACGACGAAGAGTCACTAAGCTCCTCATGAGTGCTAGAATATCTGATACACGAAAGGAGGCGCTGACCAGGGAAGTGGAAACTATCGAACTTAAGTTAAATGACTCTTACAGGAACCAGGAGAGACAGGAGGAGCTTAAAGCTATTAGTGAAATTGAAAGAAATTCAAAATATTTCTTCTTACATGCCAAAAACAAGGCAAATACCACATCTAGCATCGGGCCCTTACTCAGACAGGATGGGACTTACACAGATGACAGCAAGGAAATGAGTGAAATATTGAAATCCCAGTGCGACTCTGTGTTTAGTGAACCACTAATCAGTCTGAGGATCGATGACCCAAATGATTTCTTCATGAATGAGCCTCAAAACTCCATAAATGTATGTCAGATTTCCGACATTACCCTAACTCCGATAGATTTCGAAAAAGCCATTGACAACATGCCCATGCACTCAGCCCCGGGCCCAGACTTGTGGAACTCTGTATTCATTAAGAACTGCAAGAAACTCCTCTCGCGTGCCTAAGTACACTATGAAGCAGGAGCTTGGACATGGGTGAAAATACAGTCACTTAAAACAACGGATATGGCCCCACTCCATAAAGGTGGCAGCAAAGCATTAGCTAAGAACTATAGACCAATAGCTCTGACGTCCCACACCATAAAAATCTTTGAAAGAGTGCTAAGAAGCAGGATTGCAAATCACCTGGATTCCCAAAATCTGCACAATCCAGGACAACATGGGTTCAGGGCAGGTCGCTCCTGCCTCACACAACTACTGGATCACTATGATATGGCCTTGGATGCACTGGAAGAAAATCAGAATGCAGATGTAATATACACAGGCTTTGCAAAAGCATTTGACAAATGCGAGCATGGCGTAATAGCCCATAAAATACGTGCTAAAGGAATAACTGGGAAAGTGGGGAGATGGATCTTTAACTTCCTATCAAATCGAACACAAAGAGTAGTGGTCAACAGAGTTAAATCGGAGGCTGCCGTAGTGAAGAGCTCTGTTCCACAAGGCACAGTATTATTAACAAAAAAGGCACAATACCGTGACTGGAATGATACACAAATAACCCGCACATAAAAGAGAGAAGCTTGCGACGACGTTTCGGTCCGACTTGGACCATTTACAAAGTGACTTTGTAAGTGGTCCAAGTCGGACCGAAACGTCGTCGTAAGCTTCTCTTTTATGTGCGGGTTATTTGTGTAAGGCACAGTATTCGCCCCCATCTTATTCCTCATCCTCATATCAGACATAGACAGAGATATACACCACAGCACCGCATCATCCTTTGCGGATGATACTAGGACCTGCATGAGGCTGTCATCTGCTGAGGACGCGGTTAACCACCAAGAAGATATAAACAAAGTTTTCGAGTGGGCAACGGTAAACAGTATGATGTTCAATGAGGACAAATTCCAGCTACTCCGTTATGGAAAACTGGAGGAGATAATAACTAGAACAGAGTATATTACAAACTTTGGCCATAAATAGAGCGGAAAAATAATGTAAGGGACCTGGGAGTAGTAATGTCTGAGGATCTCACTTTCAAGGATCACAACAGTGCCACGATCGCAAGTGCAAAGAAAATGATAGGATGGATAATGAGAACGTTCAAAACGAGAGATGCCAAGCCAATGATGATCCTTTTCAAATCACTTGTTCTCTCTAGGCTGTACATTAACATCTCCATTCAAAGCAGGTGAAATTGCAGATCTAGAGAGTGTACAGAGATCCTTTACTGCACGTATAAGTTCTGTCAAGCACCTTAACTACTGGGAACGCTTGGAAGCACTTGACTTGTACTCGTTGGAACGCAGGAGGGAGAGATATATCATAATCTACACTTGGAAAATCCTGGAAGGAATGGTCCCAAATCTGCACACAGAAATCACTCCCTACGAAAGTAAAAGACTGGGCAGGCGATGCAAAATGCCCCTAGTTAAAAGTAGGGGCGCCATTGGTACACTGAGGGAAAACACCATAAGTGTCCGGGGCCCAAGACTGTTCAACAGCCTCCCATCAAGCATTAGGGGAATTGCCAATAAGCCCCTGACTGCCTTCAAGAGAGAGGTGGACAGATACCTAAAGTCAGTACCGGATCAGCCGGGCTGTGGCTCGTACGTTGGACTGCGTGCGGCCAGCAGTAACAGCCTGGTTGATCAGGCCCTGATCCACCGGGAGGCCTGGTCATGGACCGGGCCGCGGGGGAGTTGATCCCCGGAATGACCTCCAGGTAACCTCCAGGCAGGGTGAGGTGGTGGTAGACATTTGTGGGTGGCCCGGAGGGGTAGTGGCAGGAAGGGGTGGTGGCACGGAGAGGTGGTGACAGGGAGGGGTGGTGGCTGGAATGGGTGATAGCAACATGGGGTGGTGACAGGGAGGGGTTGTGACTGGAGGAGGTGGTGGCTGGAATGGGTGATGGCAACATGGGGTGGTGACAGGGAGGGATGGTGGCTGGAAGGGGTGATGGCAACAAGGGGTAGTGAGAGGGAAGGGTGATGACTAGAAGGGGTGATGGCAACAAGGGGTAGTGAGAGGGAGGGGTGGTGGCTGGAAGGGGTGATGGTAACAAGGGGTAGTGAGAGGAAGGGGTGGTGGCTGGAAGGGGTGATGGCAACAACTGGTAGTGAGAGGGAAGGGTGATGACTAGAAGGGGTGATGGCAACAAGGGGTAGTGAGAGGGAGGGGTGGTGGCTGGAAGGGGTGATGGCAACAAGGGGTAGTGAGAGGGAAGGGTGGTGGCTGGAAGGGGTGATGGTAACAAGGGGTAGTGAGAGGGAGGGGTGGTGGCTGGAAGGGGTGATGGCAACAAGGGGTAGTGACAGGGAGGGGTGGTGGCTGGAAAGGGTGATGGCAACAAGGGGTAGTGACAGGGAGGGGTGGTGGCTGGAAGAGGTGATGGCAACAAGGGGTAGTGACAGGGAGAGGTGGTGGCTGGAAGGGGTGATGGCAACAAAGGGTAGTGACATGGAGGGGTGGTGGCTGGAAGGGGTGATGGCAACAAAGGGTAGTGACAGGAAGGGGTGGTGGCTGGAAGGGGTGATGGCAACAAAGGGTAGTGAGAGGGAGGGGTGGTGGCTGGAAGGGGTGATGGCAACAAATGGTAGTGAGAGGGAGGGGTGGTGGCTGGAAGGGGTGATGGCAACAAAGGGTAGTGACAGGGAGGGGTGGTGGCTGGAAGGGGTGATGGCAACAAAGGGTAGTGACAGGGAGGGGTGGTGGCTGGAAGGGATGGTGGGAGACACTTGTGAAAGAGACCAGTGAATAGGCTACTGCAGGTTAAAAAACATCGAGGGTGTATGAGAGTGGGCGGGGTGAAGAGTGATGGGCGTGAGGGCTGTAGGAGATGGATGTCAGGGCGTGCGAGTGATGTAGAGGGAATTTAGCCGCCCTCCCATAATTGTCAGCCGACGAGGGGCCGCTAAGCAGGAGTGGATGGCCCAGTTCTGGGGTTGTCAGCGGGTCCGCATTAATCATTGGCAGTATTCATTATCCTCGCCCTAGAGCACAGGAGGGTAGGGAAGGAATGATAGGATTATGGCTGCCACAGCCTCAACACCTCGTTGATGAACAGCGATGAACATGTACCCTTGTCACTACACACTCCATTTCTCTGATTTGGAAATGTTTCATCGTGGGAAAAAGGGAAGTAATCATTATGGCAA
Source organism: Cherax quadricarinatus (assembly GCF_026875155.1). NCBI lineage: Eukaryota > Metazoa > Arthropoda > Malacostraca > Decapoda > Parastacidae > Cherax > Cherax quadricarinatus. The sequence goes on from NC_069426.1 coordinate 21,194,025, forward strand.
ACTCTCTGCCTACATGTGCAAGGATGAAATTGAACCACCATCTTTGTATGGCACCCAACATGGTGTCATAAATAATAGGGGATAAAATTCTAGCCACGATACTTAAGATTGTGAAACTTTCCTTGCGTCTTATTCTTTCTTATTTGACATCACCCCGGTACAATAAATAATAGGAACTCCATAATATAAAAATTTTATGATCCTATATGCGTTCCAGTAAAGGGTTCTAAATAATTAAAAATGCTCTAAACTATCAGACTACGTCAGAAGTAGTCAGTTGACAGTGAAATAGAATTTGATTTTTCAAACATTCTCCCTGTTCGATAAACTGCAACTCAGGCATTCTCAACTGCAAATTGCAAATAATAAACAGGCTTAGAGGCTTTAAGTCTAATATATATATTACGTCAAATATATATATTTGACTACATATACGCAAGAGAACAGGAACATCTTACTACCACTTACATTTAGGTCTCTTTACACATACATGTACACGTATGTGTATACATATTCATCTGAGTTTTCTTCTATTTTCTTCATTGCTCTTGTTATTTAATTTCCTTCTTATTTATTTGTTTTCGCCTCTAACGACATATGTGTCGTAAGAGGCGACTTAAATGCCAGAAGCAATGGGCTAGTAACTCCTTTTCCTGTATGTATTAGGACATCAGAAGAAAAACTTTATAAAGATAGGATGTTTGAATGTGCATGGATGTTTATCTGGAGTTTATCTGGAGAGAGTTCCGGGGGTCAACGCCCCCGCGGCCCGGTCTGTGACCAGGCCTCCTTAGGTCAGTGTCCCAGGATGCGACCCACACCAGTCGACTAACACCCAGGTACCCATTTTACTGATGGGGAACATAGACAACAGGTGGAAAGAAACACGTCCAATGTTTCTACTCTGGCTGGGAATCGAACCCAGGCCCTCACCGTGTGAAGCGAGAGCGTTAACCACCAGGCCACCAGTGTACATTATAAGAAAGAAATGATTGTCAATGTTATGAATGAAAGGAAGCTGGATGTCTTGGCTCTAAGTGAAACAAACCTGAAAGGGGTAGAGGAGTTTCACTTGGGAGAAATAAATGAGATTAGGTCAGGTATATCTGAAAGAGTTAGAGCTAAGAAAGGAGTAGCAGTAATGTTGAAGGATTATTTATGGCAGGAAAAGAGAGAATATAAACGTATAAATAAAAGGATAATGCGTCCTAAAATAAGGGTCGGATGCAAAAAGTGGGTTATTCTAGTTTATGCACCTGGAGAAAAAAGGAGTGCAAAGAGAGAGAGAGATAGATAGATAGAGAGAGAGAGAGAGAGGAGAGAGAGAGAGAGAGAGAGAGAGAGAGAGAGAGAGAGAGAGAGAGAGAGAGAGAGAGAGAGAGAGAGAGAGAGAGAGAGAGAGAGAGACGTTGAGTGTCCAGGGAGTTTTCAACGGAGTGAAAGAGTATTTGTGGTAGGGAACCTGAATGCTAAAGTGGGAGAAAGGGTTGTAGAAGACATAATAAGTAAGTTTCGGGTGCCAGGGGTAAACGATAATGGGGACCTTTCATTGAACTTTGCATAGGAAGAGGTTTGGTAATAGGTAATTCATATTTTAAGAAAAAGATGATAAGTATACAAGGTATGATATTGGCGTAACGACAATAGATTGATGGATTATGTATTGGTAGATAAAAGGATGATGTGTAGATTTCTAGATGTGCATGTTTTATAGCGTGGCATCTGATATATATATATTTTTATTAACACATCGTCCGATTCCCACCAAGGCAGGGTGGCCCGAAAAAGAAAAACTTTCATCATCATTCAACATAAATGTTACTTTGCTCACACTCCAACAGCATATCAAGTATTAAAAACCATTTGTCTTCATTCACTCCTATCAATACGCTCATGCACGCTTGCTGGAAGTCCAAGCCCCTCGCACACAAAACCTCCTTTACCCCCTCCCTCCAACCCTCTCTAGGCCGCCCCGTACCCCGCCTTCCCACCACTACAGATTTATACACTCTCGAAGTCATTCTGTTTTGTTCCATTCTCTCTACACGTCCGAACCACCTCAACAGCCCCTCCTCAGCCCTCTGGATAATAGTTTTGGTAATCCCACACCTCCTCCTAATTTCCGAACTACTAATTCTCTGCATTATATTCACACTACACATTGCCCTTAGACATGACATCTCCACTGCCTCCAGCCTTCTCCTCGTTACAACATTCATCACCCATGCTTCACACCTATACAAGAATGTTGGTACAACTATACTCTCATACATTCCCCTTTTTGCTTCCACGGACAAAGTTCTTTGTCTCCACAGACTCCTAAGTTCACCACTCATCCTTTTCCCCTCATCAATTCTGTGATTCACCTCATCCTTCACAGACCCATCTGCTGACACGTCCACTCCTAAATATCTGAATACGTTCACCTCCTCCATACTCTCTCCCTCCAATCTGATATCCAGCCTTTCGTCACCTAATCTTTTTGTTATCCTCATAACCTTACTCTTTCCTATATTCACTTTCAATTTTCTTCTTTTACATACCCTACCAAATTCATCCACCAACCTCTGCAACTTCTCTTCAGAATCTCCCAAAAGCACCATGTCATCAGCAAAGAGCAACTGTGACAACTCCCACTTTGTGTTTGATTCTTTATCTTTTAACTCCACACCTCTTGCCAAGACCCTAGCATTCACTTCTCTTACAACCCCATCTATAAATATATTGAACAACCACAGTGACATCACACATCCTTGTCTAAGGCGTACTTTTACTGGGAAATAATATCCTTCTCACCTACATACTCTAACCTGAGCCTCACTATCCTTGTAAAAACTCTTTACTGCTTTCAGTAACCTACCTCCTATACCATACACCTGCAACATCTCCCACATTGCCCCCTTCCCTATCCACCCTTTCATATGGCTTTTCTAAATCCATAAATGCCAAAAAAACCTCTTTTCCCTTATCTAAATACTGTTCACCTATATTTTTCGCTGTAAACACTTGGTCTACATACCCCCTACCTTTCCTAAAGCCTCCTTGTTCATCTCCTATCCTACTCTCTGTCTTTCTCTCAATTCTTTCAGTAATAACTCTACCATACACTATACCAGGAATACTCAACAGACTTATTCCCCTATAATTTTTGCACTCTCTTTTATCCCCTTTGCCTTTATACAAAGAAACTATGCATGCTCTCTGCCAAACCCTAGGTACCTTACCCTCTTCCATACAATTATTATATATATCAGATCATTTTTAGTTGTAGCTGAAAGAAGAATGGGGTAGATTAAGATTGCAGTGTTAGAGTGTTCAGCAAATATTTGTGGATATATGATAGTGGTGTGGGAGGAAAGATGAGAGAAGTAGAATGATGAGCTCAAATAGAAAATGGAAACATATGAGAAGTTTTTGCAGAGCAGAAATTATATGAGGAGGGAGGAGTATATTAAAAAAAAGAGAGGTTAAGTGAGTGGTAAGGTAATGTAAATAGAGAGTAAATTTTGCTGAGGATAAGAAAAAGTTTTGAAGTGAGATTAATAGTTGAGAAAACCTATGGAACGAACTGACTTAACAGTTAAAAGCAGAAGAGGAAAATTTGTTGAGGATAATGCTACAAGCTAAGTCGAAGATTAACTGGAGCTAGTTCAGTTGTCGAGCTTTCAGTATTCACTGTAGTATCAGGACACAATCTGGAAGAGAGGACATTGTTACCAATTAAGAATAACTCTTCCTTCAATGGAAATTCCCCCTCATACTCCTTCGGTTAAATACCCTTTAAATATTTTGATCACTGTGTGAGCTTTACTTATGACTCCGTGATTCAAGAAAGGTATCCCCGTATTCCCTATACCCAGCCCTCAGTGCCACAATGAGCACAATTCGAACTGTACAGAGTAGGGCATAAGTTGATAATGTAGTTAAATATTAGCAATGAAAATCTGAAGGGAATTAGAAGAAGCATTCACAAGTCATCTTAAGGAAGCTAATATTAAAAGTTCCTCAATAAAAATGGCATATTAGGATATTAGAAAGCTTAAATATAATTCAGACCATTCAAAGAGACCAAATTTTGGCTGTGCCGCCTCATCGGCAAGGATATTGTTCACTCATTCTCATCCCGTGAGCAGTAGCACAAAAACCAGAATTACAGAGGTCACAATGGGTCTTTATTAGAACCCACTGGGCAATGATGAATCACTAGAAAGAAATATTAGAAATTTCATATTTTACAATTACAGATGATATACACAGAATGGAATACCATGTATAAAAAATATATATATTATTTCAACTAAAAAACATTGGTCATAATTGTGTTGCATCTCCTCTAAAAATCAGTTCATTCATCTACTCGATGTAAGATGCGGATACAAACTCAAGATTTCAGATATCTTATCTATAACAATGAGGTGTTTTCCCATATCCTGTAGGGCTTGAATGGAGGTGTCTCTGAAATGATAGATGTTTGGACACTATGATATAATGCTATGATGTCTCCGTCCAATCAACTAGCATTTTATGTCACTGACCTTTCCATACAAACTGTATTACTGCCTTCGTCTAGCGGTAACAATGTCTTGTAATCTACTAACCTTGTTATTTTCTGCATAAATATGTTTAACTTGATTTATTCCGTTATGATAGATAATAGATGTGCTAGTTTCTATCTATACTCTTCTTTCTTCAAGCACGTTTGCTGGTTCCTTTCCGTCAATATTTTGCAAACTTCCATTTGAAAAACCAAAATTTTACTCAACACTCTCTGTATTTAAAGTTTGTTTAACTAATTCATATATGAGTATGAATCCAAGTAAGCTTAACTGTAATTTCTTTCTTCAAAATTTGTGTATATATATGTCTAGCTTCAAACAAAAGCACTCGGGCTATTTAAAGTAAATAATGAAGAAACAGAGTCAGTTATAATTAAACTAGGTGCAGCGCTATCCTAAGAAAGTAATTGAATTTTATGCAACCTTAGATTGCATTCTACTGCTACCACTACTACTGCTATTACTACTACTTCTAGTAGTAGTACTACTACTACTACTGCTACTACTACTACTACTACTACTACTACTACTACTACTACTACTACTACTACTACTACTACTACTACTACTACTACTACTTATAATATTAATAATAATAAATCTTTATTTCTACATGTACAAGGTATAGAGACCTAGCTGACATCACTGACATACCACTATATAGAAAGCCTCTGGTTATACAGAACATTTCAGGTAAATTAAGTCAATTTTGTCCCCAGGATGCGATCCACACAAGTAGGCTAACACCCAACTACCTATTTTACTGCTAGGTGAACAGCGACATCAGGTGTCTTAAGCAACCCCTCTTAATATTTCTACCCGTAACAGGGACGAGCCACGGACCTCCATGTGACTAATCTCTGATCAGAAGAAACATTCTCCAACTATTCCACAGAAACTAATTTGATTAACAAAATTAGCAGATAATAACTTACGCAAGCTAACATCAAGAGATAGTTTCCTTTCAGGAAAACGTTTCAGCATTAAAAACTTAATTCTGAACAAAAGATGCATTTTCTATTTATTGCTTAGAATAAAAGCTAGAACCTGCAGAGCGGAAACCCGTGAAATGATCCATTCATTTCATCAGCCACTGAAGACTGACGTCGTTCACAAACTGTTTTATTTTAATCACAGAAAGTGCAAACCCGTAAGGGCTGTATAGAGGCTATGGAATGGGAAGCATTCAAATTCAATCGTGGCAAGAATCAGAGCAATAGAATTCAATAAGATAAAATAATGAAATAACAGTTGGAAAATGACATCCACACACTCCATTAAATATACCAACCCTCTCTGTAGGGTATACTAGTGATGAAGTTTTGAAGCCTATCTCCACCTATCATACGGAAATTAAAATCTGGAAATGGCCTATGTAGCATTGTCCATAGAAGACCCACGTATGTAAGGTGACAAAAATCTTACCCAAGATACATTATACAAGCACTGAAAATTTGAAGCCTTTCCCGAGTAATAAATTAAAATTTGTTAGAAATGTAAGGTAAACAATGCTGAGAAAGTTTCGAAAAATAGAAAAGTCTCATCTCGTTAAACTTTAAGATGCCAAAAAATCACGATATTTTTCAGTTCATCCCAATTAATTTTTTTTTTAAATTCTCTTCAATCCTGTAAGAAAAATTATTTTGATTTATTTATAAAATCCGATTTGATAAAATTGCCAAAAACTTAGCAAACTGGCACCCACAAAGCCCAAAATTAATACCAGAATGCTTCCTGTTTAGATACACCAGCTTTCGGGTTTGAAACTGATCAGAAGAGGCATTGACTAGTTATTACATGGGAAACAATTTACTTAATAATATTAGCAACTGGATAATTACGCAGCTCAAAGTGATTGACAAGCTGTTTAAATAAAGGTCATCAACTGTATAAGTCTGAAGCCGATCGGAAAATACATTCTACATTATTTGAGCTGATTCTGAAAATTCCAAGTTTTTAACTATTTTAGTTAAATTTCAAATTTGCATCTATTCGGACTAAATTTGAAGAATGCTTCATTTATAATAAGTTGAGGCCAAACAGAAGAAACAGTCTTCAATTAGCAAATAAAATGAATATCACTATATATTAAATAAAATTAGGAAATTAAGACTTATGCCACCCAATGGCAGAGTGAGTTTTGTGCTCAGGAAACCACACCAGTAGTGAAAATTTGAAGCCGATCTGATGAGTAATTTTTCAGTTATGGCACGAATTTCGACGATACCAGTTGTATTTTCATTCTTTTACTACATCAACAAATTTGTCTTCACGCACAGGAAATTGAAAAGAGACCATCCTGGCCTTAAGATGCACCAGCCATGAAATATTGAAGCCATTCAGAAAAGATAAACTAAAAATCATAAATTATGATTAATGAGAATAAAAACATTTCCTGAGTATTGGAAGCTTCGCCACTGAGGATTCTGGAGCCATTCCAGGATGCTAGGAATGGGTTCAGCAGCTTTGGTCATATAGCAAGTTAACATGCCAATTGCTTTAAGAATTTGGTTCTCGTTAACGTGCACAAGATTTGAAATTTTGAAACCTCAAACTCTCCCCAAATTAGCTACAATACTTGGTTATAATAAGTTTTCCTTGCTTTTTCCTGGAAATTAGTGTTCATTGCTCTGCATGCGTTAGTTGGGTCATTAAATGTAAAGCCTATCGACTACACTAGGATCGTTATAGTCGCATATAACGTTGTCATCACCAGACAAGAATACTTAATCCCTTCAACAAAGGCTAAAACAAACTCTCAACATATATACCCTGAGAGAAATACACCTCTCAGAGAATATATTCGGAATCTATCTTATAAAAGCAATTGTAGATGTTTTCATTCTTACTACATCACTAAATGAAACAAGTTAATTCTGCTTTTGAGTTTATATAATAAAATTCCCTGCATGTGATATATAATATGACCAGAATAATTTATGTTATCAAGGAGAGTGAGTTAGGTGAGGTGTTGAGTTGCGGTAATTAAGATGTACTGAGTAAAGGTGACAGTAATTAGAGGGTTATGCAGGGGTGACGCAGTAGAGGAGATATATAAAGTCCTGTCAAGAATTAACCTACGAAAATATGGGCGCCAACAGTTTATTGCATTGATTTTTTATAAAATGTTATTATCAGTTTTATTATTTTTGAAGTAAGGGCAGTGTGAGGTTTCAACCCTGTCCACACAGGAACTAGAAAATTGTGCTAGTTTTAAAACTAGCATTATTTTCTACTCATGTAGGCATGTAAACCTCTGTTTGTTTCTACGTGGTTCGCTATTATAATATCACTCGTGTGGTTACAACATAGAGAAGGAGCGTGAAATAACTGTGGACCATGCCTGGGGCTCACTGGTGTACCCAGCGCTAGGAAGAAACATGGCATGGCTATCTAGCGTTTTGAGGCATCTAACTGAGAGGTCGAAGGCGTGGCAGATTCAAATGTGTGTTTGAATCCTGATAATAGAGATCTTAATTCGTACACACACAAACACACACACACACACATCGACCAAGAAGTATGTGAGGAGCTCAACACTAGATTTCAGGAAGTATTTATAGTGGGGACAGAAAGGACACTGGAAAAACAGAGGGGTACACCAACAAGGGATATACCAACAAGTGTTAAATGAAATACACACAACCGAGGAGGAGGTGAAGAAACTTCGAAGTGACTTTGATACCTCAAAGGCGGTGGGACTGGACATCTCTCCGTGCGTCTGTAGAGAGGGAGCATAGACACTGTGTGTGCCACTAGCCTCAATCTTCAAGACATCCCTTGAAACTGGGCAACTACCTGAGTTATGGAAGACGGCAAATGTGATCTCCATCTTTAAAAAAGGGGACAGAAAGGAAGCACTAAACTATAGACCACTGTCACTGACGTGTATAGTATGATTATCAGGAGAGTAGTGGAGCACCTGGAACGGAACAACGTTATAAACGACATGACTCACGAAATCGTAATGACACGATTGCAAACAAACCATACCCCGGCCGGGATTGAACCCGCGGTCAGAGAGTATCAAAACTCCAGACCGTCGCGTTAGTCACTACACCAGCTAGCCACAATAAGATTCGTCCAACTAGGTATATTTCTACACAATAGGAAGGTTAGCACAGGCACCACTGTGACCACAAATGCAAGTTTTTACAGACGAATCTCCAGCTAGCGTGGCCGTGACGAACTGTTTGCAATCCCTTGTCATTACGAATCGTAAAGAGTCATGTTGACGGCAAGTGAGGGGGATATGAGCTAGAGTTCTCACGGCCAAACCGTGAGATTCGTAGTAAAACTTGCATTTGTGTTCACAGTGGTGCTGTGCTAACCATCTATGGGTGTAGAAGTATACCTAGTTGGCGAATCTTTTTGTGGCTAGCTCAGCTAGTGGCTAACGCGACGGTCTGGAGTTTTGAGACTCTTGACCGCGGGGGTTCAATCCGCCGGGGTATGGTTTTAAAAAACGACAGGCCAGCAAGGATTCATGAAGCAAATCCTGTGTCACAAACCTACTGGGTTTTATGAAAGGTAAACTGAGTAAGAAATGGAGTGGACAGTGGGGTTCAATTGCATTTTATAGACTGCCCAAGAAGGCTTCGAACAAATTGTGCCTCACAAGAGATTAGCGCAGAAGCTAGAGGATCAGGCACGTATAACAGGAAGGGCACTGCACTGGATCAGAGAATACCTGACAGGGAGGCAACAGCGAGTCATGGTACATGATGAGATATCACAGTGGGCGCCTGTGACGAGCAGGGTTCCACAGGGATCAGTCCAAGGGCCAGTGCTATTTTTGGTGTATGTGAATGACATGACGGAAGGGATTAGACTCAGAAGTGTACTTATTTGCAGATTATGTGATGTTAATGAGGAGAATTAAATAAGATGTGGACCAGACAGGTCTACAAAGAGACCTGGACAGGCTGGACGTGTGGTCCAGCAACTGGCTCCTAGAATTTAACCCCTCCAAATGCAAAGTCATGAAGATCGGAGAAGGGCAAAGAAGACCGCAGACAGAGTATAGGCTAGGTGGCCAAAGACTGCAAACTTCACTCAAGGAGAAAGATCTGGGGGTGAGTATAACAACGAGCACGTCGCCGGAAGCCCATGTTAACCAAATAACTGCTGTGGCATATGGGCGCCTGGCTAACCTGAGAACAGCGTTCCGATACCTCAGTAAGGAATCGTTCAAGACTTTATGCACTGTGTACGTCAGACCCATACTGGAGTACGTAGCACCAGTTTGGAGCCCACACCTGGTCAAACACGTCAAGAAATTAGAGAAAGGCTAAGGTTTGCAGTAAGGCTGGTTCCAGAGCTAAGGGGAATGTTCTATGAAGAAAGGTTAAAAGAAATCAGTCTGACGACACTGGAGGACATGAGGGTCAGGGGTGACAGGATAACGACATACAAAGTACTGCGTGGAATAGATAAGGTGAACAGAGACAGGATGTTCCAGAGATGGGACACAGAAACAAGGGGTCACAATTGGAAGCTGAAGACTCAGATGAGCCAAATGGATATTAGGAAGTATTTCTTCGACCACAGAGTTGTTAGGAAATGGAATAGTCTGGCAAGTCATGTAGTGGAGGCAGGAACCATGGAGCAGGTAGAGAGAGGACCCAGTAGCGGTCAGTGAAGAGGCGAGGCCAGGAGCTGAGTCTCGACCCCTGCAACCACAATTAGGTGAGTACAGTTAGGTGAGTACACAAGTCAGAGACGGCAGGCCTAGTGTGACGTAGGCGTTGTTGCCATATGTGCCACTCAAGCAAGATAATAAAGTGAAATTTGCGTGTGACCAGTGAAAGAATCAGAGTAAATAGGATTATATTATACAGAGACAAGCCAGAACAACACAACGAGCTGGACTATCTGCTGGCTGCATTGCAAGTATTTCACCTTTGCGTGGTTTTCAGGGAGTGAGATGTTGGTCTCCAGGTACCGCCATCTGATTTGTGAACGGCCCACCCTCCTTGTATAAAAAAGAATAGGCTAATAAGTACTAAATAACGAATAGTAATTGGTAATTTAAAACAGAACCAGGGTGGGCAGACAGGTGTCTATCAGACTAGGAAGAAGGATAAGCATAGAAAGCATAAGCTAGTAAAGGGTTGTGGGTCAGGGCATGTCAGAGGAGCACTGCAGCCACGTGTAACACACAAACCACGCCACACCACACTCCGTAATACACACTCCTACTCACTACTTTTCACATAGTCAATAAACTCACACTCACATACATGTTCCCACCCATACATAGATCCACACACACAAACGAACGAATGAATGAACAAATGCAGGTAAGATCCCAATGGGATGAGTGGGGAAGACGGGACAGATGAAGAACAGAGCTGGAGAGGAGTGTTCTTAGTCGTAGAAATAGAGCCAGGGTTTAACCCAGCAGCTAAGGCGATCGTAGGACAGACTTCAGAACAGGAATAGCAGCTCAGGTTAGTCACTGGACAAGGATGGTGTAGCAGGTAGGTAGGTAGGTAGGAAGACTCACGAAATCGTAATGACACGATAGCAAACAAACCATACCACCACTATGAAGGCTGATCCCTCACACCTACGCTATAACGACCCTCTGCTACACATACTCCCCCACACTATCCCACACTCCTCCCTCTCACTCTCACTTTCTCAGACTCAAACACACACACTCTCTCTACCTCTCCTCTTCCTCTTCCTTCTCCTCCTCCTCCTCCCCTGCTACTTCCTCCCCCATCTACCCCCATGCCTTTCCTTTACTTTCTTTCCCTCCTCTTTCCCAGTACCTTCCTATAGTTCCCCCATTTTTCTTTCCTTCCCACTCTCTATCCCTCTCCCCCTTTCTGCTTCCCACCCACTCTCTGCTTCCTACCCACTCTCTGCTTCCCACCCACTCTCTGCTTCCCATCCACTCTCTGCTTCCCTCCCCCTCTCCCTTCCTACAAAAAATAGCTCCGCACACGCACGCACACACACTTACTCAAACACATTGCAAAATACAAGAAAATACACAAGTTTTTCTTTCTGTGGTGATAAAAAAAAATGGGTTGCCAAAATGCAGAACGGAGAACCAGGGGACTCGTAGACAGCCTATGCTGTCTGCCAGCTAAGTTCATATTCTGTGGCACTGCGGTGCTGCCATCTGTAGGCCTGCCTGGCTCAGTGGGACACGATTCCTCCTCGTCCTCACTTGGCGGCCTCTTCTCATAGGAACAGCTCCCCTCTGTGGACAGTCTTTCAGCCTACACTCACTCTGCCTGCTGTGAACCCTTTATGTGTCAATAATTCTGAAGGTACTCAATTGGTAGCATTCCTCCAACCTCTATGCTACCTAACAAGAAATCGCAAGGCTAGACTCAGCACAGGAGAACTTAAACAGACTGGTGGATGAACCTGGGAGAGAAGATTGGGTGGCAGAATTCATGAAAAGGGAGGAAGAGTGGGGAAGGAAGCTAGAAGAGCTTAGCTGCAGAGAGCAGGAAATGGCAGCTACAAGCCATAGCAGCAGAAGATAAGATACAGATATTAGAAGAGGAAATAAAAAATCTGAAAGTCTGAGCCGAAGAGCAGTACAGGCATGACATCAGGAATTGCATGACATCAGGAGCTACTCTGTATGCAGACGCCCTATCAGACCACCGTGGAGCCCGGGAAAAGACGAGGAGCACATCAGGAACAAATGAGGGGACTAAAGAAAGGTACCGCAATGGATCAGAGAATACCTAACAGGGAGTCATCAACGAGTCATGGTATGTGACGAGGTATCACCGTGGGCGCCTGTGACGAGCTGGGTTCCACAGGGGTCAGTCCTAGGACCAATGTTATTTTTTGTATATGTGAATGACATGACGGAAGGGATAGACTTAGAAGCTGGTAGGTAAGACACATAGGCAACAGTTGCCTAACTGTTGCCTATGTGTCTTACCTACCAACCTGTCGGTATTGTATACCATTTTGATGTTCATCTTGTCAGACACTGCAACACATGGCCTCTTGGTATAGAAAACGCTTTAGACAAACCTTTCAAGTGAGAACTGTTGGATCTGAGAGGGACCTGACCTCTCAGTGGCTACATTCTCACTACTACTACTACTCTGCACCTCTCCTTCCGACAGTATTTAAGTCTCCGCAATGTCGCTTGATCTTCAGATAGTCCCTGACTATGGAACTGAACTTCTCCAGGCCGAGGGACTGACAACCTCAAATTCTACGACTTCAAGGGTGATGGACTGATTACATCGTCTTCACATCTCTACTGTTCCTGCCTACTTTCTGTATTCGACTGTAGGCGAAACGTTTCGGAATAAAGTTGCCTAACTGTTGCCTATGTGTCTTACCTACCAACCTGTCGGTATTGTATACCATTTTGATGTTCAGACTTAGAAGCGTTCCTGTTTGCAGATGATGTGAGGTTAATGAGGAGAATTAAAGCGGATGAGGATCAGGCAGGACTACAAAGAGACCTGGACAGGCTGAAATCTTGTTCCAGTAATTGGCTCCTCGAATTTCACCCCACCAAATGCAAGGTTATGAAGATCGGGGAAGAGCAAAGAAGACCACAGACAGAGTATAGGCTAGGTGGCCAAACACTGCAAACCTCACTCAAGGAAAAAAATCTTGGGGTGAAAATAGTACTGAGCACATCTCCTGAGTCGCACATCAACCAGATAACTGCTGCGGCATATGGGCTCCTGGCAAAACTGAGAATAGCTTTCTGATGCCTTAGGAATCGTTCAAGACTTCGCACATCGTGTACGTCAGGCCCATACTGGCGTATGCAGGACCAGTTTGGAATCCACACCTGGTCAAGTATGTCAAGAAATTAGAGAAAGGTTAGCAACAAGGCTAGTTCCAGAGCTAAGAGGAATGTCCTACGACGATAGGTTAAGAGAAATCGGCCTGATGACACTGGACGACAGCAGAGTTAGGCGAGACATGATAATGGCATACAAAATACTGGAAATAGTGGAAGAGTCTGGCAAGTGAAGTTGTGGAGACAGGAACCATACATAGTTTTAAGACGAGATATGATAAATCTCATGGAACAGGGAGAGTACCTAGTAGCGATCAGTGAAGAGAATGGGCCAGGAGCTATATCTCGACCTCTGCAAACACAAATTGGTGAGTACCCCCCCACACACACGTATATCTATCTGTATATATATATATATATGCAAGGAATTCGCAAGAGCAGGCGAAATATACACAAACACTGATCTCTGGCTGAAGGAGACTCGAACCTACGAACCTTGGGACAAGGTACGCAGTGCTTTACCAATCTACCCACACTGGACAATACCTTGGCGTGTAGCTAGCGCTACACGTTTGATCCAAGGTAGCCAGCTTTCAGGGAGAAGGCTTACAGCTTTTCGTCTCATCCCTGCATGCATCGGGCTTCCTTGTATCTCTAGTAAGGCTGATGCATGCAGGGGATGAGACGAAAAGCTGTAAGCCTTCTCCGTGAAAGCTGGCTGCCTTGGATAAAGTGTAGCGTAGCTACAGCCAAGGTATTGTCAGTGTGGGTAGATTGGTAAAAGCACTGCGTACCTTGTCCCAAGGTTCGTAGGTTCGAGTCTCCTTCAGCCGGAGATCAGTGTTTGTGTATATATATATATATATATATATATTATAATATATATATATATATATATATATATATATATATATATATATTATATATATATATATATACATAGATCACAGTAAAAGGTGTTTTAGATATGTAAAAAACACTGTTCCTTGATAATGTGAGTAGTCACGAAAGCGCTTGGAATTTCTCTTTCTTTCACGTGGTTGTTTTGATATTATATATTATATATTTATTATATATATATATATATATTATATATATATATATATATATTATATATTATATTGTGTGTGTGTGTGTGTGTGTGTGTGTGTGTGTGTGTGTGTGTGTGTGTGTGTTTTGTGTGTGTGTGTGAAGTGTGTGTGTGTGTGTGAACGTCGTGCCGAAGAGGTAAAACTGGTCATTTAGTAAGAACTCATTTAAAATTAAGTCCTTTCTAAAATTTTCTCATATACGTTTAAAGATATATTTTTTATATATGTTAATGTTAAAATTAATAATTTTGTACCAAAAGAAGCTGAGAAAATTACCTAACCATATTATAACAAGCGCAATTTAATTTAGCCTAATCCAAATAAATATATTTTAGATAAATTTACAATGAATTAATTACAAACAAACACACTGAAATATATTCTATATCGTTAGGTACAGAATGATTTTTGCAAAATTAGTGCATACATAAATTTTCGCTTGCCTTATTCGGCAAGAAGAACGTTGTTATATAAGCCAAATCGCAAATTTTACCTATTCGGCACGACATAAGCATTATCTCTCTGTCCACAGCAGGACTCGAACCTCCAAACTCGGCATCATAATACACAAGGCTTTATCCACAATGGCAGACTTCGTATATGTATGGGCGTTTAGCCCAATATGCCGAGTTTGGAGGTTCGAGTCCTGCTTTGAACAGAGAGATAATGTTTGTAAACAATTTCCCCTGCTAGTGAATTGTTTAGCATGTCAAAATTCCTGTCGTTGTTCACTGCATGTGGCAGTATTTGATGAAATAACTGAACAAGCATGATGCTCCGGCCGTAGAAATCTCGAACCTACGTACCACACTTGTCAATACTTTGGCCCTCAGCTAACACTAGACGTTTTGGTTCAATGCAGCCAGTATTCAGGAAGGTGGCCTTGAGATTTTCATCTCGTCTACTGCATGCATCGGCCAACGAGAGATTTTTTTACAATATTTAGAATTCGCACAACAGGCGAAATATTCACAAACACTAATCTCAGGCCGAAAAAACTCGAACCTACGAGCCTTGAGACAGCCTGAGATTAGTGTTTGTGAATATTTCCCCTGTTGTGCGAATTCTAAACATTTTAAAAAATTTCTCCTGGCAGCTTTCGACCAAAACGTCTAGCGTTATCTGGGCGGAAAAGAATTTTGACCAATGTGGTACGGTAAGCAGAGCACTGCGTACCTTGTCCCAAGGTTCGTAGGTTCGTGTCTTGTTCGGCCAGTGCACCACTCTGGTTCAAAATTATTTCATCAAATCCTGCCACATGCAGTGAACAACGCAAGAGATTTTGAAATGCTGAACAGTTCGCAGACAGGCAGAATTATTTATAAATATTATCTCTCTGTCGACAGTAAGACTCGAACCTGCCAACTCTACATAAGGGCTAGGAACCCATAATTATTCGTGGATATGATATTGGAAAGTTGCCTCTCTCTTTGGTCTCCCGTATGATTGACCTGCTCACAGTTCAGATGGTGGGGAGGCGGGTGATAAAAACTCCTGCTAGGACTAGGGGTACGTTTCTACTACGTAGACGGTAGAGCTACCCTGGAGGAAAATATGTTGCTTCTGCTATTAGTAAACCATACGAGGTTGTTAATTCTACAGCAATGACATAGGTAGATGTTGTGGAAGGTGTGGTTCTTTTTTTATTACCACAGAGACTCCACTAGAGAGACTTCTAGAAATTAGCCTTAATCAACAAGGACTGCGACCTTTTCCATTGTAAGATAACCCCGTTGTCAATGTCGGATCTGACCACATATCCGTCCTGACAAGTCTACAAACTAACTTCTTCCGGACTCTTAAAATACCAAAACCCATCCTAGACCCTACACTTTGATCCTTACAGGCATTTCTAGGCAACAGCCAGACCTTCGCACTAGAAAACCAGCCCTCGACCCAATAAATAACTCAGCAAGCGTCATCCTTGACAGGATTAAAAGAAGCAACTTCGGCATCCTGCGACCTATTTTCTACCAGTGTATTTGAGCAATACAGACTAGTAAGGGAAACTAGAGATAGAATAAAAGACTACCAGCCAGATTACAATGGATAATGTAAAACTGGTCATTCCTCATTATAGAGGGATGAGCACTGAAATAATTGCCATACGAATTCTCCACAAAAAGACTATTCTGGAAATGCTTGGTCCACCCGGCTAACTGGTACAAGCGACATTCCAAACAACTGTGGAAGAAAATATGTAATTACTGGGAGCCTGAAAGAAACTTATCCAATATCTGAACTACTCTTGCAATGATGAAGAAGTTGAGGAAATGACGATCAGTCAGAATGATCACCAGGACCAAGCTAACCTACTGGGAGAAGTGCAGAAGATTCTTTCACATAAATAGCCGAAGATTCAGTAATGATCCTCATCAATAAGTCAACTAATGGAGAGATATACAACCTGGGCGACTAACAGCCATTGCCCACACTAATACGGCTACTCTGTTCACAGCAAGCCCATGTCACAGTAATAACAGTAACCACTTAAAAAAGAAGAGAGGGTAAACATAGTTCTCGCCCTTAATGTGGGCCGAAATAAGGCTATGGAGTTCCAGGAGTGCAGCAGTAGAGATTTGGTGTCATATGGGTAGCACCTTCTAGTGGAAATCATGCCCACAGGGTGAGCCAGAGACTAGCAATGGAGTTGTAGGAATTATTCTCTGCATCAAGATTTCAAGGTGCTGTTGTGTCAGACAGGTATCAATAGTTCAATGGTATAACACGAATCCTATTGTTTGTATTATACTACTGGTTTAATGATACTTGTCTGACACAGCAACACCCTGGAATCGTAGTACAGAGAATATCTCCTACAATATGCCTTACATTAATATTGCAAAAATTCTTAGAATCGATAAAACCAAGTATAATTGGAAGCCATCGTGATGAACGTAATTTGATTAATGAGTCTCAACACAAATTCATAAAGAGCCGTTCGTGCCTAATAAATTATATTACTTTTCTCGTCCTCAGCTCACACGCTGAGATGGTCCGAGATCGATCCCTGACACAAGTGAAATGTTAGTGTTGCCTACACCTGCTGCTCCTGTTCACACAGCCGTAAGTAGGTACCTGGGTGTAAGCTGACTATTGTGGGTCGCATTCTGAGGGACAAGATTAAGTTGCCCGAAATGCTCTGCATAACCAAGGGCTTTGTATAAACATGTATATCAGTGATAACGATGTCAGCTACGTCTGTACCAGTTGTATCATTTACTTCTAGAGATAAAGATTTTATTCGTATTATTTAATGTGCTACGACAAAGAAAACGCTGATGTACTTGTATTTCAGTAAGGGTTTAGAAAGGGTACCACGCAGAAGACTGTTAATGAAAGTGGCAGCACGTGGTGTAGAGGGAAATATTCTCTCGTTTGTTGAGTTACGGCTGAGTAATAGGCAGTAGATAGTTTGCATGACTGGAGAGAAGCCAGAATGAGGACTAATCACGAGTAGAAAGAAACAATTATGGGCTTGATGCTGTTCATAATAGCTGAAACAAAAAAAGATCGATAACACTGGTCAACAATTTTTGAAAAGTTGTAAGCTTCTCAAATGAGATTAGTTAATTCTTATGTATTTTCATGTCCTGAATCCAAATCACATTGAAAAACGCTTATTGGCTATAGGTGTAAAGATACGAGACATGTAATATTTGATTATTTTATTATACCGTACAGTATGTGTCAGTATGTTTTAAACTCTAATCCGTACCTACTCTCTGTCTTTATGCTTAATGCTTATAGTGGGCTGAAGAATCATCTCTTGCCAATGTTCAGCAATAGTTTGCAAACATTCTTGTGCCCCATTTGCATTGGTACCATTTTTCCATGGTTGAAATATCTTAGCGAAATCTTTCACCATGTTCGTCACTAAGTGCCCCACGGTTCGCTGGAAAAAAGTCTAAATGTGAGTCCAAAAAGTGATTTTTAAGTGACATGTTACATCCCATGTTCTTGTAAGCCTTGATGAGATTTTCCACCAATTCTTCATAGTTGCCTTCCCTTCTTTTTCCGAGAAATCCCTTCACCACTAACTTGAATGCTTCCCAAGCAGCTTTCTCCTTCCCATAAAGGTCTGATTCAAAGTCACCATCTATAAGAAGCTCTCGAATCTGAGGACCAATGAAGACTCCCTCTCATATCTTAGCGTCGCTCAGTGAGGGAAATTTTGATGTTAAATACTTGAATCCCTGACTGGATTTGATCATTGCTTTTAGAAAGCTTTTCATGAGCCCCAGTTTTATGTGTAGTGGTGGTAGTAAAATTTTGTTTGGTTCAATGAGAGGTGGATGTTGAACATTTTTCACCCCAGACTCCATGATGATTGACGAGGTGGCCACTCTTTCCTAAGAGTGGCCACCTCATGCCTCTGGCCTCACATACATTTCAATAGCTTGCTCAGTGAATATTTATTATAAGTTTAAAAAGTGTTTGGCTAAGAAAATCACCTACCTTTCACCTCAAAATATAAACTTGCACAGCACAACCACCTTCTATGACTGCTTGAGGAATAATGAAGGTCAGTGAGACTGTGAGTGTGGAAAGAAACACACTGCCACAAGCCTATTGGAACTTATAGTGACAAGTAGGTGTATATTGAAAAGTAGTGCTAAAAAAAACATTTTAACCATGATATTCATAATCAGTGACCTAAAATTAGTTGGAAATTGCTACTCTGGTCTCGGAAGCATTTTGGTTGTTGACCATTGTATCTAAATTCAGAGGAATGTATCACTGATTTTCAGATGGAGTTAGACTAATCTCTGAGAATGAAAATAACCCAACACATATAAGCTATATAATATCAAATTTGATCTTTCAGAATTCAGAAAGATCTCGGGAGCTACAGTAGGCAGAAAAGTCAAGAGAGCAGTGCCTAAGCCTCAGTAATATAAGTAATACACTTCTTGGAATTAAATAAGGAAGTATAAGCAAGAGAAGTCCAAAGGTTATGTAACAGCTCCAAACATTATTAGCAAGATGCATTTCAAGATTATGCAGCACAGATCTGGTCTTCATGCTACAAAATGTTTATTAATGCATTAGAAAATATATAAAAAAATAACATAATTAATCTACTGTAAGATATCTTTCATACAAATATAAAATGATAACCCTGAAACCACTGGGTTGATAAATATAGTGTTTCATGGAAGTTTTGAGAGTTCATTAATTTCTAAGCCTTTCTTAATTTTGGAATGAGGTTATCAATCGAGGTGAATTGAAGCTGGGGTATATATATTGCTTTATACGTTATTTGCTGGGGCATATATATTGCTTCATACGTTATTTGCCTCTTAGCTTTTAGCTTGTATCATTGTTAAGGTTATGTAGATTAACGTGAGGCTTAAATATAGGCTTTTATTAAATACAGGTGCAGTAAAGAAAAAATATTTTGTGCTATTTATATGTACTATTTCTATCTTGTGGGTAAGGTTAGGAATTTTAGAGGATGTAGTTGTTAGCTTAATAGGTCGTCAACGAGTGGATATAAAATCACTAATTGCCTATTCTTCGGTGGCTCATATAAGAATGGTTTTAGAAGGCGTTGCAGTAAGAAGAAATTGAGGCTTGAATGGAGAAGTAGTAGTAATGGTAGACATAGTTAATGTTTTGAATTGTTTTGTCTAGCGAATACAGTTTAATTATTTGAAAGTAGGTTGTTAAATTTTGCGTACTTTGAAGTATATAAAAGAAAGTAGTAATAAATAGGATACTGAAGATATCCAACAAAAAAATAACTCGAAAAACTGGTTTTAGATGGGATCAATGTAGATTTAGAAAGGATAAGGGAAAACACGTGTTCAACACATGGAAATCTTTACTGAGGAGAATTGTCGTCGCCGCAGCAGACCTTTTCAAACAAATTCAAATTTTTTCCAATAAATTTTATGCTGGAAATAGTTGAAAAAGTGAAGAAGTAATTTATGATGTCACGATAAACAGTGTTAAACCTCTTAACCTTTATTGAAGGTGATCAGTCCATCAGCCTTAATCTAAAGCAGAGACATGAAAAAGGAGACTAGCATATTGAAACCTAGGAGAGGTGCAGCAGTTGAAGAATGTGATACATGTTGGCGGGACCCACTAGTGACAACAGGTCGTGCCCATAAAGTGGGCTAGAGATTAGAAATAGAACTGTAGAAGATATCCTCTCTACAAAGTTTCTATGGTGTTGTTGTGTCAGGCTAATATCACTTTATTAATAGGTTTCAATACTGGCAAACTGATGAACAAGGCACGTCTCTTTATTGAAGAGACGTTTCGCCTGCACAGCAGGCTTTCTCCATCAAATTCTGAAGCAACTTTTATAATAGAGACAGCGGAAGAAATGGATATATATATATATATATATATATATATATATATATATATATATATATATATATATATATATATATATATATATATATATATATATATATATGCAATAAGATCACAGTAAACAAGTGATTTCAGAACATATATATATATATATATATATATATATATATATATATATATATATATATATATATATTCAATGCGTCGACTCCTGGACCACGATGACACTGTCTTGGATGCTCTGGAGGACAAAAATACCGATGAAGTATACACAGACTACGAAAACCTTCGACAAGTGCGATCATTGTGTAAAAAGCACACAAAATACGTGATAAAGAAATAAGAGGAAGAGTGGGTAGATGGATCTATAACTTCCTAACAAATAGAACTCAGTGAGTAATAATGAACAGAGTAAAGTCAAAGGCGGCTACCGTGAAAAGCTCTGTTCCACAAGGTACTATACTCCCATGCTTTTCATCATCCTTATATCTGGCATAAACAGACTGGAGTATTGCTGTATACTAAAGGCCCCTTTCAAGGAAGGCGAATTTGCAGACCTGAAGAATTTACAGAAAACTGTCAGTGCACATATAAGTACAATAAAGCTCCTTAAATTACTGGGAACGGTTGAAGTCCCTTGACCTACACTCCTTGGAACGCATGCGACAAAGACGCGTGATAATATACTCTTAGAAAATTCTAGAGGGACTTGTCCGAATTCTGCACACGGAAATCATTCCCACCGGAAGCAAATGACTCGGTAGGTGGGGCAGTATCCCCACAATGAAAAGCAGTGACATCTTGAGTACGCTGAACAATGTGTGGCCGCTAGTAACAAGCGTGTGGCCGCTAGTAACAGCTTGTTTGATCAGGCCCTGATCCACAGCGAGGCCTGGTTATGGTAGGAACGCGGGGGTGTTGACCCTACAAAACACCATTCATGTATGCTCCAAATATTTTGCAGAACCAAGCGAAAGTTTATAGAAAGAAATATCGCAACAAGCGGGATTCTAACCCATGCTGGCAGCTTTCCATTAGTGTGGCTTAGCTGCCACCCGGTTAGACTGCAAGCCATGTTTCTTCCTACTGCCGAGCACACCAGTGAGCCTCAAGTATAATCTCCAACCATAGACACAGTCCATCACAACACAACATCCTACTCTCCCAGTCCATCACAACAAAACATCCCACTGTGCCATTCCATCATAGCACAACTTCCCACTGTGCCATTCCATCGCAACACAACTTCTCGTTGTGCCATTCCATCACTACACAACTTCCCACTATGCTATTCCATTATAACACAACATCCTATTGTGTCATTCCATCACAACGCAACATCCCATTGTGCCAGTCAATCACATCATATCCCACAGTCCCAGTCCATCACAACAAAGCATCCCACTGTGTCATTCCATCACAACTCAAGTCCCAAAGATGAGGGGGCACTTGTACCTTCTCGCATGGGAGACTTAAGTCTCGAGATACTCCCCAGATAGGGAGCCAAGGCCGGGTCACCACTACTTGGAAAAGACTCGGGCCGGGAGAATACCGGGGAATAAAAAAAAAAATCACAACACAACAACTCACTGTGACATTCCATCACAACACAATATCCCACTGTGACATTCCATCACAACGCAACATCCTACTGTGACATTCCATAACAACACAACATCCCACTGTTCCATTCTATCACAACACAACATCCCACTGTTCCATTCTATCACAACACAGCATCCCACTGTTCCATTCTATCACAACACAACATCCCAATGTGCAATTCCATCACAATACAACATCCCACTGTGTCATTTCATCACAACACAACATCCCACTGTGCCATTCCATCACAACACAATATCCCACTGTGTCATTCCATCACAACACAACATCCCACTGCGTCATTGCATCACAATGCAACATCCCACGTGTCTTCCATAACAAACAATTTCCCCACTGTGTTTTCCCCTCACAACACAACTTCCCACTGTGCCTTTCCATCATAAAAACATCCCAATGTGTCATTTCGTCAAAACCCACATCATCGCACTTTCAAATCAAACACTGTTTATACCCCAAATTTCAGTGTATTTTAAACCCCTGAGAGGGGGAAAGGAAGTAATCAGGTTTAATTCATTTGGGAAGATGAATATCTCCAAATAGGGGGATAAATTTAAGGCCTTCTTAAAGCATGAAGATTTCTACTAAATTTTTTATATTTTTTTCAAAAAAATTGAACATTTTTGCTGTTTTCATTTAATCTTTTCGTTTTTAAACTTTAACTTTAAAACCCGAATTTTTTTTTTGATTTTTTTCGGAGGGGGTTTTTAGAAATTTTTCTAAATCTTTTTTTTTCGTTTTTTAATACAAAAATTTAATTAATATATTTTTTATTATTTTATTCATATTAACATTGTGAACCATCATTGGAAAAGGGAATTTCTGACCTAGAAGGTCGGCAGGGGATGCCCAAATGAAAAACAACTGTTTTGCGACCCGAATCTTTTGTTTTCTTATTTTTTTTTGATTTTTGAAAAATTTTTGGGTTTAAAGGGTTCCCTTACACAGGTTTTTATACGCAAATTTTAGTCTATGTGGTTATGTATTTTACTCTATACCCGCCCGCTTATGCTGGCCCCCCAAAAAGACTTTTTTTCCAAGACCCCAAAGAAAATTTCAAACGCGAGTCGAAGTTTCACTTTTCCCTTTGCTGTCTACACGGGAAACTTAAAAAGGGTTACAAAAATGGGTTTTGCAAACCCACATTCCAGGTGCGTCATGCGGCTACCCTAGTCGGGTACACAGTCCTAGTTTTTAGATTTTCTAGCTGTACGGTCCGGGAAAAGCACGTTCTTTAAAACTTTTTCTTTATATTTAAATTTCACGTTTACACAGATTTACATGCACCAGCAACCTACTACATTAAATGGACCCTTATTCAAGTATTTTTTTAATTATACCAACTTCGGAGAGGAAACTGTTCATGACGTTTCGTTTCGTCCTAAAACCGTCATTTTGCTGTGACATGACAAGGGTTTAAAGATGGACAAAAAACGTTTTTAATGGGTTTTTTCCTTTCTTAAAATTTGGGGTTTTTTTTTTGGGGAAATTGTTCCAACCACACTTTGGGGGACTTGTATTTGTGTAGTTTATTAAAAGTAAAGTAACCAACAATATCTGTACAATCTTCTTCCTTTCAATATTTATTTTATTTTCAAATTTTTTAAAATTCGGGAACCTTTTATTTTGGGAATTTAAGGGAAACGTAAAATAATAAAATGTAACAAAGATTCTTAACCCCCCTCTAGGATGATTTTTGTTTTTTAAATAAGAATTTAAAGAAAAAGAGTGGGGGCAAGGAGAGAGAGAAAAGAGAGAGAGAGAAAAGAGAGAGAGAGAGAAGGAAAAGAGAGAGAGGAAAAAAGAGGGGGGAGGGGAAGATAGGGGGAAGAGGGGAGGGGGAGAGATAAAAAAGGGCAACAAAGGTGTGGAAAGGCCCTGGGGGAAAAGGGGTGGTCGAGTGGTCCGAGCTGATTGTCCCTTGCAAAAGTCCCCCCGGCTTTTGGGGCCCCACCACCCTTCAGGGGAAAGCATTGTACAATTTTGGCAAAACATGACCTCAAAACTCCCGATGGACCAACCACACGAAATGGTGCGGTGTCTTAAAGTATTTATGTGGTCTATGTACGTGGCATTTGGGCGTTTGGGGGCGTCTGAGGGGAAGGGAGGGGGTGGGTGGGAGGTGTAGTTTTTCCCAAAAAGTGTGTTTTTGTGTATGTGTGTGTTTGGGGGCAGGGGGTGTTCGATGGTGTGTTGGGGCAGGGGGGTTTGTATTGTTTTATGTGTTTTGCGTGGTTTGGGGGTTGTGCGGTGATGTGTAAGTTTGTACTAACCATCTGAAATAAAATTTTTGGGGGTTTTTAAGGGGTTTAGTCCCAAAAGCTCCTGGCCCCCCCTCTTCGCTAGTCATAATAGGGGCTAGGCCCTCCTTTTGGAAAGTCCCCTTTTCGTCCTCATCCCAAAGTAATTTTGGATCATGTCTCCACTACCATTCCTTTCCCGATGAATTTTTATGGGTACCACCCCTTTTTCACCTATTTTAGGTTGCGGGGGGTCGAGTCCGAGCTCCTGGCCCCCCCCCCTTTTTACTGATCATATAGGTCACTTCCCCAGCCGTGAGCTTTATCATACCTTGCTTAAAACTATGTATGGGTCCTGCCTTTCCCCTACATCGCCTTTTCCAAAAATATTCCAATTTTAAGGGCTACTCGGGGTGAAAAAATCTTCCTAACATCCCTGTATTCATCTGGTCCTTTAGTTTCCCAAATTTTGCCCCTTGTTACTGTGTCCCCAAACCCCGGGAAAAACCTGTCTTTGTCCACCTTGTCAAAATTCCTCTCAGTATTTTTTTAGTTTGTTTTTCATGTCCCCCCCAACTCCCGGGCCTCAGGGGCCCTAGGTTGATTTCCCCCAACCTCTCCCTTCCCAGGGGCAAAACCCCTTACTCTGGGGGCCCATTCCCTTTTTGCAAAAACCCTTTTCACTTTCTCTTGTTTCTTCAATGCTTTTGGTTGGGGGTGGGTTCCAAACTGTGCCGCATCTCCAAAATGGGCCCAAAAGTTTCACGGGTGTTTCAGGGGCCCGAAAGATTCCTTTTTTAAGATGTCGGAATGCTGTTTTTGAAAGGTTTTTCTATGCGCCCCTTTTCTGCAGCAGTTATTTTGGGTTTATGTGCGCTTTAGGAGATGGGGCCTGGGGTTATACTCACCCCCAAAATCTTTTTCCTTGAGTGAGGTTTGTAGTCCCCTTTACCCCCTAGACGTACCCGCTTCGGCCTTCTTTGCCCCTTCCCCCAAATTTTATGACTTTGAAATTGGGGGGGATTGAAATCCCGGGCCAATTGCTGGACCAGGTCTGCGTGTCCGATCCCCTTTTTTGTTCTGCCTGATCTTCCGGGTCGAGGGAATTTTTTTCATAACTTCAGTCATTGCAAACAGGGACCCCCTCAAGTCATTCCTTCCCCATGTCGTTCCCCAAAACCAGAAAAAAGGGATGGGCCCAGGGCTGACCCCGCGGGACCCCCCTGGGCCCCAGGTGCCCAAATCTGGGCACCTCGCCACGTACCCTGACTCGCTGGGGTCTTCCTGAAAAAATTTTTCCCCGAGATTGTGTGCCTTCCCGTTATCCCCCGCTTGGGCCTTTAGTTTTTGCACCCAAAACCCTTTGTGTGGAACTGTGTCAAACGTTTTGTGTGTGTGTGTTTTGGGGTGGTGTGTGTGATGTGGTGTGTGTGTGTGTGGGTGTTTGTGTGTGTGTGTGTGGTGTGTGTTGTGTGTGTGTGGTTGTGTGGGGGTGTGGCTTTTGTGTTGGGGTGTGTGGTTTGTGGTGGTGTGTGTTTTGCCCTGTGTGTGTGTGGGGGGTTTTGGGGTGTGTGTGTTTTTTGGTGTGTGCGTGTGTGTGGGGTGTGTGTGGTGTGTGTTGTGGTGTGTGTATGGTGTTTGTGGTTTGGGGTGTGGTGTGTGTGGTGGTGGGGGTGGTTTTTGTGGTGGGGTGTGTGGTTTTTGTTGGGGTGTGTGTATCCCCTATTGGGTTTGCGGGGGTCGGTCCGAGCCCCGGGCCCCGCCCTTCACTGATGTATGGTCACTCCCCTGACCCGTGGTTTTATAAACCCTCGTTAAAGCTTGTATGGACCTGCCCCCACTACATCGTTCCCCAAACTATTCCATTACTGATCTCTGTGGCTGAAGAAATATTTCTAAATCCCTGGGATTCATCTTGGTCTTCAGTTTCCCAAAACTGTGTCCCCTTGTTACTGTGAATTTTGGGAACACCCTGTCTTTGCCCACCTTGTAAATTTCCTTCATATTTTGTATGTCGTTATCATGCCCCCCTATCTTCTGTCCCCCCAGTGTCGCGGGTTTGTTTTCCCCTTAAACCCTCTCCCGTGGGGACATCCTCTTGCTCTGGGAAATTTTTTGTTGCAAACTTTTGCACTTTCTCTAGTTTTTTTACGTGTTGGGGGTTTGTGGGTTCCAAACTGGTCCCGCAACCCAATATGGGCCTAACGTATACGGTGTACGGGTCCTAAAAACGATTCCTTTTTAAGATTGGGAAATGCTTTTTCTAGGTTTGCTAGGCCCCATATGTGCAGAATTATTGGTTGATGTGCCTTAGGAGATGTGCCTGGTGTTATACTCCCCCCAAAGATCTTTTTCCTGATGGGTTTGAGTCCTGCCCCCCTAGACTGTACTCCGTCTGGGGCCTTCTTTGCCCTTCCCATTTTCATGACTTTGCACTTGGTGGGTTGAATCCAGGAGCCAATGCTGGCCCGGCTCACCTGCCCAGACCCCTTTTTGTAGTTCTGCTGTCTTCGATCGAGTGTATTCTTCTCTCAACTTCACGCATCTGAAACAGGGACCCTCAGAGCTTTTCCTTCCCCCTTCGTTCAAAAATCCAGAAACAGCACTGGTCGGACTGCCCCCTGGGGGGACCCCGCGGGTTACAGGTGCGTGTGTTGGGGTGTGTGGGGTGTGTGTGGTGTTTTGGGGGGTTGGGGTGGGGTTG
>NC_069426.1:21221814-21242662 GCF_026875155.1 Cherax quadricarinatus
GTATGATCATCGTCAATAAAATCTTTAGCTAGATAGCCCCAATCAAGATTTGACAGGTTCCTTAAGTCCATTATAATCGGCAGAACGAAAATCAGGGATTTTTACTGTATTATCATTATTCCTGTAATCCAGTTAATGCTAAAAGGATGGATTTGTGATCACTGCGCCAAGCTCTTCATGATTTCCAAAATTATTTACGAGTGTTTCCTTATTTGACAAGACTAGGTCAAGCAAATTATTACCGCTGGTAGGCTCTGTTACACACTGCTTCAGAAAACAGTCTTAAAACTTTTTCCATAAATTTCCTGGACTCCAGTTTTACCGGTCAAAGAATTCCAGTCTATTTGACAAAAATTTAAAAAATCCCCTACAATCACTATTGTTATTGTGTCAAGAAGCCCTAACAATTTCGTCCCAAAGAAGTCTCCCTCTATCGTGATCCAAGCCTGGAGGTCGGTCTATTACACCTAGAATTAGCTTTTCTTGCCCTTCTACAATTCTACCCAAACAATTCTGTTGCTTTTTCCATCTATTTTTTACCTGTTTTTTATACAGCAGTTAATATTTTCTCGAACATATAATGCAACTCCTCCCCCCCTTCCACAACACTATTCACATGGAACAACTTAAACCCTTGAATATTACAATCAGCAATCACATCCCGCCCTCTTTAAATCATACCACGTTTCAGTTAATGCTTGATGTCAAAGTTCCAGCACATTGCTATCAAACATTGTTCTTAATCATATTTCTTGCACTTCGACTGTTAGCATAAAATACCATTATATGCTTTTTCTTCTGCACATTTTTTCCTATTCTCTTTGTTTTCACACAATTTCTGAAATTATCATTACCTGGGGGCTGGGCGCTTGTGCGGTACGGTGGTTAGATTATTATTATAATCAAGGGGAAGCGCTAAACCCGTAGGATTATACAGCGCCCAGGAGGGGGGATGTGGAAGGCATTCAGGCTTAATTGGGGAACTGGAGCCAGACCCCAATTCCCTAAATAAAGAGGCCCCTCACCACCATCAAGGAACCTTCCATGGGGGGACGGTGGTTAGAGCACGGGCGTACCTTGTCCCAAGGTTCGCAAGTTCGAATCTCCATCATAAGATTCATATTAAGATCCATATTAAGATTCTAATATCAGAGCATAAGTCAATATATCCATACTCATTTTTTATCATTCTAAACCCATACCTCTAACTAATCCTAGTTTAAAGTCCTAACAACCCCCTCAACTGAGCTAGCAAGAAAACTCACACCTGCCCTGGATAAGTGAACCCCATCCCTGGCATACATGCCCATTTCGGCCATAAGTTGTCCCAGTTGTCAATGAATGGTACTGCATTACCCTTACAGTGTTTATCCAGCCAGCAATTAATACCAATTGCTCTGGACAACCATTCATCCCAACACCCCTTCTTGGCAAAATCCCACATAACAGGGCGCCCCCCTTCTTCCCAATTATGTTTATTGCTGTCTTAAACCCTTCTAAGTCCTCATTTCTGCACTTGCCTACATCATTGCCTCCAGCACTGAGGCAGATGATGGATTGATCCCATTACTGTTCATGATGTTGTCAAGCCGGCTAACAATGTCCTCCATCCCAGCCCCAGGAAAGCAAACTCTCTGTCTCCTACTCCTGTCCTTCAAGCAGAAAGCCCTATCCATATATCTAACCTGGCTATCCCCAACAACAACAATATTCTTACCTTCCTTGGTGTCGTTTGTAGTGGCATTCCCAGTAGTCGACTCACATTCGTCGGGTAGCACCGAGAATGCATTGGATGTTTCCACAACAGTTTCCACAGCAGTCTCTTTCTTCTTTCGTCTCTACCTTTCCATTCGTCTCTGATCGTCAACTTCGTCTCATGCTGTCCAGCCACTGTCCACGTTCCCTTCTTGACCTGAGGACTCGAAACAGGAGGACTACTACGAATCCTCTTGTTTTCCTCAGTCAATCGCCGTATCTCCATCTTCGCTATCCCCAATTCTTCCTTAAGCTGCTGGTTTAAAGTTGCTCGATTGAGGGCATCTTGTTCAGTCCACGGGGAGCACACAAGACACTTCTTCACAGAGTTAAGTACAGGTCACCACTGTGTTAAGTACAGGTCACCACTGTGTTAAGTACAGGTCACCACTGAGTTCAGTACAGGCCACCACTGGTTAACTACAGGTCACCACTGAGTTAACTACAGGTCACCACTTGTATTGGAAGGTTACCTAGAACCTTTGTGTTGGGAAAGGTACCTAGAGGGCCCTTTTGTTGGAAGATTACCAAGACAGTGTGCGAAGGTTACCTGCAGACCTTGTTGGGTGAGCAACTTAGGGACCTTGTGTGGATGATTATCTTGTATCTTTGTGAGGGAGATATTTTTGAGGATTTGTGTGGGAAGGTTACCCACAGGTCTGTGGGCTTCTACAGGGCCCTTTAGTGAAGCTGCCTACAGGCCTTCTGTGAGTTTACATATAGGCCTTCTGTGGGAAGATACCTACAGGCCTTCTGTGGGAGATACCTACAGGCCTAGAGAGTTACCTACAGGTCATGTATGTGAAAGTTACCTACATGTCATGTGTGTGGAATGTTAACCAAGTGATTTTTGTTTTGGAAGAAAGGCCCCGAGACCTAAGATGAGGCATTTCCCAGGAGACCTTTTGTGAGGCAAGCTGCTAGCAGGTGTGCAATAGGTACTACTATGATGGAGACTCGGTCATTCTCAGTCAAGGAGAGTGAGATCTTGCAGTTGTTCTTGCGGTTGTTAAAGTTATTATTGTCAACAAACATCACAGTGACTGAAAAAATATAGCCAGGATGTTGGTGATATATTTAAGCCTTAGCGAGATAGGCGAGTCATATCTCACCCCTTCACTACAACCATTACCGTCACTCACGTCACCACGGTCACTCACACCAAAACCCTCGCTCTCACCACCAGTAACACCACCATCGCCATTACTTACACCACCAGCATCTCCACCACCGTCACCACGACTACCACCACACTACCAGAAATACAGCGATTACGATCAGAGGTAAAGAATGGCCTGTGAGACATAGTCGTAATGGGAGTTGGAGCAAACAAACTCAGCAGTAGACTATAATGTATATTTCGCCTTCACCCACTATATACACATATGTACACTATGTACAATATGTACAAATAAAATAAGTGTACACCAGGGTGACAGATGGCAAACCAGAAGCCAGAGAGAATGCACCATACTCAACCAGCAGGTAGGCAAGTCTGCCAATGCTTACCGCAAGTGAACCATGTTGCTTCAGCTTTGGTGGGCTTGCCTGTGATTGGTCAATGAGCCAAGGTACTGATTTAATGATGGGTACCGCATTGATCGTCAAACCCTTAGCACCCGGTTCGCTGGTTGGAAGGCGGCCTATGTAGGAGTGTGACATATGTGGAGAAAATTGTAACGTACTCTTTACATGCCTCAACAGCCATCACCGTCACATACATCCTACAACAACCATCACCAACACCATTTTAAACCCCCACCAGCACCACTGTCACTCACACCTTCACTATCATCACTCAATCCACTACCACCACCGTCACTACTACTACCACCAACACCATAGTCACCCACACTACCACCACTATCATCATTCATACCACCAACTACCATCATTGTCACCCACGCCACCACCACCACCCCACAATACCACCCACCGTCGCTCACAATGCCGCCACCAACCACCACTGCCGTCACTCACACCACCATCACTTTCATTTACAAGATCACCGCACCACCATCACACCACCACTACCACCATCATCTGCACTACAACCACGACTGTTCCCACGCCATCACAACCACCATCACCCACACAACCTCAACAATCACTCACACTTCACCATCACCCACTCTTCCACTCCATAACCATCACTCATACTACCACAATCACCCACACTTACCATTATCACCCGCACTCCAGTAGCACCATCACTCACGCCACCAGAACCATCACTCACACCACTAGCACCATCACTCACACCACAAGTACCATCACTTACAACACCAGCCCCATCACTCACACCATCAGAACCATTACGCTCACCACCCTCATCCCCATCACTGTCACCTTCTCCCCCCTTCAGTCACCCTCATCCCCCACTCAGTTACCCTTCACCCTCACAACAGTTACCCCCATCCCCCACTACATTCATCCACACAAATACAGTGAGCCACACCACTACCACAGTTACTCCACACCACTACTGCCGTTACCTTCACACAAAACCACCACTACCGTCACCATACAACCCTTCTTATTTTAACCCACACCACTATTACTGTCAAACTACATTTTCTCCACCATCGGCATCCACACCACACAGCCACCATTACCCACTTGACTACCGTCACCCACACCACCACTGCCACTCATACAACTATCATCACCTGCACCACTACCATCTAGTTGTTTTGTTTTCATTTTTTCCACCGAAGTGGCTAGTTTATTGTGCACCTCATATCCATCCTGCGGACGGAAGCGCTAAAGCACATGGATTTACAAAAAAAAAAAAAAAAAAAACTAGAAACTAGGACCCAGAAGGGTTAACAGAAGCACATCTGGATTTATATCTCCAGTTCACTTATCTGTAACAAAAAAATTTAGAAAATTTGTTTTAATATATCTGGTATCATATTTTTATTAACAAGATCCCTTTGGGACAAGTCACATTTGGTTTGATCATCATCTGGGTCTCTACCAAACTGCCAGAAGTTCATGGTATCATAGTGAGTTATACATTATTTATTTCTCTCCTAATATTATTCCTAGACACAAATATACCAAAGTTATATGCTACTTCTCCTTCGGGGTACTTTCTTGGCTAACATATAACTTTTTTTTGAAGGAGTAATTAATCCATGCGTGATGGGATCCATAGTAATTATACATTAATTCCTTTTCCCAGATTTTTGAGTATCTATACATGGCTTCTCTAATGAGCATGTTGTTAGAGTCATTATGTGAATCAAGAGCCTTCAGTGACGAAATAGAATCTGTAATGATGACTGAGTCAAGCTCAGTGTCATAAGTTAACTTTAGTGCTATTAGCATGGCAATTCATTTTGAGGTGTAGACGCCCATTTGTTAATTCTTAAATCTGACTCAACAAAGTCTTCATCTACGACTCCACCGTCACTGACAACACCTTCAAAACATCACAGTCGTCAATCACATTTTAACATCACTCGCAGTACCAACTCTCTTCTCTCTCCCAACAACCCTCACTCATAAAACCCACCGTCACTCACACCACCACCCTCACTCACAAACCCGTCACTCACAACCTCCTCACTCACAAACCATCATCATTCACAAACACACCGTCCGCTCACAAAAACCCCCGTCACTCACAAAACCTCCATCGCTCACAAACACCAACGAAATCACAACACCACTGTCACAACACCACGTCAAATCACAACACCACAGTCACAATACCGTACTCAAAACCCCCGTCACTTACAACACCGTCACTCACAACACCGTTACTCCCAACAGCCCACCCACTCCCACAACACCACCGTTACTAAACACCACCATTACTCACAACCCCAAACCGTCACCCACAAAACCCCCGTCACTCACAAACACCACCCTCACAACACCACCGTCACTCACAACGCCTTCACTCACACCACCCTCACAACACCATTGTCACTCACAACACCGTCACTCACCCACCCTCACAACACCACCGTCACTCAAAACATGCCGTCACTCAAAACATCGCCGTCACTCAAAACCCACCTTCACAACACCATCACCACAACACCATTGTCCCCTCACAAACACCACCCACTCAACACCATCATAAAAACCCTCCCACACTCAAAACACCACGTCACCTCAGAAACCACCCTCACAACACTGTCACTCACAACACCACCTTACAACACCACGTTACAACACCGTCACTCAAAAACCACCGTCACTCACAACACCGCCCTCACAATAGCATTCACATGACCGTCACTCAAATCACCCCCACTCACAACACCACTCACAACCCATCACTCAAACATCATCGCTCACAAAACCACTCCAACACCATCACTCACCCCACCGTCACTCACAACACCACAGCTACAACAACTTTCACTCAACCCCACCTTCACTCAAAACACCGTCACTCATAACACCACCTCACTCACAACACCGCTCACAACCAGTCATACATCACCCGTCACTCACCCCCCTCACTCCAACACCATCCTCAAAACACTCCACAACACCATCACTCACAAATCATCTGCTCAAAACACCATTACCCAAAACACCATTCACTAAAAAACACCCCCATAGCTCACAACACCATCACTCACAACATCATTCACTCATAACACCTTATCCCATACCATCACCAAAACACCATCACTCACAACACCACACAACAACATATCACACACAACATACCATCACCACAACACCATCACTCATAATACCTCACTCACATCTCCCTCACAACCCATCACTCAAACACATCCTCACAAACCACCCCAACTCACAATACCACAGCACCCACAACATCACCGTCATTCACACACCCTCATCATCCCATCGTCACTCACAACACTGTCATTTCACAAACAACGCCAATGATAGTCACACCACCGTCACCCCCCACAACACCGTCACAAAACCCTGTCACTACAACCCCGTCACACCACCGTCATTTAACACCATACCACCGTCACTCACAACCCCGTCACACCACCGTCACTTACAACACCGTCATATTACCGTCCCCATCACAACACCGTCACACCACCGCCATTCACAACTCCGTCACACCACCGTCACTTTACAACACCGTCACACCCACCGTCACTCAACACCCACCACCCGTCACTCACAACCCCAGTCACACACCATTACTCACAACACCGTCACACCACCATAACTCAAACACCGTCACACCACCGCAACTCAAAACACCGTCACACCACCGTAACTCACAACCCCGTCACACCACCGTCACTCACAACACCGTCACACCACCGTCCACTCACAACACCATCTTTCTCATCTACTATCACTCTTGTATTAACCACTACAGCTGTAGCCAGAGTACCCTCTGACACAGACACATGCCGGAACAATATCAAAGGCGCCTGAATACTTGACTAAATCTCGCTTACCCCAGCTAGATTAAGACCTCGTGCTGGCTTAGTGCAAGTCCAAGACGCTGGCAACACAACACTCAGATGTAAGCTTCCTTCACTGCAGCATCTTGGCTCTCCTCTCTCTCTCCTTCACTCCTCTACGTGTAATCCTCGTATGATTCATCTCTATGCAATTACGAGAAATAACCAGTCGTTGATTTTCGGGGCGGACAGAGCACAAGTTGTTGCAATTACTTGATTTAAAGCTAGTATTCCTTATGACCATGTTCCTCTGTGCTTCGTTCGTCCCGCTAGGTTTAGTCCAGGACAGATACGACTCTCTGTGTACCGGCACCAGAATTCCTTTAATTTCTGAGGCTCGGGCTTCCCGAGATGATCTTTATATAGCTCATTTTATTTTTTTTAGCGAGAGGAGGCATTTAACCTAAACGAATTCGATCCTAAGAAATTCTACTAAAGTTTCGAAACAAGTGACCATCAGCGAGCGAACCCTTTGTGCCTGGTTGATGTAATTTGATCCTGTGTGTATACACGTTGATTGCATTAAGCTAAGTGGCAAGCTCAAGTTAATTCACCAGGAACCAGAAAAGTTTTTGCTCATTTCCACTAAGGCTCGTTCACAAAAGGTTGCAAAACCCATGAGAAGGGTTCCGGCGCGACTGAAGGTTGTAAGTTCGCTCGTTCTCCAAATCGTTTAAAACCATTTCTTGATCAACTCCCGGCCATTGTGTATTGAACTACTCGTACCGCTGCATAGTTGTAATGATGAAACTGCGCGCTGGATATCTGATTTCTCTAATTGAATTCCTTTATTTCTCCCCCCCGTTTGTGTCCCGTTGATTGGCCCAGTGTAATTAAAACTTGCTGCGCACCAGAATTGAAAGCCGAATAAATTTGAAACATCAAATATGATGTACTATAGTCCTTTAATTCTTTAATAAATAATATATAATATATATATATATATATATAATATATAATTTTTATATATATATATATTATATATATATATATATAATATATAATTTTATATATATTAATATAATATACA
Organism: Cherax quadricarinatus; assembly: GCF_026875155.1. Taxonomy (NCBI): domain Eukaryota; kingdom Metazoa; phylum Arthropoda; class Malacostraca; order Decapoda; family Parastacidae; genus Cherax; species Cherax quadricarinatus. The sequence goes on from NC_069426.1 coordinate 21,230,026, forward strand.
TTAACATGTGAGAGGACACTACGACAATATTTATTAGAAAAGTCTCGGTCCCTGGGCTTTGATCACTTCTAACACACACATTGAAAAGAACAGTACACTTAGGCGGAATGAGATAAGAGTGACATTTAGTGATCTGAAAAAAAAGACACACTATATATGAGATAAGGTAAGGTAGACAGTGAGGTTTAACACACACACACACACACACACACACACACACACACACACACACACACACACACACACACACAAAACAAATATATATATGTCGTGGGGAATAGGAGAACTTGCGATCTTGGCTTAATACAACGCTCATATTGCCATATAGGACAAGTGAAAATTTGTGTATGCAATAATTTCGCCAAAATCATTCTGAACCTAACGAAAAAAAAATATTTCACTGTGTTTGTTCAGTATTAAATTTATTGTAAACAAATCAAAATATTTTAGTTGGGATAGGCTTAAATAAATGGCGCTTGTTATTATAAGGTTAGGTAGGGTTTTCTAGGGTTCCTTTTGGTTGCAAAATTATAAATTTTTAAATCAACATTAATGAAAAAAATTTATTTAACGTATAAGAGTAAATTTTAGAAAGGACTTAATTTTAAATGAGTTCTTGCTAATTGACCCGTTTTTTCATATTCGGGACGAATATATATAAATTTTTATATAAAATAATATATTTATATATATATATATATATAATTTTTAATAATATATAAAATTTTTAAAATATTAATATATTATGTGTGTTGTGTGGTGTGTGTGTGTGTGTGTGTGTGTGTGGTGTGTTGTCTTAATCACCTATTTATACTCACCTATTGAGGTTGCGGGGGCGAGTCCCAACTCCGCCCCCGCCCCTTCACTGGTTGGGGGTGTGTGTGTGTGTACCCCCCTATTTGTTTTCACCTTTTTGGTTTTCAGGGTGAGTCACACTCCCGGCCCGCCTCTTCGTGTGTGTGTGTGTGTGTGTGTGTGTGTTTGTGTGTGTTTGTGTGGTTTGTGGGGTGTGTGTGTGTGTGTGTGTGGGTGTTTGTGTGTGTGTGGTGGTGGGTGTTTTCTGTATGTGGGGTTTTAAACCTCACTGTCCTGCCTTATCTCAATACACGTTTTTTTCAGGTCATAAATTGAAGATCAAAAAAATTTCATCTGCTTATTTTCGGTGTTAATTTTTCTCAATTGTCCCCAAAATTTTCTCATTTACTATTCTTTTGACTTTCCGCTCATCTTTTGTTTTCTTTGTTCTCTTTCTATTATTTTCTTTTAAATTTCTTTTTACAGTTTTCTCCCCTGCACCTTCACATGTACATTTTGTTTTTCAAATGAAATTCTTCTCTTTAGTCACTATCCACGTAGGTATTCCTTATCTCATTCATTATTTTCCTTCCTGTTCCTTTCTCATGCACTGCATTCAGAAATTTTCTCATTTCCTCAGGGTTTCCTCTTCTGATATTTAGTTTCTCCCATCCCATACTAGCTGTTCCTTACTCGATGTTTACATCAGAAGGTATTCGAAATTTCATATTATGTTTCCACCTACTTTATATGCACATCCCGCAAATGTTAGATCCATTTTTGTGTGTGTCTACTCTTTCTTGTTTTGGTCCTTGCATACTGGCAAAGTTTTCCATCATCTCTATCTCCTAACCCTCCTAGTTTCTAGTGTCTCCGGTGGCTCTTTTTTTACTTCTGCTATGGTGTCAACTGATGCTTTGTTGTTGTCTTTGTATTCCTGTATTGGTCTCCTTTTATTTGGATTTAGGTTATAGATCACTTTTGTATTACTATAGGTCCGTGCAACTATGGATACGTTGGACTAATTTCGTATTATCATTCAAATCTCTTCAAAACTTTCCTGGTGTCTGATTAGCCATGCAACTCCTCCACCTCCGGTGTTTCCATTTTTATTCTAATTATTTGATAACTTGCCAGATATACGCCATCTGTTATTATTTGAATTCGTTTTTATCTTAAGGGAAGCTGTTATTTCTGGGTATATCCTTGCTACCTGTCTTCATTTCGTCACTCGAATTTGATAAACCACCTGCATTCATGTAGCAAATCCAAAGCGTATTTTTAATGTGTACTGAATAACAAAAAAAGGCACAATACCGTTACTGGAACGATACACAAAAAACCCCGCACATAGAAGAGAAGAGCTTACGACGACTTTTTCGGTCCGACTTGGAACGTTTACAAAGTCACACTGTGACTGTAAATGGTCCAAGTCGGACCGAAACGCCGTCGTAAGCTCCTCTCTTCTATGTGTGGGTTATCTGTGTAATGTGTATTGGTTTGTTTGATTTAGTATATATGCTCATTCCTCATGTGTAAGGTGGTGGGAGAGAGGAGGCTTGGGTTGATGTGATACAGGAGGAGGGGTCAAGGTTATAGCTGAAACAGATGAGAAGAGACGGGAGTGAACTTTGAGTTGGGCCTGCTAAGAGATGGGAAGGGATGGGGAGTGAGCACTGAGAAATTTCTTTAGACTGAGTGTTCCCTATTCTTGTTAACCTCCTGCTTCTTTTTTCTGTATTTAACCACTTTATTACACCTCCCTTAACAGTTTCCTTCTTCTATTTACATTCTATCTGAGTCTAGATATACACCGAGATAACTTGTAATCCTCAAGATTTATTTTGTCTCCAGATCTTGTTTTCATTTATTTGTAACCAAAAGATTATTTTGACTGACCTTCTTCTTTTAACTTGGGAGTCCTTTCCAAATCTCTGAAAAAAAGTTATAGTCTGCTTTAGTGTTTCCTCTCTTCCTATAATATGCAGTCATCTATATAATCTCAGGGTTTCCCCCACCTCCCATCCTTCATTTCTAACCTACCAAACAGCCTCCTCAGATCCCTTTAAAAAATATCAATTACCTTTTTTCTTCAACCCATTATTCTTTACATTCAAATTGTCTTGTCACCATTTTACTTTTGGTCTCTCTTATAGTATTTGTGTTTCTTGGTCTCATGAAAGTAATTATTTTCACTTTTCTCTTTCTGCTAACTATTCTGTTTTCTCTTTCATTATTATAGCCTCGTCTAATCCTCCCCCTAGCTTCTTATTCACCACAGTCTCTAATTTTTTACAGTCTATTTTTTTGTTCCACACAATCTTTGCATTATTACACATATTCCCTGATTCATCCCATAGATTATCCATCTTTCTTCCCATTCTTCATCCAGTTGGGTCTTAAGACCAGGTGTTATGTATCTAAGTATTGCCACAAACCTCTCCCCACTTCCCTCATTTTTTTATTTGCTCTTTTAATTTACCATTTTCTTTTCCTCTACGATCCACTATGTCAAGACTGACTTTCTCTAATGTAGGTAATGGAAAGACTGTCAGTGATCTAAGGTGACGGAGACACTGTGCTGATTTCACTCTCCCATAATCCACTGAATAACTTCTTTATGTGAACTTAGCCTAGCTACATGATAATGATATTCACTGCACTTGGTCGGTTATCTCACGACATTCAATCTGTAGCAGGTTACGATAGAATAGCAATCAGTGTTTGGTACAGTATCCATGGGTGCATGTGTGCTCATGTTTTTCTTTTTTTTTACTCACCAATTTGTGGTTGTAGGGGTCGAGTCACAGAGACCGAAAAACTGTATTTCCTTTGGCTCATCTGTCTTCAGTAGCCATATATGACCCCTTCCTCTGTGCCTCTCATTTCAAACAATCTGTCCCTTTCTGCTCTGTTAAAGCTTCCGAGAATCTCCTATGAGATAATCATATATTCCTAATAGACTGTTCTTCTGAAGTAGTCAGGTTTAGTTCCTTTAGTCACTCTTCATAAGTCAATTTCCTCAGTTCAGAAAACCTCTGGACCTTTTCTAGTTTTTTTGTACATGCTTAATTGGGTGAGATATTGTAGCATTCTCAGATAAATGACATGATAATCATTGTATACATTTCATCTTTCATCTAATGTTTTATTTTTAATACTATTTTCGTTAATAGATAAAGAGATATTATTAGTTGTCATATCTATGCTCTCTAAAAGAGTGTTAATTGCCTACCCGCGCTACAGCTCCTTTTTCGCTAGTTTGCTATGAAGTATGGTAAGCTAATCGAAGTTGAAATCGTACACCTGCAGCGTTCCTTCTATAGTTCTTTCTGGCTGGACCTAGTCAAGGCAACAGCACCCCTTCTCTCTCTTCCGTCTGAGAGAACTCTGTTCTCCTCTCTTTGTGTCATTAAGACTGTTTTCTGGAAATGTATATATCCGTTGGTGAGCCGGAACACACACCTCGTAACTCTGTTCACAGAGCCTAGTTTAAAGCTAGTGATTTCTGTCGTTTTTTGAGGTTGTGTGTCGTAAGACACTGTAAGCTTCAGATCCTGAATTTAACTCAAGACCTACACGATTCTGACTGGCATCAGTGCCCTGTTGTAGTCGGGGCTGGGAAGGTGCTGAACCCGGTTTCAGTAATTTGTATTTTTTCATTTTTGCCTTGTGTGGAGGACTGTGATTGTGTCCAGTTAGGGCCATTTTGCCTCCTTCCTCGCCTGACTTTGTGCTGTTCACGGCTGCTTCAAGCTTTTTGCTGTTTGATAAACTTTTCTTAAAGTTCAAACAAGTTTTTTATACCCTTTCTGTACATTTAATTTGACTGTGCTGATTGCACGGTTAAATGTTCAAACTATACATTATTCAGAGGCTATAAACAAAGCGATATGTAGGAGCTCTGTCTCCATAATTAATAAGTTTATGTTGAACTAAATATTATTATACCTAAAGACCTTTTTGTTATTAAAGTTCTCAGACTTTTCTGTATTTATATAATTTGAGCCATATGCAATCTAAAAACGCCATGAGAATTACAGGAAAGTAGATTTTGAATTCTTACTAATAAAGAAACAAGTTTGATGCTAGAAAAGAATCAATATGTTGACATTTTAATATTCTCTTTATGCTAATAGATGTCGCATTCTGAGCCATGCTTCGAGGCTGCTTCTGTAACTCCATGACAGATACACTTAGTGGTCACTTTATTAGGCACGATCAATGTAAACATCAGCCAATCACGAGACAAACCTTCCATTGCCCATAAGCATGCAGACATAGTCAAGAGGTTCAGTTGCTGTTCAGCCAGAACATCAGAACCGGGAAGAAATGATCTAAGTGACTTTTACCATGAATGATTATTAGTGCCAGACGGGGAGACTTGAGTGTATCAGAAACTGCTGATATTCTGAGATTTTCATGCGCAGTAATCTCTACAGTTTACAAAGAATGGTGTAAATACACAAAGCATTGAGCTCTCAGAAGATAACATTTTAAAATCCCTGTTTGACGCTAAGAAAGATCCACATTCTCCTATCTAACTCAAGTCAACACGTCCTTAAGGTCCCAAATAACGGATACGCACCGGGAAGATCAGTTAAAACTACGGACCTTAATGTTTCAATCAAGAATCCAAATGCTTTCCCACAAAAAAAGCAGTGACAACAAAATTATTAAAAGCTAGTTAGGTTTATAATTATTTTTTTTTTTGAAATTATTATATAATAATCAACTATTTACAAAGTAATCGACATTTTGGAGTTTATTTAATCAAAATTTCTTGAATAAGGCCTTGTTATATTACAGATAATTTTAATGCGCATTCCAACATAAAAGGTTCCCCGACCCTGTACTATGTGACAGTTATAATATTGCTGAATCTGAGAATTTCTAGTACTTTATATAAATTTAGGAAACTCAATTACCATTGTTAAGTCTCAAGAGAATTGAAAACCTCTGTCATCCGCTGTGTTTTTTTATTCTAACCCCTTGGCAATAACAATATAATTGCGGTACACCAAAATTAAAGTGGAACTCTCTAGCTGTGCTGTATAAAAATACAACTCTCAAAAGTTCTCAGTATAGAGTTGATAAATAAAAATATCACCGTGATCTAGTTTCTGATTCTTAAGGTACTTGTATATAAGAGCATAGGAAGAAGGAACACTGCAGCAGGCCTACTGACCCATGCGAAGTATTTCACTTCATAAATAGGTTAAGTAATTCATTACAGAAGTGAAGTATTTCATATCATAAATAAGCCTCAGTCTGGAGAGGAACTTTAGGCAACGTTTCGGTCTTTCATGACCCGTTATCCAGGACCAAAATTAGTGAAGGAGTGGATCGTTGTGAAAAGTTTACTCTCCAAAGTGTAGGTTATTTATGAAATGGAATACTGATTCTGATAGACATGGAGTGCCGCGACAACCTAGACTTTACCTATACAATATTCAGGAGACCATCACCATCGCCGCAACATTTTGTAACAAAATTCCCTTTGGACTATGTGATTAGTCATCCTGTTAGTCTCGCTGCTCGCACTTCCAAGCAAACACAGCAACATATCCTTTTTAATTGTAATATAGATTTCTCATATTAAATTGCTTGTTAACTGAGCTTCAAACATGTCAACTACACGAGGGTCATTAAGGCTACATGTCTCTTGTTCGCCACATATTACGAAAATGGTTATCCATGAAACTAGGATTAAACACTGAGGTCTATATCTTGAGAGACACACACCTCTTGGTGCAAATATCCACTGAGAATTAAATTCTCCCTTTAAAATAACTATCGTGAGCACTCAAATTTATTTCGGAACAGCATGGAACACTGACATAAATAACATTCAGAACTATTTTCCTTAACTAGACTCCATCAATATAGAGTTTGTTTTCGACGTAATATTTTATGACAAGATATTCGCCATCCCATGAACAGTACCAGGAAAGATTTAGAATACAATTATTGCGGGGCTTATGAGCTACATCAGGGTTGGCAAGCTATCAGGAAATAAAATTGGCAAATTAGCACTTACAAAGACCAATAAGAATATGTACATCCATTATGTAAGATTCGTCACCATTAAAAGATTGAAGTTGATGATAGAAGCATTCGTAATATATCCCACAAAAACCAAAATCCCAATATTCCAATTTGATTTTTTAAATTGGGAAATTGTAAGCTGACAGATTAGTCACAAATGCGACTTTCACTGAAAAAAAACTCACTAGCACAGAAAATTTTAAGTCCACAGGAAGATAAATTCTTCAGTTATCTCACAGGAACTAATCCAGTGAGGACGTGTCTAGTGTACTCTCTGTGGACTGAACCAAGATGCCCTCCACTGAGCAACTTTCCCCAGCAGTTTAAGGAGGAATTTGAAGGTAGCTAAGCAGGGGATATGGCGATTGTTGGAGGAAAACAAGAGGATTCGTAGTAGTCTTGTTGTGAGTCCTCAGGTCAAGAAGGGAACCTCGGCAATGGCCATACAACATGGAACGAAGTTGAAGATCAAGAAGACGAATGGACAGGTAGAAATGATGAAGAAGAAAGAGACTGCTGTGGAAAATGTTGTAGAAACATCAAATGCATTTTCCGTGCTACCCGAGGAATGTGAGTCAACTACTGGAAACGTCATGACGAACGACATCAAGGTAGGCAAAAGCAGTGTTGTTGGGGATAGCCAGATTAGGTATATGGATAGGGCCTTCTGCTTGCAGGATAGGAGCAGGAGACAGAGGGTTTGCTTTCCTAGGGCTGGGATGGAGGATATTGTTAGCAAGCTTGACAGCATCATGAACGGTAATGGGGTAAAACCTATTATCTACCTCAGCATTGGAGGCAATGATGTAGGCAAGCGTAGAGGTGAGAATTTAGTTAGAAGGTGCAGGAAACAGCAATAGACATTATTAGGAAGAAGGGGGGGGGGTGCCCTGTCATATGTGGCATTTTCCAAGAAGGGGTGATGGAAATGAATGGTTGTCCAGAGCAATTGGTATTAATTGTTGGCTTGACAAACACTCTAAGAATAATGTAGTACCCTTCATTTACAACTGGGACCACTTCTACAGTAGAAATGACATGTATGCCAGGGATGGGGTTCACTTATCAAGGACAGGTGTGGGTTTTCTTGCTAGGTCAGTTGAGGGTGTTGTCAGGACTTTAACCTAGGATTAGTTGGAGGTATGGGTTTAGAAACGGAAAATAATAAGTATGGATTTATTGACTTAGGCTTTGATATTATGAATCATAATAATAACAGTCATGGAGTAACACTGGGTAATGACAATTACAGAAATTGTGTAAAAGCAAAGGTGAATAGGAAAAAGGTGCAAAAGAAAAACATATTACTATATTTTATGCTAACAGTCGAAGTGCAAGAAATAAGATTAATGAATTACGTTTGGTAGCGTGTTCTGGGAACTTTGAGGCCATTGCAAGAACTGAAACATGGTATGATTTAAAGAGTCGGGATATGATTGCTGAGTGTAATATTCAAGGGTTAAAGTTGTTCCATGTGACGTGACTAGATATAATGGGAAGGGGGGAGGAGTTGCATTATATGTATGAGAAACTATAAACTGTTGCATAAAAAGAGGTATATAAATAGATGGACTAGTAACAGAATCTATTTGGGTAGAGTTTGTAGAAGGTCAAGAAAAACTAATTCTAGGTGTAATATACCGACCTCCTGGCTTGGTCACGAAGAGGGAGCTTCTTTGGGGACGAAATTGTTGGGTTTCTAGACCGTAACGTGTGATATAGGGGATTTTAACTTTAGTTAAATTGAGGGACTTCTTTGACGGTAATCTGGGCCCCACGATTTATAAAAGTGTTCAAGACTGCTCTCTGAAGCAGTGTGTACAGAGCTACCGGGGTAAATAATTTGCTCGACCTAGTCTTTTCAAAAAGCAAACACTTGTAAATTTTTGGAGATCGTGAAGAGTTTGGGCTCAATGATCAAAAAATCACCCTTTAGCATTAACGGGGAATACAAGAATAATTATTATACAGTAAAAATCCCATTTTTGTTTTGCCGATTATAAAAAGGGCTTAGGGGGTCACCCGTTAATCTCGATTGGGGGGAAACAGATAATGATTTTATTGACGATGATAACCTACGATTATAAAGAGATCTGCGTTTATGATTTTTTCTTTTTAAATATCAAAAAGTTCGAGTATATACTTTCCCCCGAGAGAACAGGTCTAATACTAAAGATCCCAAAAGGGGTTAACAGGAGGTTAAAGCATTTATTGGGGGGACGGGGGAAATTTTTAAAGGGCCCCCAAAAAAGGGGGAGGTTAACCTTACTGACCAATATGTAAAAGCTTGGTAACAGAAAGTGAAAAAAAACTTGGGGGGTCATGGTAAGCAGAAATCTAAAACCAAGACAGCATGCCTTTGGGGCGCAAAAAGGCCAACGTTACTGGGATTTCTCAAAAATATAAGTAACAAAATCCAAAAGTTATTTTTTTAGCTTTTTAAAATCATAGTGAGGCCCCATTTAGATTAGCTGCTCATTTTGGTCCCCCCTTTTACAGGATGGACTAGACTTCTTAGAGAAATACGAGAAGAATGACTAAATGATTTTGTGTTGTAATAAAATTGGTTTTAATTCGACAATGTAAATAAAAGGACACAAATGAACTAAGTGAATTACTGTGGCAACGTTTCGCAAATCTAAATGAGGCTACTATTGATGTATAGAGTGTAAAATAACTTTTGGATTCGTTATTATACTTCTTTAGTAAATCCAAGAAAAATTGTTGGCCTTGTTGCACACACTAGGCATGCGTTTTGGTTTAATTTCTGTTGCCATGACCCCAAAGCTTTTCACATTCTGTATGACCAAGCTCTACTTTACCTAGATTATAGTTCGAGGGGGTTTTTTCATTACCAAGGGGAAGTACCCTTTCACTTTTCCCCCATTAAAATTATCTGCCTTTTTTTAGACCCAAAACATTAATTTGTTCAAATCGTCCCGGGTTCATTGTATTCTCCTCAGAGTGAATTTTACGGCCTATCTTTGTACATCCAAAATTACTCATGTCACTATAATCCCTTCATCAAGGTCTTAATATAAATTATGAAAAGGAGGGGCCCCAAAAAAAGGCTTGTGGAACGGGGCCCCTAGTGATAATCCCCATTCGTTTCACTCCATTAATTGTAACTCTCTGTTTTTTATTTGGGAAGCCATCCTCAATCCCTGCAGAACTTCCCCCTATACCTGAGTGCCCCTTTTTTTAAAAGCCTTTTGAGGTACTCTGCGAAGGCTTATAAAAACCAAATAAACAATATCATTCCTTATCACTGTCAACTGCCTCAAATGTTTTTATTGAAAAGTCAGAAGTTTGTCAGGCAGGAACGACCTCCGTAACCATGCGGAGTTATTTATCAAGTTATGCTCTTCAAGGTGACTTTGATAATGTGTATAATGATTCAAAAAACTTGCCCATATAGATGTCAGGCTTATTCACGGTAATTTGAAGGAGTGGATTTTCCCCCTGTTTTGAATTGGGAAAAACCACTTACCATCTTCCACAACTCGGGCACAACAGGGTAAGGATGGACAAATTTAAATACACCGTTAATGGCTGACTAAGTCCTTTGCATCCTTAAAGTCCCTGAAAACAACTCATGGGGTTGGGGGGGCTTATTTTGTTTCATTTTTTGTCTATCTGTTTAAAACCCTTTCCCTCGTGCAGTAAAATTAGAAAAATTAAAATCACGGAATAAATAATTTTTAAATTACTGGAATCTCATTTACTCCCTGTGTAAAAATGACAAAAAGTGTCTTAAAAAAGGGAAAAACACATTTCCAGTTCATTATCCTAGCTGCCTTTCCCCGTTTTCAGAGGTCCTACTTTTTTCCTTCACTTCGCCCTAACATTGAAAGAACCCTTTGGGATTAGTTTTGTTCATTAGCACTCAAATTTATAGCCCGTTTACCCTTTCTAATCGCCTTTTTTTTTCTCTTTAAGTGAACATTTTGGTCAGAAGGTTAACTCTCCTCTTTGATGGCATAAATTTCCCCTTTTCTCCTCTAATAGATGTTTTACCCTCCTTTTAACCCTTTTGGGATCGTTATTATTAGACCTAATCTCTCTGGGAATGTATTACTCTGGGCATGTGTACATTATTAAGAAAACAATCATAAAAGCGATCCCTTCTATTCAAATTGATTATGTCAAAAAAAATCATTAGTAGAAAACCCCCAATCAAGATTAGAAAAATGTTCCCAAATCCATTATAATCGGCAGAACAAAATCAGGGATTTTTACTGTATTATCATTTTTTGCTTCCCAATTAACAAAAGTGGTGGTTTTTGTGATCACTTGCGCCAAGCTCTTCGTGATTCCAATTATTCACGAGTTTTTCCCTTTTGAAAGATGGTCTACAAATTATTCTCCGGTAGGCGTTCGCTCTTTTTCAGAAAACGTCCTAAAATTTTTTCCATAAAGTCACGAACTCTAGTTACCTATCAAAAAAACAGTAATTTGTTAAAGTTAAAGCCCCCTACTAGGACTACCCAACCCTGGAGGTCGGTATTTACACCAAAAATTTTAGTTTTTCTTGACCCCCACAAACACTCCCCAAACAGACTCTGTTACTGCCCATCTATTTTTATACCTCTTTTTAGCAACAATTAAATTTTCTCGAATTCAATGCAACCCCCCCCCTTTCCCATTTTTTATCCACTTTGAAAATTTAAAATCCTAAAATTTACACCACAGTATACCCCGATCATTAAATCATACCACGTTTCGTTATGCAATGATATAAAGTTCCTAGAAATGCTACCAAAGATTTCTTAATTTTATTTCTTGCACTTCGATTTTTCCAAAAAACACCATCATATTTTTTTTTTCTTCTGCTCATTTTCCTGTCATCTTTGTTTTAACACAAATTTCTGAAATTTTTCCTTTCCCGATTACCATGACAGTTACTTAAAAATTTTAATATCAGAGCATAATCAAAATATCCTATCATTTTTATCATTTCTAACCCCCCCTTAACTAATCCTAGTCGGGAGTATTATGTCTGTTTGATGTTGGGTCAGGTGGGGAATGTGCACTATGTCTACCGGGTGAGGGATATCTGGGTGCTGGGTATTGGACAAGTTGTGAGAGCCTTCGCGTGTTCTATGTTTTATGTGGGGTAGCGATGAAGAAGTTTCTTGGCGAGTGGTTCACTATGTTTAAAAAACCCTTGTTCTGGTTGAAATTTTTGGGTTTAGAGATAAGCGTATTCCCGGATTCTTCGGAATTGAGTTTTGTGTCGTGGGATAGTTTGAGTTTCTGTGTTAATTTAAAGGTTGTGGATTTCGATATTTGTACACAGGCTTCTTGTATCGTCAGTCCTGCTTGATATTGGGGTTTGAAAAACGTGTTTGGGGTTCCTTAGTTTCGCCACAAAAATTTGTAAAAATAAAAAGGGCACAAGAGCAACTAATGTTCTTTTATTGGGAACGTTTCGCTCCCAGGAGTCCTGGATAGCGAAACGTTTGCCACAATAAAATTCACTTTGTTGCACTTGTGTCTTTTACTTTTTAAAAATTGTCGGTAATTTACCAACTTTATTTCACATAAATTTGTTGCAGTCATTACAAAAGGGGTTTGTATACCCCCGCAGGGGGTGAACTTGTCCTGTCTACTACTGGGGTGTCCTTGATGGTGTGGTTTGGATTTAAAAATACTTGGAATGATGTATTAGAAAAAAATGTTGGGAAAAATGTTTTGGGAATGGAGTTGGTGGGGAAGATAGTATCTTTCCGGCAGTGTTTCCCTGGGTGTTTTAAGATGTTTTAAAGAAGGACGAGGATAGTGGAGTTTAGAA
>NC_069426.1:21243162-21274981 GCF_026875155.1 Cherax quadricarinatus
CTATCGTAACCTGCTACAGATTGAATGTCGTGAGATAACCGACCAAGTGCAGTGAATATCATTATCATGTAGCGAGGCTAAATTCACATAAAGAAGTTATTCAGTGGATTATGGGAGAGTGAAATCAGCACAGTGTCTCCGTCACCTTAGATCACTGACAGTCTTTCCATTACCTACATTAGAGAAAGTCAGTCTTGACATAGTGGATCGTAGAGGAAAAGAAAATGGTAAATTAAAAGAGCAAATAAAAAATTGAGGGAAGTGGGGAGAGGTTTGTGGCAATACTTAGATACATAACACCTGGTCTTAAGACCCAACTGGATGAAGAATGGGAAGAAAGATGGATAATCTATGGGAGGAATCAGGGAATATGTGTAATAATGCAAAGATTGTGTGGAACAGAAAAATAGACTGTAAAAATTAGAGACTGTGGTGAATAAGAAGCTAGGAGGAGGATTAGACGAGGCTATAATAATGAAAGAGAAAACAGAATAGTTAGCAGAAAGAGAGAAAAGTGAAAATAATTACTTTCATGAGACCAAGAAACACAAATACTATAAGAGAGACCAAAAGTAAAATGGTGACAAGACAATTTGAATGTAAAGATAATGGGTTGAAGAAAACAGGTAACTGATATTATTTAAGGATCTGAGGAGGCTGATGGTAGGTTAGAAATGAAGAGATAGGAGGTGGAGGAACCTGAGATTATATAGATGACTGCATATATAGGAAGAGAGGAAACACTAAAGCAGACTATAACTTTTTTTCAGAGATTTGGAAAGGACTCCCAAGTTAAAAGAAGAAGGTCAGTCAAACTAATCTTTTGGTTACAAATAAATGAAAACAAGATCTGGAGACAAAAAAATCTTGAGGAGTACAAGTTATCTCGGTGTATATCTAGACTCAGATAGAATGTAAATAGAAGGAGGAACTGTTAAGGGAGGTGTAAATAAAGTGGTTAAATACAGAAAAGAGAAGCAGAGAGGTTAACAAGAATAGGGAACACTCAGTCTAAAGAAATTTCTCAGTGCTCACTCCCCATCCCTTCCCATCTCTTAGCAAAGTTCACTCCTTCCGTCTCTTCTCATCTGTTTCAGCTATAACCTTGACCCCTCCTCCTGTATCACATCAACCCAAGCCTCCTCTCTCCCACCACCTTACACATGAGGAATGAGCATATATACTAAATCAAACAAACCAATACACATTACACAGATAACCCGCACATAGAAGAGAGGAGCTTACGACGGCGTTTCGGTCCGACTTGGACCATTTACAGTCACAGTGTGACTTTGTAAACGTTCCAAGTCGGACCGAAACGTCGTCGTAAGCTCTTCTCTTCTATGTGCGGGTTATTTGTGTATCGTTCCAGTAACGGTATTGTGCCTTTTTTTGTTATTCAGTACACATTAAAAATACGCTTAGGATTTGCTACATGAATGCAGGTGGTTTATCAAATTCGAGTGACGAAATGAAAGACAGGTAGCAAGGATATACCCAGAAATAACAGCTTCCATTAAGATAAAAACGAATTCAAATAATAACAGATGGCGTATATCTGGCAAGTTATCAAATAATTAGAATAAAAATGGAAACACCGGAGGTGGAGGAGTTGCATGGCTAATCAGACACCAGGAAAGTTTTGAAGAGATTAGAATGATAATACGAAATTAGTCCAACGTATCCATAGTTGCACTGGACCTATAGTAATAACAAAAGTGATCTACAACCTAAATCCAAATAAAAGGAGACCAATACAGGAATACGAAGACAACAACAAAGCATCAGTTGACACCATAGCAGAAGTAAAAAAAAGAGCCACCGGAGACACTAGAAACTAGGAGGGTTAGGATGATAGAGATGATGGAAAACTTTGCCAGTATGCAAGGACAAAACAAGAAAGAGTAGACACACAGCAAGAATGGATCTAACATTTGCGGGATGTGCATATAAAGTAGGTGGAACATGATATGAAATTTCGAATACCTTCTGATAGTAAACATCGAGTAAGGAACAGCTAGTATGGGATGGGAGAAACTAAATATCAGAAGAGGAAACCCTGAGGAAATGAGAAAATTTCTGAATGCAGTGCATGAGAAAGGGAACAGGAAGGAAAGTTAATGAATGAGATAAGGAATACCTACGTGGATAGTGACTAAAGAGAAGAATTTCATTTGAAAAACAAAAATGTACATGTGAAGGTGCAGAGAGAAAAACTGTACAAGAAATTTAAAAAAAAATAATAGAAAGAGAACAAAGGAAAACAGAAAGATGAGCAGGAAAGCCAGAAAGGAATATGTAAATGAGAAAATTTGGGTGACAATTTGAGAATAATTAACACCGAAAATCAAGCATGAGTGAAATTTTTATGATCTCTCACATTTAGTGACCTGAAAAAAACGCTGTATATGAGATAAGGTCAGGTAGACAGTGAGGTTTAACACACACACATACAGAAAACACACACACACACACACACACACACACAACCACACACACAACACACACACACACACACACACACACACACACACACACACACACACACACACACACACGAAGAGGCGGGGCCAGGAGCTGTGAATCGACCCTGCAACCACAAATAGGTGAGTACAAATAGGTGAGTACACACACACACACACCCACACAGTGAAGCGGCGGGGCAGGAGCTTGGACTCGACCCCTGCAACCTCAACTAGGTGAGTACAAACAGGTGATTACAGACAAACACACACACACACACACACACACACACACACACACACACACACACACACACACACACACACAACACAACACACATATATATATATATATATATATTTTATATATATATATATATATATATATATATTGTGTGTGTGTGTGTGTGTGTGTGTGTGTGGTGTAAACCTCACTGTCTACCTTACCTTATCTCATTTATAGTGTGTCTTTTTTTTCAGATCATAAATGTCACTCTATCTCATTCCGCCTAAGTGTACTGTTCTTTTCAATGTGTGTGTTAGAAGTGATCAAAGTCAGGGACCGAGACGTTTTCTAATAAATATGTCGTAGTGTCCTCTCACATGTTAATGTATGTATATATATATATATATATATAATATATATTTATATATATATATATATATATATATATATAATATATATATATATTATATATATATATTTATTTATTAAAGAATTAAAGGACTATAGTACATCATATTTGATGTTTTCAAATTTATTCGGCTTTCAATTCTGGTGCGCAGCAAGTTTTAATTACACTGGGCCAATCAACGGGACACAAACGTGGGGGAGAAATAAAGGAATTCAATTAGAGAAATCAGATATCCAGCGCGCAGTTTCATCATACAACTATGCAGCGGTATCGAGTAGTTCAATACACAATGGCCGGGAGTTGATCAAGAAATGGTTAAACGATTTGGAGAACGAGCGAACTTCACAACCTTTCAGTCGCGCCGGAATCCCTTCTCATGGGTTTTGCAACCTTTTGTGAACGAGCCTTAGTGGAAATGAGCGAAACATTCTGGTTCCTGGTGAATTAACTGTGAGCTTGCCACTTAGCTTAATGCAATCAACGTGTATACACACAGGATCAAATTACATCAACCAGGCACAAAGGGTTCGCTCGCTGATTGGTCACTTGTTTCGAAACTTTAGTAGAATTTCTTAGGATCGAATTCGTTTAGGTTAAATGCCTCCTCTCGCTATAAAAATAAAATGAGCTATATAAAGATCATCTCTGGGAAGCCCGAGCCTCAGAAATTAAAGGAATTCTGGTGCGCGGTACACAGAGAGTCGTATCTGTCCTGGACTAAACCTAGCGGGACGAACGAAGCACAGAGGAACATGGTCATAAGGAATACTAGCGTTAATCAAGTAATTGCAACAACTTGTGCTCTGTCCGCCCCAGAAAATCAACGACTGGTTATTTCTCGTAATTGCATAGAGATGAATCATACGAGGATTACACGTAGAGGAGTGAAGGAGAGAGAGAGGAGAGCCAAGATGCTGCAGTGAAGGAAGCTTACATCTGAGGTGTTGTGTTGCCAGCGTCTTGGACTTGCACTAAGCCAGCACGAGGTCTTAATCTAGCTGGGATAAGCGAAGATTTAGTCAAGTATTCAGGCGCCTTTGATATTGTATCCGGCATGTGTCTGTGTCCAGAGGCTACTCTGGCTACAGCTGTAGTGGTTAATACAAGAGTGATAGTAGATGAGAAAGATGGTGTTGTGAGTGACGGTGGTGTGACGGTGTTGTGAGTGACGGTGGTGTGACGGTGTTGTGAGTGACGGTGGTGTGACGGTGTTGTGAGTTGCGGTGGTGTGACGGTGTTGAGTTATGGTGGTGTGACGGTGTTGTGAGTAATGGTGGTGTGACTGTGTTGTGAGTGACGGTGGTGTGGTGTTGAGTGACGGTGGTGTGACGGTGTTGTAAGTGACGGTGGTGTGACGGAGTTGTGAATGGCGGTGGTGTGACGGTGTTGTGAGTGACGGTAGTATGACGGTGTTGTAAGTGACGGTGGTGTGACGGTGTTGTGAGTGACGGTGGTATGGTGTTAAGTGACGGTGGTGTGACGGTGTTGTGAGTGACAGTTGTGTGACGGTGTTGTGAGTGACGGTGGTGTGACTATCAATTGGCGTTGTTGTGAGTGACAGTGTTGTGAGTGACGATGGTATGATGAGGGTGATGTGAATGACGGTGATGTTGTGAGTGGCTGTGGTATTGTGAGTGGGGGTGGTTTTGTGAGTGATAGTGTTATGAGTGATGGTGTTGTGAGGGAGATGTGAGTGACGGTATTATGAGTGATGGTGTTGTGAGTGATGGTAGTGTTGTGTGTGATATTGTTGTTGTGAGTGGTGTTGTGAGTGATGGTGTTTTGAGTGATGGTGATGGGAGTAATGGTGTTATGAGTGATGATGTTGTAGTGATGGTGTTGTGAGCTATGGTGGTGTTTTGAGTGATGGTGTTGGGAATAATGGTGTTGTGAGCAATGATGTTGTGAGTGATGGTGTTGTGAGTGATGTGAGTGATGGTGTTGTGAGTGAGGGTGCTGTGAGTGACGGTGATGTATGACTGTGTTGTGAGCGGTGTTGTGAGTGACGGTGGTGTTATGAGTGACGGTGTTTTGAGTGAAGGTGTGTGTTGAGTGACGTTGTTGTAGCTGTGGTGTTGTGAGTGACGGTGGTGTTGAGTGATGGTGTTGTGAGTGGTGTTGTGAGCGATGATGTTGTGAGTGATGGTGTTGTGAGTGGTGTTGTGAGTGAGGGTGATGTGAGTGACGGTCATGTGTAACTGCTATTGTGAGCGGCGGTGTTGTGAGTGGGCGGTGGTGTTGAGTGACGGTGTTGTAACTGTGGTGTTGTAAGGGTGGTGTTGTGAGTGACAGTGTTGTGAGGGTGGTGCTGAGAGTGACGATGGTGTTGTGAGTGATGGTGATGTTGTTAGTGATGGTGTTGAGTGATGGTGTTGTGAGTGACAATGGTGTTGTGAGTGATGGTGTTGTGAAGGTGTTGTGAGTGACGCGATGTTGTGAGTGACGGCTATGTTTTGAGTGACGGTGGTGTTGTGAGGGTGGCGTGAGTGACGGTGTTGTGAGTGACAATGGTGTTGTGAGGGTGGTGTGAGTGAAGGCGTTGTGAGTGACGGTGGTGTTGTGAGGGTGGTGTTGTGAGTGACGGTGGTTTTGTGGGTGACGGTGGTGTTGTGAGTAATGGTGGTGTGAGTAACGGTGGTGTTGTGAGTGATGGGGCTGTTGGAGTAAACGGTTTGTTGAGTGACCGGTGTTGTAAGTGGACGGTTGGTTTGAGTGACGGTATTGTGATGTGGTGTTGTGATTGACGGTTGGTGTTGGACAAGTGGTGTTGTGAGTGACGGTGGTGTTGTGAGCGATGGAGGTTTTGTGAGTGACGGGGTGTTGTGAGCGACGGTGGTGTTGTGAATGATGATGGTGTTGTGAGTGAGGATGTTGTGAGTGACGGTGTTGTGAGTGAGGGTGGTGGTGTGAGTGACGGTGGTTTTATGAGTGAGGGTGCTGGGAGAGAGATGTGAGTTGGTACTGCGAGTGATGTTAAAATGTGATTGACGACTGTGATGTTTTGAAGGTGTTGTCAGTGACGGTGGAGTCGTAGATGAAGACTTTGTTGAGTCAGATTTAAGAATTAACAAATGGGCGTCTACACCTCAAAATGAATTGCCATGCTAATAGCACTAAAGTTAACTTATGACACTGAGCTTGACTCAGTCATCATTACAGATTCTATTTCGTCACTGAAGGCTCTTGATTCACATAATGACTCTAACAACATGCTCATTAGAGAAGCCATGTATAGATACTCAAAAATCTGGGAAAAAGGAATTAATGTATAATTACTATGGATCCCATCACGCATTGGATTAATTACTCCTTCATGATAAAGTTGATATGTTAGCCAAGAAAAGTACCCTGAAGGAGAATGTAGCATATAACTTTGGTATATTTGTGTCTAGGAATAATATTAGGAGATAAATAAATAATGTATAACTCACTATGATACCATGAACTTCTGGCAGTTTGGTAGAGACCCAGATGATGATCAAACCAAATGTGACTTGTCAAGGTATCTTGTTAATAAAAATATGATACCAGATATATTAAGCAAATTTTCTAATTTGCTTGTTACAGATAAGTGAACTGGAGATATAAATCCAGATGTGCTTCTGTTAACCCTTCTGGGTCCTAGTTTCTAGTTTTTTTTTTTTTTTTTTTTGTTAATCCATGTGCTTTTGCGCTTCCGTCCGCAGGATGGATATGAGGTGCACAATAAACTAGCCACTTCGGTGGAAAAAATGAAAACAAAACAACTAGATGGTAGTGGTGCAGGTGATGATAGTTGTATGAGTGGCAGTGGTGGTGTGGGTGACGGTAGTCAAGTGGGTAATGGTGGCTGTGTTGGTGTGGATGCCGATGGTGGAGAAAATGTAGTTGACAGTAATAGTGGTGTGGGTTAAAATAGAGATGGGTGTATGGTGACGGTAGTGGTGGTTTTGTGTGAAGGTAACGGCGTAGTGGTGTGGAGTAACTGTGGTAGTGGTGTGGCTCACTGTATTTGTGGGGATGAATGTAGTGGGGGATGGGGGTAACTGTTGTGAGGGTGAAGGGTAACTGGAGTGGGGGATGAGGGTGACTGAAGGGGGAGAAGGTGACAGTGATGGGGATGAGGGTGGTGAGCGTAATGGTTCTGATGGTGTGAGTGATGGGGCTGGTGTTGTAAGTGATGGTACTTGTGGTGTGAGTGATGGTGCTAGTGGTGTGAGTGATGGTTCTGGTGGCGTGAGTGATGGTGCTACTGGAGTGCGGGTGATAATGGTAAGTGTGGGTGATGTGGTGGTAGTATGAGTGATGGTTATGGAGTGGAAGAGTGGGTGATGGTGAAGTGTGAGTGATTGTTGAGGTTGTGTGGGTGATGGTGGTTGTGATGGCGTGGGAACAGTCGTGGTTGTAGTGCAGATGATGGTGGTAGTGGTGGTGTGATGGTGGTGCGGTGATCTTGTAAATGAAAGTGATGGTGGTGTGAGTGACGGCAGTGGTGGTTGGTGGCGGCATTGTGAGCGACGGTGGGTGGTATTGTGGGTGGTGGTGGTGGCGTGGGTGACAATGATGGTAGTTGGTGGTATGAATGATGATAGTGGTGGTAGTGTGGGTGACTATGGTGTTGGTGGTAGTAGTAGTGACGGTGGTGGTAGTGGATTGAGTGATGATAGTGAAGGTGTGAGTGACAGTGGTGCTGGTGGGGGTTTAAATGGTGTTGGTGATGGTTGTCGTAGGATGTATGTGACGGTGATGGCTGTTGAGGCATGTAAAGAGTACGTTACAATTTTCTCCACATATGTCACACTCCTACATAGGCCGCCTTCCAACCAGCGAACCGGGTGCTAAGGGTTTGACGATCAATGCGGTACCCATCATTAAATCAGTACCTTGGCTCATTGACCAATCACAGGCAAGCCCACCGAAGCTGAAGCAACATGGTTCACTTGCGGTAAGCATTGGCAGACTTGCCTACCTGCTGGTTGAGTATGGTGCATTCTCTCTGGCTTCTGGTTTGCCATCTGTCACCCTGGTGTACACTTATTTTATTTGTACATATTGTACATAGTGTACATATGTGTATATAGTGGGTGAAGGCGAAATATACATTATAGTCTACTGCTGAGTTTGTTTGCTCCAACTCCCATTACGACTATGTCTCACAGGCCATTCTTTACCTCTGATCGTAATCGCTGTATAACTGGTAGTGTGGTGGTAGTCGTGTGACGGTGGTGGAGATGCTGGTGGTGTAAGTAATGGCGATGGTGGTGTTACTGGTGGTGAGAGCGAGGGTTTTGGTGTGAGTGACCGTGGTGACGTGAGTGACGGTAATGGTTGTAGTGAAGGGGTGAGATATGACTCGCCTATCTCGCTAAGGCTTAAATATATCACCAACATCCTGGCTATATTTTTTCAGTCACTGTGATGTTTGTTGACAATAATAACTTTAACAACCGCAAGAACAACTGCAAGATCTCACTCTCCTTGACTGAGAATGACCGAGTCTCCATCATAGTAGTACCTATTGCACACCTGCTAGCAGCTTGCCTCACAAAAGGTCTCCTGGGAAATGCCTCATCTTAGGTCTCTGGGCCTTTCTTCCAAAACAAAATCACTTGGTAACATTCCACACACATGACATGTAGGTAACTTTCACATACATGACCTGTAGGTAACTTCTCTAGGCCTGTAGGTATCTTCCCACAGAAGGCCTGTAGGTATCTTCCCACAGAAGGCCTATATGTAAACTCACAGAAGGCCTGTAGGCAGCTTCACTGAAGGCCTGTAGGAAGCCTCACAGACCTGTGGGTAACCTTCCCACACAAATCCTCAAAAATATCTCCCTCACAAAGATACAAGATAATCATCCACACAAGGTCCCTAAGTTGCTCACCCACACAAGGTCTGCAGGTAACCTTCGCACACTGTCTTGGTAATCTTCCAACATAAGGCCTCTAGGTAACCTTCCAACACAAAGGTTCTAGGTAACCTTCCAATACAAAGTGGTGACCTGTAGTTAACTCAGTGGTGACCTGTAGTTAACTCAGTGGTGGCCTGTACTGAACTCAGTGGTGACCTGTACTTAACACAGTGGTGACCTGTACTTAACACAGTGGTGACCTGTACTTAACTCTGTGAAGAAGTGTCTTGTGTGCTCCCCGTGGACTGAACCAAGATGCCCTCAATCGAGCAACTTTACCAGCAGCTTAAGGAAGAATTGGGGATAGCGAAGATGGAGATACGGCGATTGACTGAGGAAAACAAGAGGATTCGTAGTAGTCCTCCTGTTTCGAGTCCTCAGGTCAAGAAGGGAACGTGGACAGTGGCTGGACAGCATGAGACGAAGTTGACGATCAAGAAGACGAATGGAAAGGTAGAGACGACGAAGAAGAAAGAGACTGCTGTGGAAACTGTTGTGGAAACATCCAATGCATTCTCGGTGCTACCCGACGAATGTGAGTCGACTACTGGGAATGCCACTACAAACGACACCAAGGAAGGTAAGAATATTGTTGTTGTTGGGGATAGCCAGGTTGGATATATGGATAGGGCTTTCTGCTTGAAGGACAGGAGTAGGAGACAGAGAGTTTGCTTTCCTGGGGCTGGGATGGAGGACATTGTTAGCCGGCTTGACAACATCATGAACAGTAATGGGATCAATCCATCATCTGCCTCAGTGCTGGAGGCAATGATGTAGGCAAGTGCAGAAGTGAGGACTTAGAAGGTTCAAGACAGCAATA
This sequence comes from Cherax quadricarinatus, assembly GCF_026875155.1. Classification (NCBI taxonomy): domain Eukaryota; kingdom Metazoa; phylum Arthropoda; class Malacostraca; order Decapoda; family Parastacidae; genus Cherax; species Cherax quadricarinatus. The sequence continues at coordinate 21,252,973 of NC_069426.1, forward strand.
AACATAATTGGGAAGAAGGGGGGCGCCCTGTTATATGTGGCATTTTGCCAAGAAGGGGTGTTGGTAATGAATGGTTGTCCAGAGCAATTGGTATTAATTGCTGGCTAGATAAACACTGTAAGGATAATGCAGTACCATTCATTGACAACTGGGACAACTTATGGCCGAAATGACATGTATGCCAGGGATGGGGTTCACTTATCCAGGGCAGGTGTGAGTTTTCTTGCTAGCTCAGTTGACGGGGTTGTTAGGACTTTAAACTAGGATTAGTTAGAGGTATGGGTTTAGAAATGATAAAAAATGAGTATGGATATATTGACTTATGCTCTGATATTAAGAATCTTAATATGGATCTTAATATGAATCTTATGATGGAGATTCGAACTTGCGAACCTTGGGACAAGGTACGCAGTGCTCTAACCACCGTCCCCTCATGGAAGGTTCCTTGATGGTGGTGAGGGGCTCTTGATTTAGGGAATTGGATCTGTGCTCCAGTTCCCCGAATTAAGCCTGAATGCCTTCCACATCCCCCCTCCCCTGGGCGCTGTATAATCCTACGGGTTTAGCGCTTCCCCCTTGATTATAATAATAATCTAACCACCGTACCGCACAAGCGCCCAGCCCCTAGGTAATGATAATTTCAGAAATTGTGTGAAAACAAAGATGAATAGGAAAAATGTGCAGAAGAAAAAGCATATAATGGTATTTTATGCTAACAGTCGAAGTGCAAGAAATAAGATTAATGAACAATGTTTGATAGCATGTGCTGGGAACTTCGACATCATTGCATTAACTGAAACGTGGTATGATTTAAAGAGTCGGGATGTGATTGCTGATTGTAATATTCAAGGGTTTAAGTTGTTCCATGTGAATAGATGTTGTGGGAAGGGGGGAGGAGTTGCATTATATGTTCGAGAAAATATTAACTGCTGTATAAAAACAGGTATAAAAATAGATGGAACAGCAACAGAATCTGTTTGGGTAGAATTTGTAGAAGGTCAAGAAAAGCTAATTCTAGGTGTAATAGACCGACCTCCAGGCTTGGATCACGATAGAGGGAGACTTCTTTGGGACGAAATTGTTAGGGCTTCTTGACACAATAACATAGTGATTGTAGGGGATTTTAACTTTAGTCAAATAGACTGGAATTCTTTGACCGGTAATCTGGAGTCCAGTGACTTTATGGAAACAGTTCAAGACTGTTTTCTGAAGCAGTGTGTAACAGAGCCTACCAGGGTAATAATTTGCTTGACCTAGTCTTGTCAAATAAGGAAACACTCGTAAATAATCTGGAAATCACTGAAGAGCTTGGCGCAAGTGATCCCAAATCCATCACTTTTAGCATTAACTGGGATTACAGGAATAATGATAATACAGTAAAAATCATTGATTTTCGTTCTGCCGATTATAATGGACTTAAGGAACACCTGTCAAATCTTGATTGGGGCTATCTAGCTAATGATTCTATTGACGATGATCATACTTATGATTACGAAGGGATCTGCGTTTATGATTCTTTTCTTAATAATGTACACCGTGCTCAGAGTATATACATTCCCCAGAGAGAAATTAGGTCTAATAATAACGATGCCAAATGGGTTACCAGGAGGCTAAAGCCTTTATTAGGGGAGAAAAGGGGAATATATAGGCGCATCAGAAGGGGAGAGGTTAACCTTACTGACCAATATGTTCAGCTTAAAAGAGAAGTAAAAAAGGCGATTAGAAAGGCTAAACGTGACTATGAAATTAGAGTTGCTAATGAATCAAAGACTAATCCAAAGGGGTTCTTTCAAGTGTATAGGACGAAGGTTAAGGAAAAAGTAGGACCTCTGAAAATTGGGAATGGACAGCTCACGGATAGCGAACTGGAAATGTGTTCCATATTTAATGACTATTTTTTGTCAGTTTTTACACAGGAAGACATAAATGAGATTCCAGAAATTAACAATTATTCAGTTCACGACGAATTCAAATTGACTAATATTACTGTCACGAGGGACATGGTTATCAAACAGATAGACAAACTGAAGCAAAATAAGTTCCCGGGGCCCGACGAGTTATTTTCCAGGGTACTTAAGGAATGCAAGATGGAACTTAGTCAGCCATTAACGAGTGTGTTCAATGCATCCATCCTTAGTGGTGTTGTGCCAGAGTTGTGGAAGATGGCCAATGTGGTTCCTATATTCAAATCAGGGGATAAGTCCACTCCTTCAAATTACCGTCCAATAAGCCTGACATCTATAGTTGACAAATTACTAGAATCAATTATAGCTGACATTATTAGAAGTCACCTTGAAGAGCATAACTTGATAAATGAATCTCAGTATGGGTTTACGAGAGGTCGTTCCTGCCTGACAAACTTACTGACGTTCTTCAATAGAACATTTGAGGCAGTAGACAGTGATAAAGAATATGATATTGTTTATTTGGATTTTAGTAAAGCTTTCGATAGAGTACCTCACAAGAGACTTAAGAAAAGTGGCAGCTCATGGTATAGGAGATAAAGTTCTAGCATGGATAGAGGCATGGCTTACCAATAGAGAGCAGAGAGTTTCCATTAATGGGTTCAAATCAGAATGGGGCTTAGTCACTAGTGGCGTTCCACAAGGATCAGTTTTAGACCCTCTCTTGTTCATAATTTACATTAATGACCTTGATGAAGGGATTACGAGTGACATGAGCAAGTTTACTGATGATACAAAGATAGGCCGTATGATTCATTCTGAGGAGGATAGCAATGAACTGCAGGAGGATTTAGACAAATTAATGTCTTGGTCTGAAAAATGGCAGATGAAGTTCAATGTGGATAAGTATAAGATACTGGTCCTTGGTAATGAAAATAACCCTCGAAGCTATAAACTAGGTGAAGTAGAGCTTCATCATACAGAGTGTGAAAAGGACTTGGGAGTCATGGTAAGCAGAAACCTAAAGCCAAGTGCCTAAGTGTGCGCAACAAAGCAAACAGATTACTTGGAATTATATCAAGAAGTATAAGTAACATAAGAACATAAGAACATAAGAAAGGAGGAACACTGCAGGAGGCCTGTTGGCCCATACTAGGCAGGTCCTTTACAATTCATCCCACTAACAAAACATTTGCCCAACCCAATTTTCAATGCCACCCATGAAATAAGCTCTGATGTGAAAGTCCCACTCAAATCCAACCCCTCCCACTCATGTACTTATCCAACCTAAATTTGAAACTACCCAAAGTCCGAGCCTCAATAACCCAACTTGGTAGACTGTTCCACTCATCTACTACCCTATTTCCAAACCAAGTATTAAGATCCCAAGAAGTTGCAGCGTCTGACAGGTTTGTAGATGAATGGTTCAGAGAACCGACATGTTGATACCCAAGAGTTGCACATGTGTCTAATTTATCAACATGTCGGTTCTCTGAACCATTCATCTACAAACCTGTCAGACACTGCAACTTCTTGGGATCTTAATACTTGGGAATTCTTCGCTTGCCTAATTCTTGGGCACGACCTACTTCAACATTGAACAAATGTTACACGACCTATGACTGCTGCACCTCTCCTGCCAACGGTTTATAAGCTCCTTCTCAGCACGTATGCCGTATTCTATTCAAGATTGATGGACTGACCACATCGACTCAAGGTTGAGGGACTGGTTACCTCATTCTCCTCCTGTTCTTCAAGATTCTCCTTTGTATGGACTGATGAAGCCACTGTGTGGCGAAACGTTTCCTCAATAAAGATACCCAAGAGTTGCCATGTGTCTAATTTATCAACATGTCGGTTCTCTGAACCTTATCTACAAACTGTCAGACACTGCAACCTTTTTTTTTTGGTTTAAAAAAGTTTCCCCCCTTTTTAACCCTTTTAAAAAATTTAAAGAAAAAAATTTTCCCCAAAAAAAAAAAAAAAAATTTTAAAAAAAAATTTTTAAAAAAAAAAAAGGGCCCCTTTCCCCGGCATCCCAAAAAAAAAAATTTTTCCCCCCCTTTTTTTCGGGAAACCCCAAAAAAAAAAAACCCCCAAAAAACCCCCCCCCCCCCAAATTTTCCCCCCCTTTTTAAATTTAAAAGGGGTTTAAAAAAAGGGGGGGTTTCCCCTTTTTTTTCCCCCTTTTTAAATTTTTTTTTTTTGGGGGGAAAGGCCCTTTTTAAAAAAAAATTTGCACAGGTGTTTTTTAAAACATGTCGGTTCTCTGAACCTTTTACAAACCTGTCAGACACTGCAAATTTTTGGGGTTTTTTTTGGGAAATTTTTTTTCCCCTTCCTTTAAAACCCCCCCTTAAAAAAAATTTAAAAAAAATTTTAAAAAAATTTTTTTTTTTTCCCCAAAGGTTTTTCCTTTTTTTTTAAAAAAAGGTTGGGGGGGCCCCCCTTTTTGGGGTTTTTTTTCCCCCCCCCCTTTTTTTGGGGGAAAGTTTTTAAAAAAAAAATTAAAAAATTTTTTTTAAAAAAAATTTTTTAAATTTTCTTAAAAATTTTTAAAAAAAAGGGGGGTTTTTTTGGGGGGGGTTTTTTTTTAAAAACCCCCCCCCCTTTTTTTTCAAAACCCCAAAAAAAAAAAAAAAAGGGGGGGTTTAAAGGGGTTTTCCCTTTTTTTTCCCCTTTTTTCCGATTTTTTTTGGGGGGCCCCCCCCCGGGGGCCGAAAAAAAGGGGGGGGGGGGTTTTGGAAAATTTTAAAAAAAAAAAGGGAAAATTTTGGAATTTTTGGGGGGTTTTTGGGGGGTTTTTAAAAATGGGTTAAAAGGGGGAAAAAGGGGGGGGGGAAAAGGGTTTTTAAAAAAGGGGGGTTTTCCCCCGGGGGGGGGTGTTAAAATTTTTTAAAAATTCCCAAAAAGGGGGGGGGTTTTTAAAAAAAAAAAATTTTGCCAAATTTTTGGGGGCGCCTACTTCAACATTGAACAAATGTTACACGACCTAGGGACTGCTGCACCTCTCCTCCCAAACGGTTTATAAGCTCCTTCTCAGCACGTATGCCGTATTCTATTCAGATTGATGGACTGACCACATCGACTCAAGGTTGAGGGACTGGTTACCTCATTCTCCTCCTGTTCTTCAAGATTCTCCTTTGTATGGACTGATGAAGCCACTGTGTGGCGAAACGTTTCCTCAATAAAGATACCCAAGAGTTGCACATGTGTCTAATTTATCAACATGTCGGTTCTCTGAACCATTCATCTACAAACCTGTCAGACACTGCAACTTCTTGGGATCTTAATACTTGGGAATTCTTCGCTTGCCTAATTCTTGGGCACGACCTACTTCAACATTGAACAAATGTTACACGAATGAACATTAAAATGGTTTAAAATACACGACCTATGACTGCTGCACCTCTCCTGCCAACGGTTTATAAGCTCCTTCTCAGCACGTATGCCGTATTCTATTCAAGATTGATGGACTGACCACATCGACTCAAGGTTGAGGGACTGATTACCTCATTCTCCTCCTGTTCTTCAAGATTCTCCTTTGTATGGACTGAGATGAATGGTTTGAAAAACCGACAAGTTGAAGATTGAGACACTTGTGCAGCATATGGGAATCTTTATTCAGGAAACGTTTCGCCACACAGTGGCTTCATCAGTCCAATACAAAGAGGAAGGCGTAAGGAGAGGAGGAGTATGAGGTAAACAGTCCCTCAGCCTGGAGTCGATGTGTTCAGTCCATCAATCTTGTAGAATGTACAGCATAAAGCCGTGGACTGAGATGAATGGTTTGAAAAACCGACAAGTTGAAGATTGAGACACTTGTGCAGCATATGGGAATCTTTATTCAGGAAACGTTTCGCCACACAGTGGCTTCATCAGTCCAATACAAAGAGGAAGGCGTAAGGAGAGGAGGAGTATGAGGTAAACAGTCCCTCAGCCTGGAGTCGATGTGTTCAGTCCATCAATCTTGTAGAATGTACAGCATAAAGCCGTAGACGTGGGTTATATACTGTAGTGAGGTGAGGTGAAGCAGGCGGAGGCGGGGTCATAGTGGTACCATCTACTAGTCGAAGTAGGTCTTCGTCCAAAGGTTGAACAAGTGTTGAAGAATTCTTTGTAACAAGATCCCACGATGCTGCAGTGTCCGACAGTTGAGATGAATGGTTTGAAAAACCGACAAGTTGAAGATTGAGACACTTGTGCAGCATATGGGAATCTTTATTCAGGAAAACGTTTCTGAAAAGTTTCCCCATATGCTGCAACAGTGTCTCAATCTTCAACTTGTGGGTTTTTTCAAACCATTCATCTCAACTGTCGGACACTGCAGCATCATGGGATTTTGTTAGGTAAGACACATATGCAACAGTTAGGACTTTTTTTTTCCCCCCAAAAGTTTCCCCTACAAGGGTAGGCTCTTAGCATACAAAAAGTGATAGAGCAAAAAGTACTTGAAGACGTGAATAGTCCTACCCTTCAAAAACCCCTCCCCTTTATAAACTTTTTTTTACTGACTGGAACTACCTTGTAAAAAACCCCTTTTAAAAAGAAAATCCTCTTTGCTAGTGTTTACCTAAAAAACCCTTGGTTTTTAACCATTTTTTTTATAGGGGATCTTGTTACAAAGTTTCTTCAAATTTTAAATTTTGATACCCAAAAAACCTTTCTTACCCAGTAGAAAATTTAAAGCCATTATTTCCAACCATTTTGGGTATTTTCATTTGTTTAATTTCTTTTAAGGGGATAAGTTTGTTGAGCACTTTATAGTTCAAAAAATTCAAGATTCATTTTTTTCCCCAGTCAAAAAAATTTTTTGTGTTCTCTGCCCAAACTGTTTAAAACAAATTTGGGACTTTCTAGATCGTACTATCGACCCATTCAGAAATTAATTTTATTTTTACAAAGTTCAAATTTTAAATTATTTAACGGGGATTCTTTTTGCCTAAAAATCAAGAGTTTTTCCCCCTTGTGGTTTCCACAAAGTTTAAAAAAAACCCAAAACTTTCCTAAAATCGTTTTCAAATTTCCCTCGAAATTCCCAATCAAAAAACAAAAAAGCCCCCTGATTTATAAATTTTTCGTGTTTTTGGAAAAACAACCTAAAATTTATTCCCCCTTTTTATTAATTTGGGAAGGGTTTTCCTCCCTAAACAGTTTTCCTCCCCTCTTTTTTTCAAACAGACTTTTTTTAAAAAGGTTTCCCAGGTTTTTCCTTAAACTAAAGGTTTTTTTTTTTAAAAACTTTTTTTCCCTTTTTCGGGGTCAAAGTACAGAAAAGTTGATAGAAGCAAAAAATATTTAAAAGCATGTAATCAGTCCTCCCCTTAAAGTTTTGAGGTGGTCGTCCCTGTCTGGAGAGAGACGTTCCATGTATGAAACAAAGAGAGAAGTGACAGGATGGAGCCTTTTTAAATTCCCAAAGAGGTGAGACGTAGGTCACTGGAGAGGTAAAAAACTCAGATGTTGGAGGTCAGGTCCCTCTAAAATCCAGCCGCTTCACTAGGGGAAGTTGTCGAATTTTATTGCAGGTCTGTCCCAAAACCCTTGTTTTTGCATGTCTGACAGATTGAACATTAAAAGGGTTTTTAAATACCGACAGGTTGTTAGGAAAGACACATATGAACAGTTAGGTATTTTTATTATAAATTTTCGCCTACACAGTAGGCTTTTTCAGTCGAGTACAGAAAAAGTTGATAGAAGCAAAGAATTTGAAACGATGTAATCGTCCATCACCCTTAAATTTTTGAGGGGGCAGTCCCCAGCTGGAGAAGAGCATTGTTCCATATATGAAAACAAATGAGATAAATGACAGGAGGGAGCGAGGGGTCAGGGGTCATCGTCAGTGGGGTACGGGACCCTAAGTCTTTGGGGTTTAGTGTGGACGGTTAAAAAGCAGGGCTTGCTTCTGCAGTTTTTTTTAAAAATTGAGGTTAGAGTTGAAGGGGAGGTTTTTTGCTTCTCCGGAGGAGATTAGGAGCTGAAGGTCCACCTAAAAGGGGTCTGGGAGAGGGGGTTTGAGGGGCGGGTTGGGGGGGAATGAGGTTCTAGCGTGAGGTGCAGTCTGTCTCTCGGTGGAGGAGGCTGTAGTTGGGGAGGTAGCAACGGCTCCCAGCAGTGAGGTGCAGCCAGCATCTGCTACAAGTGGGAAATGGGTTTACCGTAAGGAAGGCCTCAAGTAAGGAATTAAAAGTGAAGTCTAAGGGGGGGAAATCGCTTTTTTTTTTCAGGATGAAAGTACTTCAGTGGCCAGTGAGGTAAGGGTTAAAGCCCCTGCTAATGGAGGTAACGCAATTTTTTGGGGTTGGTGCTCTCAGGTAAGTATATTGACCGTGCTTTTTTTTAAAGGAAAAGGAAGATGAGAGATAGAGTGTGCTTCCCCGGAGCGGGGTTGGGGACATTGTCAACAGGCTGGATAATATATGTCAGGTAATGGGAACAAGCCCATTTTCGTCTCAGTTGCTGGTGGGAAAAGATATTGGGAAGGTAGAAAAGAAGAGTGCTAGATAAGACGGTCACTATAATTTCATTTAAATTAAGGGAGGGATCCCAATCTATGTAGTCTTTCCTAGAGGGGAGAGGAAATGAAAGGTTGTTAGGGCAATTGTGAAATTGCTGGGTAGACAGATCTGCAAGGAACTTGCAATCCCATTCATTGACAACTGGAACAACTTTTATGGGAAAAATGATATGTATGCAAGGGGTGGGGTACATCTCCTGGGGGCGGGGGGTGCACTTGCAACTCGATTGAGAAAGGGCCCTTGGTGAAATGCCTATGATTTTAAAAATGAGGAAAATAGAGGTATGGGGGGTGTGGGGGAAACAAGCAGGTTGCAACACTAGGGGGGGAAACAGTAATGTAAAAAGGCATTCACATGAAGTTATAAATAAAGCAAAAAAACAGGGCAGCAAACAAAGGGGGGCAGCAGAGGGCAGCAAGGGGCTAGCTCCCTTAAAGGTTTACTATACTAAAAAAGCAGGGGGGTAAAAAAAATAGATGAGCTAAATTTAAATTTCAATGCAGGAAACATAGATATTATTTCTATAACAGAACCTGGCTCAAACTGAAAAAAGAGAGATGCCCTCTGAAAGTCACTACAAGGCTAAAATTATTCCCCATGACAGGGTCAAAGGAAAGGTGGGGGAGTAGCGATGTATTCAAGACAATTTAAATTTTTGTGTTTGACAAGATATTAAATTAGAAGCGTCAGCCATGAATTGTTTGGCTACAGCTTCTCGAGGGGGGCCCAAAAAAACAATTTTGGGGGTTTATTTACAGGGCCCCAAATCTTTATAGGGAGTGCAGTAAAATTCTTGGGGGCGAAAAATTTGAAGGCTCTACATACGAAAATGTTGTCAAAAGGGAGTTTTCCAAAAAGACGATGACTGGAGCAATTTTACAGGAAATTTAGGGTCGGGCTTTCTTGATCGATCCGGATTGTTTTTAAAAAGTTTGTGCAGAGCCAACAGGGGAAAAAACCTCCTTGCTTGGTTCTTGCCAGAGGGAAACACAAAAAAAAATAATCTTAAGGTTTTTGGAGCTTGGGGGGAAAATGATCCAATCACTCGTTTTAATATATCATGGAATTCCCCCCAAAAAATGGCAATCAAGTCTCCGTCCTGACTTTCGCTTGGCTGATTTCATAGGACTGAAAAATTTCTTGGGGGGCTGAATGGAAGACCTGATAAGGGTCAGGTAGGGGTGATGGTTCCCTTGATGCTTTCCCGGGCATAGTTCTAGCTGCTCAGCAAATTATGTCCAAAAGGGAATCAGATCAAAAAAAAAATGATCCTAAATGGAAACAATAGATTAAAATATCTGAGTGGTCAAAAGAAGGCATATTAGGCAAATCAAAAGAGGAGAGGGGCAATTAAAAAATCGAAATTCAGTTAAAGAGAGAAAAAAAAAGGGGAAATTTGAAAAAAAAAGGGGATTAGAGGTTAAAATTGCAAGACAATCGAAGACTAACCCAAAGGATTTTTTCAGGTATCAGAAGTAAGACCAGGGAAAAAAGATAGGCCCCCCTCAAAAATTCCTCGGGTCAGCTCACTGACGTAAAGGAAAAGTGTAGAATTTTTTTAAAACATACTTCCTCTCAGTTTTTTACACGGAGGGAAACCCGCGATATTCCATAATGATAAAATTAGTAAACAGGACATAATAAGTGGCACGATTAGGGTCACAAGTGACATGGTCCTTAGGCAAATAGATAAATTAAAACCTAACAAATCCCCAGGCCCTGATGAACTGTATGCAAGGGTTCTAAAGGAATGTAAAGAGGAGCTTAGCACACCTTTGGCTAATCTTTTCAACATATCACTACAAACTGGCATGGTGCCAGATAAGTGGAAAATGTGATACCTATTTTCAAAACAGGTGACAGGTCCTTAGCTTCGAACTATAGACCAATAAGCCTAACCTCCATAGTGGGAAAATTTATGGAATCAATAATTGCCGAGGCAGTTCGTAGCCACCTTGAAAAGCATAAATTAATCAACGAATCTCAGCATGGTTTTACAAAGGGGCGTTCCTGCCTTACGAATTTATTAACTTTTTTCACTAAGTATTTGAGGAGGTAGATCATGGTAATGAATATGATATTGTGTATATGGACTTCAGTAAGGCTTTTGACAGGGTCCCACATCAGAGACTATTGAGGAAAATTAAAGCACATGGAATAGGAGGAGAAATTTTTTCCTGGATAGAGGCATGGTTGACAAATAGGCAGCAGAGAGTTTGCATAAATGGGGAGAAATCAGAGTGGGGAAGCGTCATGAGCGGTGTTCCACAGGGGTCAGTGTTGGGCCCCCTGCTGTTCACAATCTACATAAACGACATAGATGAGGGCATAAAGAGCGACATCGGCAAGTTTGCCGATGACACCAAAATAGGCCGTCGAATTCATTCTGACGAGGACATTCGAGCACTCCAGGAAGATTTGAATAGACTGATGCAGTGGTCGGAGAAGTGGCAGATGCAGTTTAATATAGACAAATGCAAAGTTCTAAATGTTGGACAGGACAATAACCATGCCACATATAAACTAAATAATGTAGATCTTAATATTACGGATTGCGAAAAAGATTTAGGAGTTCTGGTTAGCAGTAATCTGAAACCAAGACAACAGTGCATAAGCGTTCGCAATAAAGCTAATAGAATCCTTGGCTTCATATCAAGAAGCATAAATAATAGGAGTCCTCAGGTTGTTCTTCAACTCTATACATCCTTGGTTAGGCCTCATTTAGATTATGCTGCACAGTTTTGGTCACCGTATTACAGAATGGATATAAATTCTCTGGAAAATGTACAAAGGAGGATGACAAAGTTGATCCCATGTATCAGAAACCTTCCCTGTGAGGATAGACTGAATCTGCACTCTCTAGAAAGACGTAGAATTAGGGGGGATATGATTGAGGTGTATAAATGGAAGACAGAATAAATAAAGGGGATGTAAATAGTGTGCTGAAAATATCTAGCCTAGACAGGACTCGCAGCAATGGTTTTAAGTTGGAAAAATTCAGATTCAGGAAGGATATAGGAAAGTACTGGTTTGGTAATAGAGTTGTAGATGAGTGGAACAAACTCCCGAGTACAGTTATAGAGGCCAGAACGTTGTGTAGCTTTAAAAATAGGTTGGATAAATACATGAGTGGATGTGGGTGGGTGTGAGTTGGACCTGATAGCTTGTGCTACCAGGTCGGTTGCCGTGTTCCTCCCTTAAGTCAATGTGACCTGACCTGACTAGGTTGGGTGCATTGGCTTAAGCCGGTAGGAGACTTGGACCTGCCTCGCATGGGCCAGTAGGCCTTCTGCAGTGTTCCTTCGTTCTTATGTTCTTATGTTCTTATTTCTGCATATCATCTTCAGCCAGTTTTAAGACTGTATATCACTGCATACTCCACTGCACCACCTGAGTGCGGGGTGACTACCAGTTATATTGGAGGTTGTTTGGAGTATGGGAGGAGGTGCCCAGATGAAACTACCTTGATTGTAAGGACAACCTGGGCCTCCAGACTCGTCCTCTGTATGTGTTTACAGCTGTTGCTGTGAGAATTTACTTACACTTTCCAAACTCTACTTATATTATGGCTTAGTGATTCATGCCTATTCTGCTAAACAATAAGTATTTTAGTGGTGGGCCTAACCCTTGGGCACGATCTACTTCCACATTGGACACTTGTGACACCACCTACGACTGCTGCACCTCGCCTGCCATACGGTTCATAAGCTGCTTCTCCGCTCATATGCCCTATTCTATTCAAGATTGATGGACTGACCACATCGACTGAAGGTTGAGGGACTGATTACCTCATTCTCCTCCTGTTCTTCAAGTTTATCCTTTGTATGGACTGATGAAGCCACTGTGTGGCGAAACGTTTCCTCAATAAAGATACCCAAGAGTTGCACATGTGTCTAATTTAACAACGTGTCGGTTCTTTGAACCATTCATCTACGAGATGGGACATACACAGGTGACAGCCAAGAAATGAGTGAGATACTAAACTCTCAATACGACTCAGTGTTCAGCAAGCCGCTACCCAGATTAAGGGTCGATAATCCAAATGAACAAGACCCAAAATTTGGTCACCATAAAAATCTCGGATATTATCCTAACACCTCAAGACTTTGAAAAGGCAATAAATGACATGCCCATGCACTCTGCTCCAGGCACAGAGTTATGGAACTCCATGTTCATCAAGAACTGCATGAAGCCCCTGTCGTGTGCCTTCAGCATTCTATGGAGAGGGAGCATGAACACAGGGGTCATCTCACACTCGCTAAAAACAAGACATAGGACCACTCTACAAAGGTGGCAGTAAAACAATTGCAATGAGCTACAGACCGATAGCACTAACATTCCATATCATATAAATCTTTTAAAGGGTTCTCAAGAGGCAAGGTCGCCAACCATCTAGATACCCATCAGTAACACAACCCAGGGCAACATGGGTTTAGAGCAGGTCGCTCCTGCCTGTCCCAGCTGTGTACGAATGGTATATAATACCGACAAGATGAGAGTAAGACACGTGTGCAACATCTGGGTATCTTTATTGTAGACGTTTCGCCATCCAGTGGCTTTATCAATACAAATTCTAGGACATAACTTGAAGACAGTAGAACTATGTACAGAAGATGAGGGACTGATTACCTCATCTTCTGTACATAGTTCTACTGTCTTCAAGTTATGTCCTAGAATTTGTATTGATAAAGCCACTGGATGGCGAAACGTCTACAATAAAGATACCCAGATGTTGCACACGTGTCTTACTCTCATCCTGTCCCAGCTACTGGACCACTATGACAAGGTCCTGGATGCTGTATAGGATAAACAAAGCACACATGTAGTATACACAGACTTTGCTAAAGCTTTCGACAAATGACCATGTTGTAATAGCGCACAAAATGTGTGATGAAGGAATAACAGGATAAGTTGGTAGATAGATCTATAACTTCCTGACAAATAGAACACAAAGAGTAAGAGTAAGCAGAGTAAAGTCCGAGGCAGCTACGGTGAAAAGCTCTGTTCCACAGTACTAGCTCCATTCTTTTCCTCATCCTCATATCTGACATAGACAGAGATGTAAGCCATAGCTCCATGTCTTCCTTTGCGGATGACACCTGAATTGCCATGACAGTGACCTCCATCGAAGACACCACAAGACTCCAAGCGGACATCAACCAAATCTTCAAACGGGCCACTCAGAACAATATGAAGTTCAGTGAAGAGAAATTTCAACTACTCAGATATGGAATACTTGAGGAAATTAAAACTGTATCAAGGTACATGACAAATTCTAACCATACAATAGAACGAAAAAGTAATGTGAAAATCTTGGGAGTGATTATGTCAGAGGGTCTCGCCTTTAAAGACCACAACAATGTATCTACCGCATCTGCTAGGAAAATGATAAGATGGATAATGAGAACCTTCAAAACTAGGGACGCCAAGCCCATGAAGATTTTCTTCAAATCGCTTGTTCTCTCTAGGCTGCAATACTGCTGTACACTAACTGCCCCCTTCAAGGCTGGCGACGATGCTGACCTTGAGAGTGTACAAAGAACTTTCACGGCACACATAAGTACGATAAGGCACCTAAATTACTGGGAACGGTTGAAGGCCCTTGATTTGTATTCCCTGGAACGTAGGCGAGAGAGATACACGATAATATACACCTGGAAGATCCTAGAAGGACTAGTACCAAACTTACACGTGAAAATCACTCCCTATGAAGGCAAAAGACTCGGCAGGAGATGCAACATTTTCCCAGTGAAAAGCAGGGGCGCCACGAGTACACTGAGAGACAACACAATAAGTCTCCGGGGCCCAGGACTGCTCAACTGCCTCCCAGCATACATAAGAAGGATTACCAATAGACCCCTGCCTGTCTTCAAGAAGGCACTGGACAGGCACCTAAAGTCAGTACTTGACCAGCCGAGCTGTGGTTCGTACGTCAGTTTGCGTGCGGCCAGTAGTAACAGCCTGCTTGATCAAACCCTGATTCACCGCGAGGCCTGGTCTCAGACCGAGCCGCGGGGGCGTTGACCCCCGAAACTCTCTCCAGGTAAACTCCAGGTAAACCCTCATTCTCAACACCGTTTCATGGCTAAGATACGTTGACTATGTCTTGGTTTTTCTATCCCACACGTTTCAATATCTAGGCCCTTCTGAACAAGATCAATGCTGCCGAGCCATCAATAAAGTTTACAAATGAACTCGGAAAAGATGGCAAACTTCCTTATCTCGACGTCCTCTTGTGCAGGTCTATGGCAAGCTACCAACAAGAACACTCTTATACATTTCTATTCACGTCAAAACACCTCCACTAAAAGAGGTGTCCATATTTGCTTCTTGAGAACTCTTCGCATCCCCAGGTTTTGTTTCCCTGAAGAAGAACGCATCTACATAACACAAGCCTTCATACCTCTTCATTTTCCACCATCTTTCATCCGGGATTGCACATTCAAGGCACTAGCAATCCTCAACAAATATCCTAAGCAGTTCACAGTGCTCTCGTGTGGTGATGTTGCCAAGAATACTAGCCAGGTACTTGCTAAGAGCAACATAAATATTTCCACCAAAAACACATCATCTATCAAAGCTCTTGCTATGAAACATAGCCCCACACCTCTAACTTCCACAGGGGGAGTCTACACCATCCGCCGAGGACACTGTCCCGAGAAACATGTAGGGAAAACAGGCAGAAATCTTTCGGTCCGCCTAAACGAACATCGAAGCGCCAGCAACAGAGATGACCTAAAGTAAGCCTGTGTCCTCCACAGGGATTCCCCGGAATATTTGATGAATTGGGATAAAGCACAGCTTGTCCTGGATGAACAATATCTTAGACGCCGACGATGTCTGGAAGCCGAGTTAATTCCTATCACTGACACTATAGAGCATAATACTGGAAACCTCAAAATTTCAAAAACATTAGCATGCATGATACTCAACCAGGCAGAGCACCACCTACATAACAAAGTAGGAGTCACATGGCATATGACATTCTTTAGGTCACCATACGTCACTCACATCCCACTCTCCACACACAAACACACACACACACACACACACACACACACACTACACACACACACACACACACACACACACACACACACACACACACACACACACACACACACACACACACACATATATATATATATATATATATATATATATATATATATATATATATATATATATATATTATCGTAACCACGAACGAGTGGTATTTAATCAATAACAACACTGCGACTAGCCAAGGGCTCGAACCCATGTCGTTTTGACCCGCCTCATGGTGAGCGAAAATCACGTGATGCTCTAACCCACAGGACCACCAAATCCTACAAGATTCAAGCACCTTGGTCCGAGGTGGTGTGGGTGCCTCTGAGCTAATTTCATTCTACTCCCTGTTTGGTGTACTAGTCTCCACAAGCAGCATTTTACCTAAATGTAACCATGAACGAGTGGTATTTAATCAGTAATAACACTGCAACTAGCCAAGGACTGAACCCCAGTGTGTTCCCTCATCTTCACCTACACACCACGTCTTTTTCGCTTCCCTTGTGGTGTGGAGGAGGCGGGACTGACTGGTCATTCCCTCGTTAACATTAACACCACATTGTTTTCCATAACATCTGTCACTAATTATTCCATGCATCGACATATAATCATTTCTAAGTTAACTGGAAGCATGGCTCATGGTGCTGGAGGTAAATGTGTTTATGAAAGCTTTTCGAGGTTTATATATACGATAATCTTGGCCAGCACTCACGCACAGTGTAGGCCTTATTCTTCCCCAGCCCCACTGGCCATCTTCCACATTACCACCACTCATCAACCTTCACAAACTGCACAACACTTCTACTATTTACGTTGAAATGATGCACTGGAATGACTTCTCGCTGCACTGGAATCTTCCCAAGATATATTTAAGAGAGTGGTGAAGTAATGTAAAAAGACAGCAAATAAAAGAGTGGGTGAGATGTTATCAACAAATTTTTTTGAAAATAAGAAAAAGTTTTGAAGTGAGATTAATAAGTTGAGAAAGCCTCGGGAACGAATGGATTTGTTACGTAAATATAGGAGAGGAGAGTTATTAAAGGGAGAGTTAGAGGTATCGGGAAAATGGAGGAAATATTTTGAGGAATTGTTAAATGTTGATGAAGATAAGGAAGCTGTGATATCTTGTATAAGGCAAGGAGGAATAACATCTTATACGAGTGAGGAAGAACCAGTTGTGAGTGTGGTGGAAGTGCGTGGGGCAGTGAGTAGAATCAAAGGGGGTAAAGCAGCTGGGATTGATGGGATAAAGATAGAAATGCTAAAAGCAGGTGGGGATATAGTTTTTGAGTGGTTAGTGTTTTTATTTAACAAATATATGGAATAGGGTAAGGTACCTAGGGACTGGCAGAGAGCATTCATAATTCCTTTGTAGAATGGCAAAGGGAACAAAAGAATGTGTAAATGTTTAGGGAAATAAATCTGACGAGTATACCTGGTAAAGTGTATAGTAGAGTTATTATTGAAAGAATTAAGAGTAAGATGGAGAGCAGGATGAACGAGGAGGCTTTAGGAAGGATAGGGGGTGTGTAGACCAAGTGTTTGCAGTGAAATATATAAGTGAACAGTATTTAGAAAAGGATAAAGAGGTTTTTGTGGCGTTATGGATTTGGAAAAGGCCAATGATAGGGTGGATAGGGGCGCACTGGGGCAGATCTTGCACATGTATGGAATAGGAGGTAGGTGACTGAAAGCAGTGAAGAGTCTTTACGAGGATAGTGAGGCTCAGGTTAGAGTATGTAGGCGAGAGGGTGATTATTTCCTTGTAAAATTAGGCCTTAGACAGGGGTGTGTGATGTCACCATGGTTGTTCAGTATATTTATAGATGGAGTTGTAAGAGAAGTGAATGCTCGGGTGGTGGCAAGAGGTGTGGGGTTAAAAGATAAAGAATCTAACACTAAGTGGGAGTTGTCACAGTTGCTCTTTGCTGATGACACTGTGCATTTGAGAGATTCTGAAGAGAAGTTGCAGAGGTTGGTGGATGAATTTGGTAGGGAATGTAAAAGACGAAAATTAATTAATTAAGAGTGAATATAGGAAAGAGTAAGGTGATGAGGATAACAAAAAAAAAATATAGGTAACAGAATATTGGATGTCAGATTGGAGGGAGAGAGTATGGAAGATGTAAATGTATTCAGATATTTGGGAGTGGATGTGACAGAAGATGGGTCTAAGGAGTTTGTGAAGACAAAGAACTTTATCCATGAGAGCAAAGAGAGGAATGTATGAGAGTATATTTATACCAACTCTCTTGTATGGGTATGAGACATGGGTTGTGAATGTTGCAACAAGGAGAAGGCTGGAGGCAGTGGAGATGTCTTGTCTGAAGGCAATGTTTGGTGTAAATATAATGCAGAGAATCTGTAGTTTGGAGATTAGGAGGAGGTGTAGGATTACCAAAACTATTATCCAGGGGTGATGGGGGTTATTGAGAGGTTTAAAAAAGTTGAAAGAGGGAAACCCAAAATGAATGATTCGGATGATAAATCTGTAGTGGAGGGAAGGTGGGTAGGGTCAACCCCCGAAAGGTTGGGGGGATGGGGAAAGGGGGGTTTTTTGTGTGTGAGGGGTTTGGGATCTCCATAAAGCTTTTTTGATGTGTTAGATAAAAGTAAATGAAGAAAAATGGTTTTTGGGATTGACTGCTGTTAGAGTGTAAGCAAGGTAACATTTAGAAGGGATTCAGAGAAACCGCGGGCCCGGGCTTGAGTCCGGAATGAAAAGTCCGTCCCGCACTCTGCGGAGGGGTGTTAATGATGCCTTTTTTAATGTATGTGGGTAGCCTCGGGCAAACAGTGAGGGAGTAAAATGGTAGAAATTTTTTTTTTTTTTTTCCGATCACCCTGCCTTGGGGGGAAACTGTCGATGTTTTTAATACACACACACACACAAAACCACACACACAACACACCCACACACACACACACACCACACACAAAAAAAAAAAAAATATTATTATAAATATATATATATTTATAAATATATATTTTATATAAAATTAATATCAATAAACAAGTAAACGGTGTTTTCAAAATAGCAAAACAACCACTCTGAAAAAATAGAGAAATTCCAAGCGCTTTCGTGACTCCACATTACAAGGAACTGGTTAAACCCGGAACGGGGCCGGCCAACTGGGGGGGGACGGTCCTTTGCAAACTCACCAAAAAACTATTCTCCCCAAGAAAATTTAAAAATTTTTATTATTTTTTTAATTTTTTAAATTTCTTGGGTACAATATTTTGTTGGTGGTTGTGCAAAGGACCGGGCCTTGGGCGGGCGCGTCAGGTTTTTAAAAACCGTGGGGGATCTGTAGTGAGGTGGGGCCAGCCCCTTATATAGTTTCCCTTTGGGATGCTTTACTTTCTATTACTTGATAATTGAGTACACAAAGCGCTGGAATTTTTTCTTTTTTTTCAGAGTGGTTTTTTTGAAATTATATATTTTATATAATATATATATATATATATATATATATAAATATTTTAAAATAATATATTATATATATATATAAAATGTATATGTGTGTGTGTGTGTTAGTTGTTTTTTGGTTAGGCCATGTCGATTAACACAGGCCTGTTTTATGTGCATGCGGTGGTGCATGTCGTCCTTGGGTTGTGTATTCTCCCCGTATGTTGTGTGTTTTCTGCCGTTTTGTTGTGGTGGTGTGTGTGGGGGAAGAGAAGAGAGAGAGAGAGAGAGAGAGAGAGAGAGAGGGGTGTGTGTGTGTGTGTGTGTGTGGTGTGTGGGTGTGTGTGGTGGGTGTGGTGTGTGTGTGTGGGTTGTGTGGGTCAGTGTTGTGTCTTGTGTGTGTGTGTCAGTGGGTGTGTGTGTGAGTGTGTGTGGGGTGTGGTGTTGTTGTTTTGGGTGTTGTTTTTTGTGTGTGTGTGGATGTGGTGTGCGCGCGGGGTGTGTGTGTGTGGTGGGGTTGTGTGTATGTATGTTGTGTGTTGTGTGTGTGTGTTGTTGTGTGTGTGGTGTTGGGTGTGTGTGTGTGTGTGTGTGTGTGTTGTTTGGTTTTTTAAATGTTCAACTGAGAAAAGTGCCCCAGATTCGAAAAAATTCTTTAAACCCGGATAAATTCCAAGTCTTATACATCCCAAAAAAAGTGCCGGGCCTCGAAATATTTGCGGCCAAAATAAATCCCAAAAAAAATGCTGGAATCAGTTTTGTGCCAAGAAACCGGAAACTCAAGACGGGGTCCTAGAACAAAAAAAAAACCCCGTTCCTGGGATAAGTCGGGAAAATGCCGGTTTTGTATATTGCCAGGGTTCAGAATAGTCCCAGGTTTGGGGGAAATTATGAATTTTTCAAGAAAAATACAACCCCCAGTCCAAGAGAGTCCCGAATTAAGTGCCCCAGGACTAGGCAAAAGGGGTCAGGTTCAAGCTAATTTTCCCCTGATGACTCGAAGTCCACATGTACTTATGCTAAAACCTAGATTATTTACAGGGTAAAATCAAATACTCAAATAAGTAAAAATAAAACCAAAATTAATAAATGATTCATCAAGGAAAGTGTCAAGGGCAGAAAAAACTACGATCGTGCTGGGGCTCGAAAAGTCCAGGGATCAGAAAGGGACCAGTGGTTCAGGGGTACAAGGGTTTTTGTAGGGGCCAGACCAACAGGAAATAACCCCAAAATCAGCTGAATTTAAAACCCTTTTTTTTTTCCCAAATTTTTTTTTCGTGGGCGCTGTGCGCCCGGCCCATTATCATAAAACCCTTAAAAAGGGCGCAAATAAACCATCTTTTTCTTTTTTCTTTCTCATCTCTGAAGGGGGAAAAAACAATTTTTCAAAGATTAAGCCCCAAAACACATCAAGAAAAATCAACCTATGGTGTCCTACTCAAAAAGGCTACTGTCGTTGCGTAGAGACTGGGAGGTAAATCCTACGTGCGCCCACCAATTCTTTTTAAGCAATATTTTTCGTGATGTCAAATGTAAAATTCCCCCCATCTAAGGCCTTTAACGCAAATGGGGACTTGTTTGATGAGGGGGAAAAAAGCGGTGTTTGCGGCTTTCTTAGGGAATGACACCTCCACCTCATGTGTCCGTCTTTTGCTCTCTTCCTATATTCCCTTCATCATTTAAAAATGCGTCTTTTCGGGGGTACTTTTTGAGGGGGAATTCTGAAAGAAATTTAACCCCCAGGGGACGCCTTCCTTTTTCCCACTCACTTTTTTAAAATCCCCCCCCCGTGCCACTTCTTTTTATGGGGGTGAGGTGTTAAAACCTTCCCCCATTATTTATGTTTTCTTTTTTTAGTTTTTGGAAGAGTATCCAGAAGGGGGTCGAAAAAACAGATCAATTAACTTCTAGTTTTTTTCTCTTGTGGTTGTTATTAAGCCTGACAAGGGTCAGTAAAATATATATATGTCGTGCTGAAACGGTAAAAATTTGGGAAATAGCAAAAACTCATTTTAAAAATTTTTGTCCTTTCTAAAAAAAAACTTATAGAAACTCATTTTTCATTTTTTTTTAAAGTAAAAATATTATTTTTTATCAAAAACCTTTGGAAAATTTCCTAACCTTATTGTAAGAAGCGCAATTTAATTTTTGCCTAATCCAAATAATGCATTAATAAGTTACAAAAATTTAAAAAAGAAAGACAATGAAAAAATGTTTTGTTAGGTTCAAATTATTTTTGCTATATTTTTGAAACACAATTTTTTAGCTTGCTTTTTTCGGCAAAAAGCGTTTTCTTTTTTAAGCCAAAAAAACGCAGGTTTTACCTATTTGGCGGGTTCACCACACCACAATACACACGTGTGTGGGGGTGGTGTGTGTGTGTTTTTGTGGTTTAATGTTGAGGGGGTTTAGGGTGAGTGTGTGTTTTTGTGTGTGTGTGTGTGTGGGTGTGTTGTGTTGTTTTGTGTGGGTTGTGTGGGGGTTTTGTGGTTTTGGGTGGTTTTATTATTGGGTTTTTTTTGGTGGGGTGTGGGTTGTTTGGGGGGTTTTTTTTTTGTGTGTGTTGGGTGTTTGGGTTTTTGGGTTTTTGTTAGGGGGTGTGTGTGTTTTTTTTTTCGTGGGGTAAGGTTTTGCGTGGGTGGGGGGAGTTAGTTTTGGGGTTTTGGAGGAGAAATCGTTCCAATAGGTAAATAAAAAAGGAATTTGTGCCCCAAGAATTTTATAAAAAAAAATAAGGGAAATTCTTCCAAACCCAAATACTGGACCCGGAAAACCTTTCTTGAAAAAAAATCAAAAAAAAAGGGGGAAACCAATAAGAAAAAATTTTCCCCGAAATTACAAAATCAAGGAATAAAAAGTTTTCCAAAAAAGTGTAGATCAAAATAGGAGCTAAGCTTTAAATATTTAAAGAATCAGATGAATTTTTTTCAGGAAGGAAAAATATGTGAATATTTTTTTTTTAAATCGGGAAGGTAAACCCGGAATTTACGGTGGGGGGGGGTGGGAAATACTTTTCGGGGGAAAAACCAGCCAGAAATTTTTTTCAAACCCCCCCAAATCAAAATTCCTTAAGTGGAATAATTTTTGATATTAAAAAAAAAAAAATGGCCAATGAAATTATAAAATTGATA
>NC_069426.1:21275481-21293547 GCF_026875155.1 Cherax quadricarinatus
GGGGACTTACTTACATAACAGGTTTTATGGAATTTGAATGGAAATTCAAGCCACATGTTTGAATAATTGTATGATTTTATTTTTTATTGTACGGATGTTGGCGCTGTTACTCTCAGTAAGATAGCGAACAAAATAAAAAACTAAAATATTTTAATACTTCCCCTCATTTTACTAGAAAAACATTTAAAAAATATCTTGCTAATTACAATTAGAACAAGAGGGAATACATACATATTTTTCATATTAATAAAAAAAAAAAAATCATTTGCATTAATTTTTATTACACATTTAAGTGGTATTAATGCTATGAAAATCAATATTTCATGGTAATTAATAAGCCAAGCAATTATAGAAAGAAATCTCTCTTGCATGGCTATTACTTTTTTGGGGAAATAGGATTGACATCCTTTACCACGGATAATTCCTTAGTCCGCCCCTGGTAACCATTCTCTATCCAAACTCTTTCCCTTTAAAAGGAGGTGCCTTCATATGCCGGTGATGGGCTCTTGATCCATGGAATTTGGGGGCCATCCTTCTTTGTAGGATCCAAACCTAATTACTTCCCATCTCTTGGGTGCTACATGACTCTTTGGGTTTTAGCGCTTTGTCCATAATAATAATAATATCCTTCCGTTTTTTTTCACCTATTCCTTAAACCTTGTTCTACAGCATGATTGTTTTACATTCCGTTTTAAAAAGTTTTTGTCAATGTGAAGAGAGGTTTTATTTAATTAAGAGGTTTCATTGCCCCCTTTTCTACCGACATTAAACTTTAGCTCGTAATCCAAAACAATGAGCGGGGCTGATCTTTTCCACATCAGAATTCTCAGATTTGCGGCCAGTTAATTGAATTCCTCGCTGGCCGTGATTAAGTTGAGGTTTGTTCATGTTTTAATTCATACATTTGACCTTGTCTATTCAGCTCCACAATACTCTGAGAGTGAAGAAAAATTATACATACGATATTATAAAGGTTTTTCAAGTTTAGAGTGTCATCACTTCCAGTTTTTGTCTTGATCATGTAGTGAATCTCAAAATTTCTGTACTTGAAGGTTTCAGTTGTAACACGAGCACTGCCCCAAGGAAAAAAAAATAGTAAGAATGTTAACCCTTACTTAGCGGGACTCAGACACTAGACTGGACAATTTTTTTTCGATGGTAACTGGCCAGGGCCTCGGAAAAACGAGTGAAAATCCCATGGTCAAGCCCTCCTCTTCCCTGTGTAGCAGGATTGCCAGACGCTCCGGCATCCATGCACGACGGAACGCCCTTCTGGGAAGAGAACAAAAGGACCCTTCGCTAATTTCTGCGGAATTCTGAAGCCTAAGCAAAATCACCTGTTCTTTTTGCCAAGTGTGTCTTTCTCATGAAAAATTCCCTACTGGCAAAGCGTTAATGGAGGGCTATACAATGAAGCTAATAATCCTTAAAAAGTTTAGAAACCAGCTCAACTAAAGGGAACATTTTGGCTGTTATAAAAACTCTTTACACAACTTCGAACACTTCGATTGGCCGTATATGAGACACGTCAAGGGATACATCAGACACTTTTTAAACCAGCGCCTTTGTGTCCTATCCCTATTGTTCGAAACTTTTTGGCCTCTACCGAAGGCCATGAAAGATAAGGTGGTCCAATTCTCTATGTTTTTTTCGTTTGTGCCATGGTGGTATGATACCTTTGAGGATGCCAACAGATCCCAGCTGTTACTGTGCTCTGGAAGGAAGGGGGGCATACACTGAGTACGTCCCTCATATTGGGTGTGATTTACCCAAACC
This sequence comes from Cherax quadricarinatus, assembly GCF_026875155.1. NCBI lineage: Eukaryota > Metazoa > Arthropoda > Malacostraca > Decapoda > Parastacidae > Cherax > Cherax quadricarinatus. The sequence continues at coordinate 21,277,258 of NC_069426.1, forward strand.
CACACAGTCTGCATTTCTTCTATAATCAGCCATAAGGCCGGTAGCGTATTGACGTTATACGTATCGGGGATCCCAGGTCTGTATGAGGTTAAACTACCGATTAAAAATTTATCAGCTAATAAGGGTGAGGGGCTGAATTTTAAAGACGAGTAGACTTTATGCCAACATCCAGGGGCTGGAGGTCAGTCTCTTATTAGCCTTAGGCTAATTAACACATGCTGAGTTCTGTCTATGTTCGATATATGAGTTATTGCCATTTAACAACTCATTCCTGCGCTCTCTTATAACGTAATAAATCGAATGATACCTGTAAAAATTACTGAATTCAATGTTAATATCGTTGTTATGTGTATCTGACATTAGTGATGGGAATATACAGGTATGTTGGTAATATGTCTTTCAGCTAGTTATACTCTCCTAATTGAACCTGTCTTTGAAATAATCACCAATTTTCACCATGGTAAATTAGACACATGTGTAACATTGTGTGCTTTTATTGAGGAAACGTTTGGCCACGCAGTGGCTTCATCAGCCCAGTACAAAGAAAAATGGTGAAGACCAGAAGGAGTTTAAAGTAATCGGTCCCTTAGCCTGGAATCGATTTTTTTCAGTCCAACATCTTTAGAAGAATACAGCATATGCACGAAGACTATATACTGTAGACAGGTGGTGAAGCAGTCGTGGGCGAAATCACATAGAGGTCCACAGATTAAAGTAGGTGATGCCTATGGGTTAGGCAAAGTGAAGAATTCCCTGCATCAAAATCCCATCATCATCACCATCTACCATTACAATTTACCATAAACCCCACATCACCATTTTTTCCCATCTACAAAACATTGCTTTCTATCTACACTCACCACCACCATTACCCCCCCACTCCCTTGCTGTTTCACTCTCTCTCCTTGTTTTACTCTCCCTCCTTGAATCACTGTCCCCACTGTTTTCACTCTCCCTCCCTGTTTTATACTCTCTCTTTCTGCTCCACTCTCCCCGCTGCTTCACTCTCCCTCCTTGCTTCACTTTCCCCCCCTGCTTCACTCTCCCTCCCTGCTATAATTTCCCTTTCTGTTTCACTCAACCTCCCTGCTTCTTTATCCCTCCCTGTTTACTCTCCCTTCTGCTTTACACTGACTTCCTGCTTCACTTTTTCTCTTTCTCACCCTGATTCATTCTCCTTTACTGTCTCTCTGCTTCAGTTACCCCCTTCCTCCTTCCCTACCTTATTCTCCTTTTGGGCCAAATCCCCCAATAGACCCTCCCTTCTCTGTCCCTCTCTCCCTCCCCACCTCATCTAGCCCTCTCCCTAGAAACCCTCTCCCTCTCTCCCTCCCTCTCTCCACCCTCCCTCTTCTCCCGCATCCCCGCCCCCCCTCCCTGCCCCAGTTTTCTCGTCCCCCCTTCCCTTCCTTGCCTCCTCCTCCCTTCGCTCTCCCTCACTCCTTCCCTCCATCCCTACCCCACTCTCTCTCCGCAAACCTCCCCCCTCCGATTCTCCCATTCTACCCTCCCTCCGTCGATTCTCCCATTCTCCCTCCCTCCATCCTTGACCAATTTTTACCTCCCTTCTTTGTCCCACTCCTCTATTTTCTCACTCTGCCTCTCTCTCTCTCTCTCCCCTCTCTCTCTCCTCTCTCTTCTCTCTTCTCTCTCTCTCTCTCTCTCTCTCCTCTCCCCCTCTCTCTCTCTCTCTCTCTCCTTTTTACACAGGGTTGGCAAGATTAGGTTAAGGATCTCTCTCCCCTCTCTCTCTCTCTCTCTCTCTTCTCTCTTTTCTCTCTCTCTCTCTCTCTCTCTCCTCTCCCCTTCTCTCTCTCTCTTTTCTCTCTCTCCTCTCTTTCCCTCACTGCCTCTCTCCCCCTTCCCTGCCTCTTCTCTCTACCCCTTCCTCTCTCTCCCTCTCTCCTTGCCCATCTCACCCTCCTCCCTCCCTCCCTGCCCCACCTCCTGGATATTTACCGCCAGTCCTCCACTTTAGAATTTGGTCATTTAAGCACGCATTCCAATGAGTCTTTGCCTGATATACGAGCGGTAATAATGGCCGAGCAGCGTCCACGGAGGCCTGACGTGTTGCCATTAATATGTTAAATGGAGAGAGTTACATTTAAAGTTTTGCCATTAAAACACCAGTTAAACCCGGAGCAAACTTTCATATTTCTGAGCATTTTTAGGTTGACTTTTGAGAAGGTATTGTATGTTTTGTATATGATGCTTTTAGTGTTATAATTGGCGGAATATGTGGCGGCTCTTGATGGTATCAGGTGACAAGCTTGTCCGCCATATTTGCGTCTTTTTTTTAATTCGGTTATTCATTGTTAGTATGTTTTAAGCGTTACACACAAAACATTCACTTTTTCCTCGGTGATCTTGAGGTCACACAGATGTTTTGGGCTCACACACACATGTTGTGCATTATGTACGTTTAATCTATCATAACCCCGTAAATTTCATCAATGTTACTTATTTCACTGGGGTCCCTGATGAAATTTTGTGAAGTGTTTTTTGTTTGGTTCCATCCACCGGCCATGTTTCCAAGATGCTCTTCAAAATGGCACTTTATATATATATTCTGTCTAGCATTTATTTGATTTCAAAGATTTATTTTAAAAAACTTCTTGATCGTCCGATCATTTAGACAGATAGCACAAAAGAAAAAAAAATAATTACCTGTCATTTTTTCTTCAATGGTAAATTTTCTTCTTTAATGTATCATAGATGACAAAGACTTATTGAAGAACAAGAGTTTAGTATAACAACATGTCGCTCAGTAAGAGCTTCATCAAGTTCATCATTGATAACTCATCAACGTTCATCATGAGGTATACCGTCGTTTTCTAATAAATAGATAAACTTCTCCTTCAGCGATATGTTGTTAGAAACAAAAATCTTATGCTGTTTCATGTGTCTTTGTCATGTACTTGTGTCTTTGTCTTTGGCATGTACTTGTGTCTTTGTCTTTGTCATCTACTTGTGTCTTTGTCTTTGTCATGTACTTGTGTCTTTGTCTTTGTCATCTACTTGTGTCTTTGTCTTTGTCATCTACTTGTGTCTTTGGGCTTTGTCATCTACTTTTGTCCCTTTTTCTTTGTCATGTACTTGTGTCTTTGTCTTTGTCATGTACTTGTGTCTTTGTTTTTTGTCATCTACTTGTGTCTTTGTCTTTGTCATCTACTTGTGTCTTTGTCTTTGTCATGTACTTGTGTCTTTGTCTTTGTCATGTACTTGTGTCTTTGTCTTTGTCATGTACTTGTGTCTTTGTCTTTGTCATTTCTTGTGTCTTTGTCTTTGTCATCTACTTGTGTCTTTGTCTTTGTCATCTACTTGTGTCTTTGTCTTTGTCATGTACTTGTGTCTTTGTCTTTGTCATGTACTTGTGTCTTTGTCTTTGTCATGTACTTGTGTCTTTGTCTTTGTCTCTTTCTTGTGTCTTTGTCTTTGTCATCTACTTGTTCTTTGTCTTTGTCATTACTTGTGTCTTTGTCTTTGTTAGTACTTGTTCCTTTTTCTTTGTCATCTACTTGTGTCTTTGTCTTTGTCATCTACTTGTGTCTTTGTCTTTGTCATCTACTTGTGTCTTTGTCTTTGTCATCTACTTGTGTCTTTGTCATCTACTTGTGTCTTTGTCATCTACTTGTGTCTTTGTCAATCTACTTGTGTCTTTGTCTTTGTCATCTACTTGTGTCTTTGTCATCTACTTGTGTCTTTGTCATCTACTTGTGTCTTTGTTCCCTCTACTTGTGTCTTGTCATCTACTTGTGTCTTTGTCATCTACGTGTGTCTTTGTCTTTGCCATCTACTTGTGTCTTTGTCTTGCCATCTACTTGTGTCTTTGTCTTTGTCATCTACTTGTGTCTTTGTCTTTGTCATCTACTTGTGTCTTGTCTTTGTCATCTTTCTTTTGTCTTTTTCTTTGTCATCTACTTGTGTCTTTGTCATCTACTTGTGTCTTTGTCATCTACTTGTGTCTTTGTCATCTACTTGTGTCTTTGTCTTTGTCATCTACTTTGTCTTTGTCATCTACTTGTGTCTTTGTCTTTGTCATTCTTCTTGTTTTGTGTCTTTGTCATCTACTTGGAGTCTTTGTCATCTACTTGTGTCTTTGTCTTTGTCATCTACTTGTGTCTTTGTCATCTACTTGTGTCTTTGTCATCTACTTGTGTCTTTGTCATCTACTTGTGTCTTTGTCTTTGTCATCTACTTGTGTCTTTGTCTTTGTCATCTACTTGTGTCTTTGTCTTTGTCATCTACTTGTGTCTTTGTCTTTGTCATCTACTTGTGTCTTTGTCTTTGTCATCTACTTGTGTCTTTGTTCTTTGTCATCTACTTGTGTCTTTGTCTTTGTCATCTACTTGTGTCTTTGTCTTTGTCATCTCTTGTGTCTTTGTCATCTACTTGTGTCTTTGTCTTTGTCATCTACTTGTGTCTTTGTCTTTGTCATCTTTCTTGTGTCTTTTGTCTTTTTTCATCTACTTGTGTCTTTGTCTTTGTCATCTACTTGTGTTCTTGTCTTTGTCATCTACTTGTGTCTTTGTCTTTGTCATCTACTTGTGTCTTTTTTCTTTGTCATCTACTTGTGTCTTTGTCTTTGTCATCTACTTGTGTTTTGTCTTTGTCATCTACTTGTGTCTTTGTCTTTGTCATCTACTTGTGTCTTTGTCTTTGTCATCTACTTGTGTCTTTGTCTTTGTCACTTTTGTGTCTTTGTCTTTTTCATCTTTTGTGTCTTTGTCTTTGTCATCTACTTGTTTCTTTGTCTTTGTCATCTTCTTTGTCTTTGTCTTTGCATCTACTTGTGTCTTTGTCATCTACTTGTGTCTTTGTCATCTACTTGTGTCTTTGTCATCTCCCTTTTGTTTTTTGTCATCTACTTGTGTCTTTGTCATGTACTTGTGTCTTTGTCTTTGTCATCTACTTGTGTCTTTGTTTTTTGTCATCTGCTTGTGTCTTTGTCTTTGTCATCTACTTGGTCTTTGGGCTTTGTCATCTACTTGTGTCTTTGTCTTTGTCTTTGTCATCTACTTGTGTCTTTGTCTTTGTCATCTACTTGTGTCTTTGTCTTTGTCATCTACTTGTGTCTTTGTCTTTGTCATCTACTTTTGTCTTTGTCTTTGTCATCTGCTTGTGTCTTTGTCTTGTCATCTTTCTTGTGTCTTTTTCATCTACTTGTGTCTTTGTTTTGTCTTTGTCATCTACTTGTGTCTTTGTCTTTGTCATCTGCTTGTGTCTTTGTCTTTGTCATTACTTTTTGGGCTTTGTCTTTGTCATCTACTTGTGTCTTTGTCTTTGTCATTACTTTTGTCTTTGTCTTTGTCATCTACTTGTGTCTTTGTCTTTGTCATCTATTGTGTCTTTGTCTTTGTCATCTACTTGTGTCTTTGTCTTTGTCATCTACTTGTGTCTTTGTCTTTGTCATCTACTTGTGTCTTTGTCTTTGTCATCTACTTGTGTCTTTGTCTTTGTCATCTACTTGTGTCTTTGTCTTTGCCATTACTTGGGGTTTGGTTTCCTCTTCACGTGAAGTGACAATAGTGGGCGGCTCTCCGCCTGTCTGACTGACATAACTACAGATCCTCATTGCAGGCAAAATAGGACTTTATTTTTTTGTTCTGGAAACATCCTACTCTCACATCTAATATTTTTTCACACACTGGCCGTCTCCAGCAAGGCAGGGAGACCGAAAAAGAAGAAAGGCTTTCTCATTAACCCCCCACTGTCTTGCCAGAGTCGTGCCGATGCTACAGTTTAAAAATGCAAATTATCACCCTCCTTCCTTCAGTGTACAGGCGCTGTATTTCCCACCTCCAGGACTCAAGTTCGTTTATCGGTTTCCCTGAATCTCTTCATTACTTTACTCACACTCCAGCAGCACATCAGTCTTATTATGTATCCATTAAATTTTTTAAAGGTTTTGGACCTTATGGCCAGGGGAAAAACTTCGGTCAAATGACGGGATTATTCAATAATCAGGTTCTCTATTACAAAGAAACTCGTTAGGAAAGATTTCCATATTTCTCGCGAGAAATAAAATACTGCTAAGAGATTTAAACAAAATTCAACAATACTCAAGAAATATTCCAGAATTTGGGGGAAAATTTTTCGTTTACCCATATTGTTATTAAGAATGAACAAAAATGAAAAAGGGGAAAATCAGATAGGTGAGCGCGAAAACTGGGGAGAGGCGAAGGTGAAGATTATGAGCGAATTTATTTTGAGACTGGAAAAACAGTGCAGGAGATTTAAACATTTTTTTCTTTGCTTTTCATCATGGAAGCAAAGATTCAGCTGGGCTCACAAAGTGTAATACTAATAATCAGCTCATCATAATCCAGCTCATCCTCTTAACAACACTCAGCTTTTCGCTCTTGTAGACAAATTAAATAGGTAACTGTTTTATGAGACTTTTAACATTGACTCTTTGACAAAGCTCTTTCTGGAGCGCATGATGGAAGTCTGTTTTGTGTTTTCACGAGTCAAATTGTTTTATCGTCTTTTTTCTTACATATCATTTATTGGCATTACGGAAAGGTTAGAATTGGTCATTTATGAATGACAGAGAACAATCTATTATGGCCTAACCTAACTTAACTTAACCAAAACCCTACTCTAACCTAACCTAACTAAATTAACGAAAAATTATACTGCAAAAAAACGAGACATATACAAAAGCAAGTATTGTGCTGTGTAAAAATTATTTTATACATTTCGGAAAAGTTTTTAGATAACCTGGAGAGACCTGGAGAAAGTTCCGGGGTCAATGCCCCCGCGGCCCGGTCTGTGACCAGGCCTCATATAGAAGGAAAAGTAATAGAAACAAGAACTATCAAGATAAAATCAAAGAAAACTCAGATGAGTGTGTATAAATAAACGTGTACGTGTATGTGTAGTGTGACCTAAGTGTAAGTAGAAGTAGCAAGACGTACCTGTAATCTTGCATATTTATGAGACAGACAAAAGACACCAGCAATCCTACCATCATGTAAAACAATTACAGGTTTCCATTTTACACTCACTTGGCAGGACGGTAGTACCTCCCTGGGTGGTTGCTGTCTACCAACCTACTACCTACATAAGCAATACATTTAAATCTGTTATCTCACACACACAACACACACACAAACACACACACACACACACACACACACACACACACACACACCACACACCCCACACACACACACAACACACACACACACACACATACCCCACAACACACACACACACACACACACACACACACCACACACATACACACTACGCACACACACACACACACACACACACACACACACACATACACACACACACACAGAGTACGCAGCACCAGTTTTGGAACCCACACCTGGTCAAACACGTCAAGAAATTACAGAAAGTACAAAGGTTTGCAACAAGGCTAGTTCCAAAGCTAAGGGGAATGTCCTATGAAGAAAGGTTAAGGGAAATCGGTCTGACAACACTGGAGGACAGGAGGGTCAGGGGAGACATGATAACGACATACAAAATACTGCGTGGAATAGACGAGGTGGACAGAGACAAGATGTTCCAGAAATGGGACACAGAAACAAGGAGTCATAATTGGAAGCTGAAGACTCAGATGAGTCAAAGGGATGTTAGGAAGTATTTCTTCAGCCATAGAGTAGTTAGGAAGAGGAATAAATCTGGCAGGCGATGTAGGGGAGGCAGGAACTATACATAGTTTTAAGACGAGGTATGATAAAGCTCATGGAGCAGGGGGAGAGAGGACCTAGTAGCGGTCGGTGAAGAGGCGGGGCCAGGAGCTCAGTCTCGACCCCTGCAACCACAATTATGTGAGTACAATTAGGTGAGTACTTACACACACACACAGACAGACAGACAGACAGACACACACACACACACACAACACACACACACACACACACACACACACACACACACACACACACACACACACACACACCCACCAAAACACACACAACACCACACACACACACACCAACACCACACCACACACACACACACGCACACACATACACACACACACAACAACACTCACACAACACACACAACACACAACACACACACAACACACACACACACACACACACACACACCAACAGGCCCAGACAGCGTATGAAAACGAATAGCATCGAAAGTCAAGTCTGACCCAAAATTGCCCTTACAAACCAATCAGTAGGAAAGGGGCATCTGTCAAGGGCCAGGTAATCAGGCTGAAGAAAGAAGCTGGGGAGCTCACCCAGAAACTTCCAAGAAGTATGGAGGAGGTTAAATGATATTTCAGGAAATATTACAGTGGAATGAAGGACACTGGAAGACAAAACAGTGGGGTACACCCAAAAATGGGATATACCAACAAGTGTGGATGAATTACTCACAAATGTGGAGGAGGGAAGGAGCCCTAAGTGACCTTATACCTCCCAAGACGGTGGGAACTGACAACATTCTCACCGTGGGTCCTTATAGAGGGAGCAGAGACACTATGTGTGCACTAACCAAAATCTTCAACACTTCCCTTGAAACTGGGCAACTATGAAGTATGGAAGAAGGCAATGTAGTCCCCATCTTTAAGAAAGGAGCAGAAATAAAGCACTAAACTATAGAACCCGGTCACAGACGTGTATAGCATGCAAACATGGGAAGATTATCAGGAGGAGAGGGTGGAGCCCCCTGAGCAGAACAAGATTTAAACGACAGCCAGCACGGATTCATGGAAGGCAAATCCTGTGTCACAAACCTACTAGAGTTTTATGACACGGTAATTGAGTAAGAATGACAGGGAGGGGTGGGTTGATTGTATTTTCTTGGACTTCAAGAAGGCCTTCAACGCAGTTCCTCACACAAGAGATTAGTACAGAAGTTAGAGGATCAGGCACATACAACAGGAAGGGCACTGCAGTGGATCAGAGAATACCTAACAGGGAGGCAACAGCGAGTCATGAACTGTGATGAGGTTATCACAGTGGGCGCCTGTGACGAGCGGGTCCCACAGGGTCAGTCCAGGGACCAGTGCTATTCTTGGTGTATGTGAACGACATAACGGAAGGGATAGACTCAAAAGTGTCCCTGTTTGCAGATGATGTGAAGTTAAAAAAGGAGAATTAAATCAGATGCGGACCAGAGAGGTCTACAAAAAGATCTGGACAGGCTGGATGCGTGGTCCAGCAACTGGCTCCTAGAATTTAACCCTGCAAAATGCAAAGTCATGAAGATCGGGAAGGATAAAGAAGACCGCAGACAGAGTATAGGCAAGGCGGCCAAAGACTGCAAACATCACCCAAGGAGAATGGTCTGGGGGTGAGTATAACACCGAGCACCGCCGCCGAAGCCCACATTAACCAAATAACTGTTGCGGCATATGGCGCCTGGCAAACCCTAGAATAGCATTCCAATACCTCAGTAAGGAATCGTTCAAGACTCTATACTCTGTGTATGTCAGGCCCATACTGGAGTACGCAGCACCAGTTTGGAACCCACCTGGTCAAGAAGATCAAGAAATTAGAGAAAGTGCAAAGGTTTGCAACAAGGCTGGTTCCAGAGATAAGGGGAATGTCCTACGAAGAAGGTTAATGAAATTGGTCTGACGACACTGGAGGACAAGAGGGTCAGGGGTGACATGATAACAACATACAAAATACTGCATGGAATAAATAAAGTGGACAGAGACAGATGTTCCAGAGATGGGACACAGAAGTAAGGGTCACAGTTAAAAGTTGAAGACTCAGATGAGCCAGAGGGATGTTAGGAAGTATTTCTTCAGTCACAGAGTTGTTAGGAAGTGGAATAGTCTGGCAAGTGAGGTAGTGGAGGCAGAAACCATGCATAGTTTTTTAAAATGAGGTATGATAAAAACTCATGGGAAGCAGGGAGAGTGGAGGACCCAGTAGTGGCCAGTGAAGAGGCGGGGACAGAAGCTGAGTCTCGACTCCTGCAACCACAATTAGGTGAGTACACAAAGCTGAAGGAGCTAGAACATCCAAACAGAATTAAAAAAAAAATGGAATCACAAAAGAGAGGACGCTCAGGCAAGGGAACCGAGGATGTCTGGTCTAAAAAGGGAAAAGAATGCATAGAAAGGCTCAAGAACAAAATGGGTCAAGAAGGGGAAAAAAATGTTAAATGAGCATTGTAATAACATGTTAGAAAAGCTATCTGCAGAGAGTAAAAGTGGGAATCATGAGCTGTAGCAGCTGAGGCAAACATACAGAAACTGGAGGAAAAAATGGATGCGCTGAAGCAGGATATAAAGATGAGGTTCGAAAGTCTATCAGCATCCTGTCGGCCAACATTAGAGGTTTCATTACTAATGTTGGAGAGCTCACACATAGTTTTATGAACACTCGACGTCCCGACATGATAGCTGTCGTTGAAACATTTTTGAACGAAAGGACTCCAGAAAATTTTGCAAGAATTGCTGGCTACACCTCATGGATGAGAAGAGACAGGCAAGGGCAAGGAGGAGGTGTTGCTGTGTGCTTCTCTAAAAGTGTTCATGTCCAGCACATTGATGTTGCCTCCCCTACGCATCTTGAAATGATGTTCTTCAAGCTCTGCATAAACACTAGTACCTCTGTACTAGCATGTGCAATGTACAGACCTCAGTGGCAACATGCAGACCCATCAACTTCCTAATGGAAAATATGAACTCCCTTCTGCTACAACACAACTATCAACATATCATAATTGTTGGTGACCTCAACCAACACCTTATACAGAGGGACTTTGATGACCTTCTTGCAGTATTTGACATGAGAAAGTTTGTTGATTTCCCTACTCACATCTCTGGCTCCTACCTTGACACAGTAGTGAGTGGTCTGGCAGAAGGCATAGTCACTTGTCAACCCCTCGGCTACGTTGGATCATCTGACCACAAGGCTGTTTTTACGACACTTAAGATCCCAACAGAACGAGGTGAGGAGTCCACATGCACAACCTGGCTATGGGAAAGAGTTAATTGGCCAACCCTTTGCTCTGAGCTCACCACCACCGATTGGAATGCGCTTCTCCAAGGGGATTTTGACAGCCAAAGCCCTCCCCTGACTCATCCTTAATCTACAAGAACACATTCCTCACTGGCAAATTATGAACCACAGCCGGGCTTGGCTTTCGTTTAGAGAAGCTGCTACGCAATTTACAAACTGCAAAGGTAAAAGAACATCCTACAACCTATAACGGAAAATTTGCACAGCAGCCTGTACATATGAGTGAATTAAAAAGTGGGCCATTGCTAAAGGGGAGGGGACAAAAAAAAAGCTAGCACAGAGGGTAGGCTCCAAAACCGGGGGTCCCGGGTAAAGGACAGACTAGGTTATCTCCCTGATGAACCATTCCCCCTCAAAATCGACAGGATGGGCCCGTCTATAGTAGTCAAGAAAAGGCAGACCTCTTTTGCCGAACACTTTGCTACCAAAATACAATTCCTTATCCAGCAAGGGACCCTCCTTGGCTACTGCAAGAACGTGTCAAAACTGTCGGGGTGACAAAGGCAGGAGGTGCTTTTCCCTTCTTAAATCATTTGACCAAGAAAAGGCTTGGGCCCAGACAATTGGCCCAAGATTGCTGAATGTGCAAGCCCCACTAGCACACCTCAAACCGCTTCTTTCAGCACTGCCTTACAGTGTAAATGGCCATCTCGTGGAAAGGGGGCAAGTAGTCCCTTTTTCCAAAAAGAAGAGCAAGCAAAATCGCAACAAATAGGCCTGCCCACTCCTGTCAATCACTGGTAAGATCCTTGACACAATAACTAAGACAAAACCCGGTTTTTTACTCCATCAAACTTTGGACCCTCAATTGGGGTTCAGGAAAAGGTTTTCTCTGCTGGTCTGTTGTTAAACCTCTCCACAAGTGGCATCAAAAAAGGAGAACCAAAATCACTGTGTGGCGCATGGACACTGCTGGGGCTTTTGACCGGGTGGGCCCCGGGGGCCTTTAGCAAAAAATTTTAACACTGGGAATTGCAGGCTCTACGCTATGTCTCCTCATGATTTCCTTTATGGTGGGGTCTCTAAGGGGACTCAATGGAACGGAATCAGCAAGACCCCATTGGGGCAAGTGTTCCACAAGGGCGTGCTGGGCCCCTTGTTTTGGAATGTCTACTTTAAACCTTTATCTACCCCCAATCCCATGCTATGCAGGATGTACACTGGGCATTCACTTATCCAAAGAAGAAATCCACTGTTTCAAGTTTTCATCATTCCAGCTAAAGCATATCATTTGGGGTAACAGATAAAGAGCTTGGGGAAAGGATACAAATCACTCAGTTTTTTAAAAATCATGAATTCCCCTAATAAGGGAATCAGTCTCCGCCCGACTTTCGCTTTGGGTGATTTCATGGGACTGAAAAAACTTTGGTGGGCTGAAGGAATGACCTGACTAAGGGGCAGGTTTGGTGGTGAGGTTGCCGATATGAGCTTTCCGGGAAAAGTTCAGCTGCTCAGTCAAATTAGTTCCAAAAAGGGGAAAACAGATCAAACAAAATGATCCTAAATGGATGAACAATAGATTAAAAAATTTGATTTGGGCAAAAAGAGGATATATGGGAAAAACAAAAGAGGAGGGGGCAATTAAGAAATCGATATATTTAGTTAAAGAGAGAAATAAAAAAAGGAAATTTGAAAAGCAAAAAAAGATTTTGGGTTAAAGTGCAAGAGATCGAAACTAACCCAAAAGGTTCTTTTAGGATACAAAGTAAGATCAGGGACAAGATAGGCCCCTTTAAAATTCCTGGGTAGCTCACGCAGTGTAAGGAAATTTAGAAATTTTTTAAAACCCAAATTCCTCTCGTTTTTACACGGAGGATACCAGCGATATTTCCTAATGATAAATTATGTAGAACAGGACGATAAAAAACTGTGCACTATTAGGGTCACAAGTGACATGGTCCTTAGGAAAATAATAAATTAAAACCAAACAAACCCCACCCCTGAGAACTTATGAAAGGGGTTCTAAAGGAATGAAAAGGAGCTTAAGCACACCTTTAGCAAATCTTTCAACATTTTCACTACAAACGGCATGGTGCCAGTAAGTGGATAAGGGAAAAATGTGATACCTTTTTTCAAAAAGGTGACAGTCCTACTTCGAATATAGACCAATAAGCCAAAACCTCCAAGTGGGAAAATTTATGGAATCAAAAATTTGCCGAGGCAGTTGTGCACCTTGAAAAGCAAAAATTAAAAAACGAATCTCAGCATTTTTTTACAAAGGGGCGTTCCTGCCTTACAATTTATTAATTTTTTTTCACAAAGGGGTATTTAGGGGTAATCAGGTTGAATATGATATTGTGATATGACTTCAGTAAGGCTTTTGACAGGGTCCCACTCAGAGACTATTGAGGAAAAAATTTAAAACACATGGAATAGGAGGAGAATTTTTTCCTGGGTTTGAGGGATGGTTGACAAATAGGAGCAGAGGTTTTTCATAAATGGGGGAAACAGAGTGGGGAAAACGTCACGAGCGGTGTTCCACAGGGGGGCAGTGTTGGGCCCCCTAATGTTCACAAATTTCATAAACGACATAGATGAGGGGGATAAAGAGCGACATCGGGAAGTTTGCCGATGCACCAAAATAGGGCCTCGAACATTCTGACGAGGGCATTCGAGCACTCCAGGAAGATTTGAATAGACTGATGCAGTGGCGGGGAAAATGGCAATCGTTTAAAATAGACAAAGCAAAGTTCAAATGTTTGGGCAGGACAATAACCCTGCCACAAATTTTAATAAAAATGTTTTTAAAATTACGGTTTGCGAAAAAATTTAGGAGTTTGGTAGCGTAACTAAACCAAGCAACATGCATAAGTGTTCCAATAAAGCAAAAATCCTTGGCTTCATATCAAGAAGCATAAAAAATAGGAGCCTAGGTTGTTTTTAAAAACTCTATACATCCTTGGTTGGGCCCTCATTTAGATTAGCTGCACAGTTTTTCCCCGTTTTCAGATGGAATAAATTTTCTGGAAAATTTACAAAGGGGGTGACAAAGTTGATCCCAGTATCAGAAACCCCCCTATAGGATAGAAAAGGGCCCCTGAAACTGCACTCTCTAAAAGCGTAAAATTTAGGGGGGATTATTGGGTGATAAAGGAGACAGGAAAAAATAAAGGGGATTAAATATGTGCTGAAATATCTAGCCTAGCAGGACTCGCAACAATGTTTTTTATTTTTGGAAAAAATTCAGATTCAAAGGGAAAGGAAAGTAGGGTTTGGTAATAGAGTTGGGGAGGGTGGAACAAACCCCAAAGTACCGTTATAGGGGGCCAAACGTTGTGTAGCTTTAAAAATAGGGTTTGGGTAAATACATAGTGATGTGGGGGGGTGTAGTTAGACCTGATAGCTTTTGCTCCAGGTGGTTGCCGGTCCCCCCTTAAGTCAATGTGACCTGACCCGACTAGTTTTGGGGCATTGGCTTAAGCCGGAGGGGACGGACCGCCTGCATGGGGCCCGTAGGCCTTTTGCGTGTTCCCTCGTTCTTTGTTCTTATGTTTTAAGAACATTTGCACCCGAAAAACCAATGTTTGGGCCAGGCACCCTGATGGTAATGTTTGGGGCGTATAAGGATGAATGGGAGGGGGTTTTGGGACCGGGGAAGAAGTTTATATCCTGGGGTGAAATTTGACTCCAAACGACCATGAAGAACCATGTTGTAAATCGTGCAAAAAAAGCAGCCAGGAAGCTACAGCACTTCGCCGTATCTCGCATCTGCTTGACAGTAGGGGTTGCAAAGTTTTCTGTACGAGGCACAGTGCGCTCCACACTGTGAGTATGCTCCACTTTCTTGGTTTGCCTGCCCCCCTCTCATCTGCGACTGCTTGCAGAGTAAAGTACAGAGCAAGACGTTCATCTCTCGCCTGGACCAACCCGGATAGATCTGTCATTTCAGCAGAGCCTTCAACACAGGAGGGATGTGGTGGCCTTACTGTTATGTAAAAGGGCCCTATATTGTTAGAGTACCATACTTGGATCCACTTCGAGGACAGCGTGAAACAAGTTTTTTATGCCACAAGATGGGCAGAAAGCAGTAACTTCACTCTGGCGTACCCTTCTCCAGAACATCTTTCCCCATCTAGATCATATAAAACCCAGGATGACTCGATTATGGAACACATTCGTACAGAATAATGATGTCAACGAGATAAAGTCATTTGATCAAATGAAAATTGCTGGCCCACAGATGGCTCCAACTTCATCCCTGTTCCCTACCTGTATGTCTCATGACAAAAAAAAATGCCTTTCAAATGAGTGATGTAGGTAACAGCTCTTAGCTTGCCAATAAAGTTAGGAATCCTTAACCTGTAAATAGCTTGTCAATAAAGCTAGGGATCATTAACTTTGTCAAACCCCGTGTAAAAAAAAAGGAGCAAGGTGACTTTAATTGGAGCATCATCAGGCAGCGAGGGGACTGAAAGGAGGGGGGATGGAACTAAGAAGTCTTTTGCAGAAGTAATATCAGGCCATCAGGGTGTTCAGGAGAGGAAAAAAACAACAAAGGAGATGCTTAATCCTGAGATATGGAGGGGAAAAGAAATTGGAAGAATAGAGGAGAGGTCGATATTTTTCATGGGTTTCAGGAGGCTGAAGGGAAGACCTATGATGAAAGAAAGCACTAGGAGGAAAAAAAAAGATTATGAGCATCATTGCAATAACAGGAGAGAAGGACATGTCTCGGGTAAAAAAATTTTCACAGACTTGCATAGGGGTGGGGGGGGGGGGATTATTCGGGGGAAAAAAAATGACGAATCAAACTGACATTCAAAACAGAAGTGGTACAGAACAGGATACTTCAACAGAAGCCACTGTTAAAGGACCCTCAAGAATATCATCAAGAGAACCACAATCGAAACAGGACATAAAAAGACAGGGAACAACTGAGAGTGAGAGCAAGACGAAACTAGTGGAAGGAAAGAGACACAGGACAAACAACGACAGACAGGAAAGCTCAGCCACTGGGGGAACATCAAACACAAATGCTTACAGAATCCCCTCAACCCCTGTCTCCCCATATCAACCAAACACAGTAACCGGAAACAAACCGCACTTCAATGTCCCCCCCCCCCCAAGCACTAATTTCACAATCACAGCAGCTTCCCATAATATTTCGCCCAGCCTCCCATTCCCCAGCCTGCACTTTCCTCTTCCATCTCCCAAAATACAGTAATGAAAAGGAAGCTAAAGGTATGGTACTGAAGGTATGGTACACCAATGCAAATGGAATAACAAATAAGACTGAAGAGTAGCAAGAGCGAATCACTGATGTATCACCAAACATCATAACACTAACTTCGGGATAATAACAGATGCAAACTTT
>NC_069426.1:21294047-21371547 GCF_026875155.1 Cherax quadricarinatus
GCTTTTGATATCCAATCAGAAATGTTAATCTGCATGAATATCTATTTAATAGTTTATTAGAGTAAAGTAGAGTAAAAAGAAATGTTCGTAGGTATACCACAAGGAGTTCTCAGTCTCATGCTATTTTCTATCCTGATTATGTTCTAAATGTTCTAACCACCTCAGCTAAGCATACAGCTACACACTTTCCTGATGACATTAGAAGTGGTTCATGAAATTTGTAATCGAACAGGCCTCGTCATTTCTTCATCTAAAACAAAGATGTTGACAAGCAAATGACATGATCCATCCATCTGTTTGCCGGGTAAAAGCATCAGCTACGCTAAATCTTATAAATATTTTGATGAAGACGTGCTCTTCAATAAATCCATCATACCACAACTAAAAATAATAATAAATGCTCTTAGAGCTGCTGCTGGTTACAACTTTAAGTAAATTGTTACTGTGAGAATGATATATGTAGCTTTTATTAGATTTTTACTTGATTGTGCTTTGCCCATGTTAATATTAGCTAAGGAATATTCTCTCTGGCCTTTGGAGCTAATGCATATGAAGTCCTCAGAATTATTCTTGGCTGCCCTATAACTACCAAGACTTTTAATATGAGGAAGGCGCTTGGTGTTCCTGGTATAAGTGATATTTTTCAGAAATGAACAAGACACGGTCACTGCAAATCTTACTAAATATATACAGGTAAAAACCCAAAGATCAAAATGAATTGTGAAAACGTGCAATTATAATAAGTTTTATAACTCTCACGAACTGTATTGCGGTAGAAAACAAGAGCATTTTACTCCTCTGTAAAAGCTGTATTAATTTAGTATCCCATACTTGTAAGCCCCTCCCAACTGCTTTGGAATAAATTTCTCGCTTAAATGTTAGCAATAATTTTTCACAAGTTATAGAGACAGATGGATCTACGCAGGAGTCTACTGGCAAGGCTGCGTACCTCTTATTGCCACCTCCCTAGATAAGAACGATGGGAACTATATTGAGTTAGGCATAAGCATTAACAAATGGCGTCTACACTGCTAACTGAATTGATATCCTAATGTCTATTAGGTTAACTTATGACACTGAGCATGTCTCTTTGATTAGTTCTCATTCTATATCATCACCAAAGGTTCATGACTCACATAATGAGTCTAACAACATGCTCATTGGAGTAGCCAGATATAGATACATAAGAATTTTGGGGTAAGGCCTGAGCTTGCTATCACCTGCAGCTCATAAGACTGCCATCCCCACGAGCCCCTTTGGGGGGGGGGCAGATGGCAGACCAGAGGCCTAGCTTCTCCCTACGAGCCCCGTGAGGGCGGGGACTGTGGCTAGGCCTGGAGACAGTTGGTCCCAAAGATGAGGGGGTACTTGTACCTCCTCCCATGGGAGACTTAGGTCTCGAGATACTCCCCAGATAGGGAGCCAAGGCCGGGTCACCACTGCTTGGAAAAGACCCGGGCCGGGAGAGTACCGGCGAATAAGAAAAGAAAAAAAGAATTCGTGAAAAGGGATTAAAGTAAAATGTTCATTGATTCTATGGGTCATTGAATTACTCCTTCATAATAAAGTTGATAAGTTAACCAAAGAAAGTGCCTTGAAGAAAAATGTAAAATATAAGAACATAAGAAAGAAGGAACACTGCAACAGGCCTACTGACCCAAGCGGAGCAGGTCCATGTTTCCCCCCCGGATTAGACCAATGACCCACTCCCCGGCACTCAAGGATGGAGCACTGCACCAGACCCAGCAGCACAAGCTAGTCAGGTCAACTCACACCCACCCACACCCACTCAAGTATTTATCTAACCTATTTTTAAAACTACACAACGTTTTAGCCTCAATAACTGTGCTCGGGAGTTTGTTCCACTCATCCACAACTCTATTACCAAACCAGTACTTTCCTATATCCTTCCTGAATCTGAATTTTTCCAACTTGAAACCATTGCTGCGAGTCCTGTCTTGGCTGGAAATTTTCAGCACGCTATTTACATCCCCTTTATTTATTCCTGTTTTCCATTTATAAACCTCGATCATATTCCCCCTAATTCTACGCCTTTCGAGAGAGTGCAGATTCAAGGCCCTCAGTCTAGCCTCATAGGGAAGATTTCTGATACATGGGATCATCTTTGTCATCCTCCTTTGTACGTTTTCCAGAGCATTTATATCCATTCTGTTATACGGTGACCAGAACTGAGCAGCATAGTCTAAATGAGGCCTAACCAAGGATATATAGAGTTGAAGAACAACCTGAGGACTTCTATTATTTATACTTCTAGATATGAAGCCAAGAATTCTGTTAGCTTTATTGCGAACACTAATGCACTGTTGTCTAGGTTGTAGATTACCGCTAACCAGAACTCCTAAATCCTTTTCACAATCAGTAGTATTAAGATCTACATTATTTAGTTTATATGTGGCATGGTTATTTAACTGTCCAACATTTAGAACTTTGCATTTGTCAATATTAAACTGCATCTGCCACTTCTCCGACCATTGCGTCAGTCTATTCAAATCATCCTGGAGTGCTCTAGTGTCCTCATTAGAATGAATTGGACGGCCTATTTTGGTGTCATCAGCAAATTTGCTTACGTCGCTATTTATTCCCTCATCTATGTCGTTTATGTAAATTGTGAACAACAACGGGCCCAACACTGACCCCTGAGGAACACCGCTTGTGACGTGCCCCCATTCTGATTTCTCCCCATTTATGCACTAGGAATAATATTAAGAGAAGAAATAAATACCGAAGCTGAATATCATAATAATGCATTTAGAAGCTTGAGTAGATCTATCAGTCATTATTATATTATGAACGTTTATAGTTCAATTTCAAATATGAACAGACTGACTGATGTAATAGCCAGGCATGATTACAAGTACATCTGGCAGTCTGAGAGACACACGGATGATCAGACTAAATGTAAAATATGTAGTCAGTCTTATGGTCACTTTCTTGAACACCATGTGCTTAATTGTTCGATTAGTGAGGAATATAGATATACACAATAATAACCTATGTAATATGTCAAGGTTTTATTAATGAAAATAAGATACCAGACATTAAGCAAGTATCCTAAATTTGCTTGCAGTAGATCAATCAAGTGTTAATATAAATCCAGGTGAACTGAAAACTTTTCGTGGCCTAGTTTCCAGGTTAGTTTACTTAAGGGTCGTCTGGAAACAGGACAAGTGTTTCCTGACGCGGGACTGAGTCAGATGACCCGCCGTTGGAGCTTTTGGCCATCTGACCCAGGCCTTTCGTTGGCTTACCGGTCCATCCCTATAAAAAATTATGCTAAGTTATAGCCATTTAGTTATCAATTTCTAGATCTTTCATGTATGTAAATTCTCTTGCGCTACCGTCCACAGGATGGATATGGGGGTTCGCAATAAACTAGCTGCTTCGGCGGCAAAATCTAAATCTATCGATCTTTGAAGAATGAAATAATTTGAGTGGACGTGGCTAATATTACTGAATGATCTGGTAAATGTGGAAATTGGAGACTTAAATAATTATTACTACTACTACTACTACCACTACTACTACCACCTCTTCCTGCCTATATATAGCCGTCCTGCTCCACTTCTGGTTAGTGTGACTTTGTCAATGGTCCAAGTCGGACCGAAACGTCGTCGTAAGCTTCTCTCTTTTATGTGCGGGTTATTTGTGTATTGTGTATTGGGGACTTACTTACATAACAGGTTTATGGAATTTGAATGGTAATTCAAGCCACATGTTTGAATAATTGTATGATTTTATTTTTTATTGTACGGATGTTGGCGCTGTTACTCTCAGTAAGATAGCGAACAAAATAAATATACTAAAATATTTTAATACTTCCCCATCATTTTACTAGAACACATTTAAAAAATATCTTAGCTAATTACAATTAGAACAAGATGGGAATACATACATATTTTTCATATTAATAAAAAAAAAAAATATCATTTGCATTAATTTTTATTACACATTTAAGTGGTATTAATGCTATGAAAATCAATATTTCATGGTAATTAATAAGCCAAGCAATTATAGAAAGAAAATCTCTCTTGCAGGCTATTACTTTCTTGGGAATAGGTATTGACATCCTTTACCACGGATAATTCCTTAGTCCGCCCCTGGTAACCATTCTCTATCCTACTCATTCCTTCAAGGAGGTGCCTTCATATGCCGGTGATGGGCTCTTGATCCATGGAACTTGGGCCATCCTTCTTTGTAGGATCCAACCTAATTACTTCCCATCTCTTAGGTGCTACATGACTCTTTGGGTTTAGCGCTTGTCCATAATAATAATAATATCCTTCCGTTTTTTCACCTATTCCTTGAACCTTGTTCTACAGTCTAATGATTGTTTTACATTCCGTATTAAAGTTTTTGTCAATGTGTAGAGAGGTTTTATTTAATTAAGAGGTTTCATTGCCACTTTTCTACCGACATTAAACTTTAGCTCGTAATCCAAAACAATGAGCGGGGCTGATCTTTTCCACATCAGATATTCTCAGATTGCTGGCCAGTTAATTGAATTCCTCGCTGGCCGTGATTAAGTTGAGGTTTGTTCATGTATTATTCATACATTTGACACTTGTCTATTCAGCTCCACAATACTCTGAGAGTGAAGAAAAATTATACATACGATATTATAAAGGTTTTTCAAGGTAGAGTGTCATCACTTCCAGTTTTTGTCTTGATCATGTAGTGAATCTCAAAATTTCTGTACTTGAAGACGTTTCAGTTGTAACACGAGCACTGTCCAAGGAAAAAAAAATAGTAAGAATGTTAACCTTACTTAGCGGGACTCAGACACTAGACTGGACAATTTTTTTCGATGGTAACTGGCCAGGGCCTCGGAATACGAGTGAAAATCCCATGGTCAAGCCCTCCTCTTCCTGTGTAGCAGGATTGCCAGACGCTCCGGCATCCATGCACGACGGAACGACCTTCTGGGAAGAGCAACGAATGGACCCTTCGCTAATTTCTGCGGAATCTGAAGCCTAAGCAAAATCACCTGTTCTTTTTGCCAAGTGTGTCTTTCTCATGAAAAAATTCCTACTGGCAAAGCGTTAATGGAGGGCTATACAATGAAGCTAATAATCCTTAAAAAGTTTAGAAACCAGCTCAACTAAAGGGAACATTTTGGCTGTTATAAAACTCTTTACAGCAACTTCGAACACTTCGATTGGCCGTATATGAGACACGTCAAGGGATACATCAGACACTATTCTAAACCAGCGCCTTTGTGTCCTATCCCTATTGTTCGAGAACTTTTTGGCCTCTACCGAAGGCCATGAAAGATAAGGTGGTCCAATTCTCTATGTTTTTTTCGTTTGTGCCATGGTGGTATGATACCCTTCTGAGGAATGCCAACAGATCCCAGCTGTTACTGTGCTCTGGAAGGAAGGGGGGCATACACTGAGTACGTCCCTCATATTCGGTGTGATTTACCCAACCACACAGTCTGCATTTCTTCTATAATCAGCCATAAGGCCGGTAGCGTATTGACGTTATACGTATCGGGATCCCAGGTCTGTATGAGGTTAAACTACCGATTATAAATATCAGCTAATAAGGGTGAGGGGCTGAACTTTAGACGAGTAGACTTTATGCCAACATCCAGGGCTGGAGGTCAGTCTCTTATTAGCCTTAGGCTAATTAACACATGCTGAGTTCTGTCTATGTTCGATTATATGAGTTATTGCCATTTAACATACTCATTCCTGCGCTCTCTTATAACGTAATATATCGAATGATACCTGTGAAATTACTGAATTCAATGTTAATATCGTTGTTATGTGTATCTGACATTAGTGATGGGAATATACAGGTACTGTTGGTAATATGTCTTTCAGCTAGTTATTACTCTCCTAATTGAACCTGTCTTTGAAATAATCACCAATCTTCACCATGGTAAATTAGACACATGTGTAACACTTGTGTGCTTTTATTGAGGAAACGTTTGGCCACGCAGTGGCTTCATCAGTCCAGTACAAAGAAGAATGGTGAAGACCAGAAGGAGTTTAAAGTAATCGGTCCCTTAGCCTGGAATCGATGTTTTCAGTCCAACAGTCTTTAGAAGAATACAGCATATGCACGAAGACTATATACTGTAGACAGGTGAGGTGAAGCAGTCGTAGGCGAAATCACACTAGAGGTCCACAGATTGAAGTAGGTGATGCCTATAGGTTAGGCAAGTGAAGAATTCCCTGCATCAAAATCCCATCATCATCACCATCTACCATTACAATTACCATCAACCCCATCATCACCATTATTTCCATCTACAAAACATTGCTCATTTCTATCTACACTCACCACCACCATTACCACCCCACTCCCTTGCTGTTTCACTCTCTCTCCTTGTTTTACTCTCCCTCCTTGAATCACTGTCCCTCACTGTTTCACTCTCCCTCCCTGTTTTACTCTCTCTTTCTGCTCCACTCTCCCTCGCTGCTTCACTCTCCCTCCTTGCTTCACTTTCCCTCCCTGCTTCACTCTCCCTCCCTGCTATAATTTCCCTTTCTGTTTCACTCTACCTCCCTGCTTCATTATCCCTCCCTGTTTCACTCTCCCTCTCTGCTTTACACTGACTTCCTGCTTCACTATTTCTCTTTCTCACCCTGATTCATTCTCCTTTACTGTCTCTCTGCTTCAGTTACCCGCCTTCCTCCTTCCCTACCTTATTCTCCATTTGCCAAATCCCCCAATAGATCCTCCCTTCTCTGTCCCTCCTCCCTCCCCACCTCATCTAGTCTCTCCCTAGAAACCCTCTCCCTCTCTCCCTCCCTCTCTTCCACCCTCCCTCTTCTCCCGCATCCCCGCCTCCCCTCCCTGCCCCAGTTTTCTCGTCCTCCCTTCTTCCCTGCCTCACTCTCTCCCTCGCTCTCCCTCACTCCTTCCCTCCATCCCTACCCCACTCTCTCTCCGCAAACCTCCCTCCGTCCGATTCTCCCATTCTACCTCCCTCCGTCCGATTCTCCCATTCTCCCTCCCTCCATCCTTGACCAATTTTTACCTCCCTTCTTCTTTGCTCCACTCCTCTATTTTCTCACTCTGCCTCTCTCTCTCTCTCTCTCTCTCTCTCTCTCTCTCTCTCTCTCTCTCTCTCTCTCTCTCTCTCTCTTTTCTCCTCTCTCTCTCTCTCTCTCTCTCTCTCTCCTCTCTTTTACACAGGGTTTGGCAAGATTAGGTTAAGGATCTCTCCTCTCTCTCTCTCTCCTCCTCTCTCTCTCTCTCTCTCTCTCCTCTCTCTCTCTCTCTCTCCTCACTCTCTCTCTCTCTCTCTCCCCTCTCTTTCCCTCACTGCCTCTCTCTTCCTGTCCCCTGCCTCTTCTCTCTACCCCCTTCCTCTCTCTCCCTCTCTCCTTGCCCATCTCACCCTGCCTCCCTCCCTCCCTGCCCCACCTCCTGGATATTTACCGCCAGTCCTCCACTTTAGAATTTGGTCATTTAAGCACGCATTCCAATGAGTCTTTGCCTGATATACGAGCGGTAATAATGGCCGAGCAGCGTCCACGGAGGCCTGACGTGTTGCCATTAATATGTTAAATGGAGAGAGTTACATTTAAAGTTTTGCCATTAAAACACCAGTTAAACCCGGAGCAAACTTTCATATTTCTGAGCATTTTTAGGTTGACTTTTGAGAAGGTATTGTATGTTTTGTAAGTGCTTTTATGTAAATTTGGGCGGAATATGTGGCGGCTCTTGATGGTATGGGTGACAAGCTTGTCCGCCATTTTCGTCTTTTTTTTTAATTCGGTTATTCATTGTTGATTTTTAAGCTTTACACCAAAACATTCACTTTTTCCTCGGTGATCTTGAGGTCACACAAAGTTTTTGGGGTCACACACACATTTGTGAAAATTATGTACGTTTTAACTATCATAACCCCGTAAAAATTTTTTTCAATGTTTCTTTTTTCACGGGGGCCCTGATGAAATTTTGTGAATGTTTTGTTTGGTTCCATCCCCGGCCATGTTTCCAAATGCTCTTCAAAATGGCACTTTTTTAAATATATTCTGTCTAGCTTTATTTGATTTCAAAGATTTATTTAAAAAACTTTTTGATCGTCCGATCATTAGACAGTAGCACAAAAAAAAAAAAAATAATTACCTGTCATTTTTTTTTTCAGGGAAATTTTCTTTTAAATTTTCATAGATGACAAAGACTTATTGAAGAACAAAATTTAGTATAACAACATGTCGCTCATAAAGCTTTATCAAGTTCATCTTGAAACTCATCAAAAGTTCATCATAGGTATACCGGGCGTTTTCTAATAAATAAAAAATTTTCCTTCACGAATTTGTAGAAACAAAAACTTATGCTGTTTTCTGTGTCTTTGTCATGACTTTTGTCTTTGTCTTTGGCTGTACTTGGTCTTGCTTTTTCATCTACTTGGCTTTGTCTTTGGGCATTTCTTGTGTCCTTTTTTCTTTGTCATCTACTGTGTCTTTCTTTTTTTATCTACTTGGGGTCCTTTGTCTTTGTCATCTACTTGTGTCTTTGTCTTTGTCATGACTTGTTTTTGCTTTTTCATTACTTGTGTCTTTGTCTTTGTCATCTACTTGTGTCTTTGTCTTTGTCCATCTACTTGTGTCTTTGTCTTTGTCATGTACTGTGTCTTTGTCTTTGTCATGTACTTGTGTCTTTGTCTTTGTCATGTACTTGTGTCTTTGTCTTTGTCATCTACTTGTGTCTTTGTCTTTGTCATCTACTTGTGTCTTTGTCTTTGTCATCTACTTGTGTCTTTGTCTTTGTCATGTACTTGTGTCTTTGTCTTTGTCATGTACTTGTGTCTTTGTCTTTGTCATGTACTTGTGTCTTTGTCTTTGTCATCTACTTGTGTCTTTGTCTTTGTCATCTACTTGTGTCTTTGTCTTTGTCATTGATTACTTGTGTCTTTGTCTTTGTCATTACTTGTGTTTGTCTTTGTCATCTACTTGTGTCTTTGTCTTTGTCATTACTTGTGTCTTTGTCTTTGTCATCTACTTGTGTCTTTGTCTTTGTCATCTACTTGTGTCTTTGTCATCTACTTGTGTCTTTGTCATCTACTTGTGTCTTTGTCATCTACTTGTGTCTTTGTCTTTGTCATCTACTTGTGTCTTTGTCATCTACTTGTGTCTTTGTCATCTACTTGTGTCTTTGTCATCTACTTGTGTCTTTGTCATCTACTTGTGTCTTTGTCATCTACGTGTGTCTTTGTCTTTGCCATCTACTTGTGTCTTTGTCTTTGCCATCTACTTGTGTCTTTGTCTTTGTCATCTACTTGTGTCTTTGTCTTTGTCATCTACTTGTGTCTTTGTCTTTGTCATCTACTTGTGTCTTTGTCTTTGTCATCTACTTGTGTCTTTGTCATCTACTTGTGTCTTTGTCATCTACTTGTGTCTTTGTCATCTACTTGTGTCTTTGTCTTTGTCATCTACTTGTGTCTTTGTCATCTACTTGTGTCTTTGTCTTTGTCATCTACTGTGTCTTTGTCATCTACTGTGTCTTTGCATCTACTTGTGTCTTTGTCATCTACTTGTGTCTTTGTCTTTGTCATCTACTTGTGTCTTTGTCATCTACTTGTGTCTTTGTCATCTACTTGTGTCTTTGTCATCTACTTGTGTCTTTGTCTTTGTCATCTACTTGTGTCTTTGTCTTTGTCATCTACTTGTGTCTTTGTCTTTGTCATCTACTTGTGTCTTTGTCTTTGTCATCTACTTGTGTCTTTGTCTTTGTCATCTACTTGTGTCTTTGTCTTTGTCATCTACTTGTGTCTTTGTCTTTGTCATCTACTTGTGTCTTTGTCTTTGTCATCTACTTGTGTCTTTGTCATCTACTTGTGTCTTTGTCTTTGTCATCTACTTGTGTCTTTGTCTTTGTCATCTACTTGTGTCTTTGTCTTTGTCATCTACTTGTGTCTTTGTCTTTGTCATCTACTTGTGTTCTTGTCTTTGTCATCTACTTGTGTCTTTGTCTTTGTCATCTACTTGTGTCTTTGTCTTTGTCATCTACTTGTGTCTTTGTCTTTGTCATCTACTTGTGTCTTTGTCTTTGTCATCTACTTGTGTCTTTGTCTTTGTCATCTACTTGTGTCTTTGTCTTTGTCATCTACTTGTGTCTTTGTCTTTGTCATCTTCTTGTGTCTTTGTCTTTGTCATCTTCTTGTGTCTTTGTCTTTGTCATCTACTTGTTTCTTTGTCTTTGTCATCTTCTTGTGTCTTTGTCTTTGTCATCTACTTGTGTCTTTGTCATCTACTTGTGTCTTTGTCATCTACTTGTGTCTTTGTCATCTACTTGTGTCTTTGTCATCTACTTGTGTCTTTGTCATGTACTTGTGTCTTTGTCTTTGTCATCTACTTGTGTCTTTGTCTTTGTCATCTGCTTGTGTCTTTGTCTTTGTCATCTACTTGGTCTTTTGTCTTTGTCATCTACTTGTGTCTTTGTCTTTGTCTTTGTCATCTACTTGTGTCTTTGTCTTTGTCATCTACTTGTGTCTTTGTCTTTGTCATCTACTTGTGTCTTTGTCTTTGTCATCTACTTGTGTCTTTGTCTTTGTCATCTGCTTGTGTCTTTGTCTTTGTCATCTACTTGTGTCTTTGTCATCTACTTGTGTCTTTGTCTTTGTCTTTGTCATCTACTTGTGTCTTTGTCTTTGTCATCTGCTTGTGTCTTTGTCTTTGTCATCTACTTGTGTCTTTGTCTTTGTCATCTACTTGTGTCTTTGTCTTTGTCATCTACTTGTGTCTTTGTCTTTGTCATCTACTTGTGTCTTTGTCTTTGTCATCTACTTGTGTCTTTGTCTTTGTCATCTACTTGTGTCTTTGTCTTTGTCATCTACTTGTGTCTTTGTCTTTGTCATCTACTTGTGTCTTTGTCTTTGTCATCTACTTGTGTCTTTGTCTTTGTCATCTACTTGTGTCTTTGTCTTTGCCATCTACTTGTGGGTTGGTTGCCTCTTCAACGTGAAGTGACAATAGTGGGCGGCTCTCCGCCTGTCTGACTGACATAACTACAGATCCTCATTGCAGGCAAAATAGGACTTTATTTTTTTGTTCTGGGAAACATCCTACTCTCACATCTAATATTTTTTCACACACTGGCCGTCTCCCAGCAAGGCAGGGAGACCCGAAAAAGAAGAAAGGCTTTCATCATTACTCCACCACTGTCTTGCCAGAGTCGTGCCGATGCTACAGTTTAAAAACTGCAACTTATCACCATCCTTCCTTCAGTGTACAGGCGCTGTATTTCCCACCTCCAGGACTCAAGTTCGTCTTATCGGTTTCCCTGAATCTCTTCATTACTTTACTCACACTCCAGCAGCACATCAGTCTTATTATGTATCCATTAATTTTTTAAAGGTTTGGACCTTATGGCCAGGGGAAAGCTTCGGTCAAATGACCGTATTATTCAATAATCAGGTTCTCATATTACAAAGAAACTCGTTAGGAAAGATTTCCATATTTCTCGCGAGAAATAAAATACTGCTAAGAGATTTAAACAAAATTCAACAATACTCAAGAAATATTCCAGAATTGGGAGAAAATTTTTCGTTTAACCCATATTGTTATTAAGAATGAACAAAAATGAAAGGGAAGATCAGATAGGTGAGCGCGAAAACTGGGGAGAGGCGAAGGTGAAGATTTATGAGCGAATTTATTTTGAGACTGGAAAACAGTGCAGGAGATTTAAACATTTTTTTCTTTGCTCTCATCATGGAAGCAAAGATTCAGGCTGGGCTCACAAAGTGTAATACCTAATAATCAGCTCATCATAATCCAGCTCATCCTCTTAACAACACTCAGCTTTTCGCTCTTGATAAGACAGTTAAATAGGTAACTGTTTTATGAGACTTTAACATTGACTCTTTGACAAAGCTCTTTCTGGAGCGCATGATGGAAGTCTGTTTTGTGTTTTCACGAGTCAAATTGTTTTATCGTCTTTTTTCTTACATATCATTTATTGGCATTACGGTAGGTTAGAATTGGTCATTTATGAATGACAGAGAACAATCTATTATGGCCTAACCTAACTTAACTTAACCAAACCTACTCTAACCTAACCTAACTAAATTAACGAAAAATTTACTGCAAAAAAACGAGACATATACAAAGAGCAAGTATTGTGCTGTGTAAAAATTATTTTATACATTTCGGAAAAGTTTTTAGATAACCTGGAGAGACCTGGAGAGAGTTTCGGGGGTCAATGCCCCCGCGGCCCGGTCTGTGACCAGGCCTCATATAGAAGGAAAAGTAATAAGAAACAAGAACTATCAAGATAAAATCAAAGAAAACTCAGATGAGTGTGTATAAATAAACGTGTACGTGTATGTGTAGTGTGACCTAAGTGTAAGTAGAAGTAGCAAGACGTACCTGTAATCTTGCATATTTATGAGACAGACAAAAGACACCAGCAATCCTACCATCATGTAAAACAATTACAGGTTTCCATTTTACACTCACTTGGCAGGACGGTAGTACCTCCCTGGGTGGTTGCTGTCTACCAACCTACTACCTACATAAGCAATACATTTAAATCTGTTATCTCACACACACAACACACACACAAACACACACACACACACACACACACACACACACACACACACACACACACACAACAACACACACACACACACACACACACACACACACACACACACACACACACACACACACACACACACACACACATACACACATACGCACACACACACACACACACACACACACACACACACACACATACACACACACACACACAGAGTACGCAGCACCAGTTTGGAACCCACACCTGGTCAAACACGTCAAGAAATTACAGAAAGTACAAAGGTTTGCAACAAGGCTAGTTCCAAAGCTAAGGGGAATGTCCTATGAAGAAAGGTTAAGGGAAATCGGTCTGACAACACTGGAGGACAGGAGGGTCAGGGGAGACATGATAACGACATACAAAATACTGCGTGGAATAGACGAGGTGGACAGAGACAGGATGTTCCAGAAATGGGACACAGAAACAAGGAGTCATAATTGGAAGCTGAAGACTCAGATGAGTCAAAGGGATGTTAGGAAGTATTTCTTCAGCCATAGAGTAGTTAGGAAGAGGAATAATCTGGCAAGCGATGTAGTGGAGGCAGGAACTATACATAGTTTTAAGACGAGGTATGATAAAGCTCATGGAGCAGGGGGAGAGAGGACCTAGTAGCGGTCGGTGAAGAGGCGGGGCCAGGAGCTCAGTCTCGACCCCTGCAACCACAATTATGTGAGTACAATTAGGTGAGTACTTACACACATACACAGACACACACACACACACACACACACACACACACACACACACACACACACACACACACACACACACACACACACACACACACACACACACACACAGGCCCAGCGGCAGTATGAAAACGACATAGCATCGAAAGTCAAGTCTGACCCAAAATTGCTTTACAGCCACATCAGGAGGAAGACATCTGTCAAGGACCAGGTAATCAGGCTGAAGAAAGAAGCTGGGGAGCTCACAAGAAACTTCCAAGAAGTATGTGAGGAGGTTAACATGATATTTCAGGAAATATTTACAGTGGAGGCTGAAGGGACACTGGGAAGACAAAACAGTGGGGTACACCAACAATGGGATATACCAACAAGTGTTGGATGAATTACTCACAACTGTGGAGGAGGTGAAGAAGCTCCTAAGTGACCTTGATACCTCAAAGGCGGTGGGACCTGACAACATCTATCCGTGGGTCCTTAGAGAGGAAGCAGAGACACTATGTGTGCCACTAACCAAAATCTTCAACACTTCCCTTGAAACTGGGCAACTACCTGAAGTATGGAAGAAGGCAAATGTAGTCCCCATCTTTAAGAAAGGAGACAGAAATAAAGCACTAAACTATAGACCAGTGTCACAGACGTGTATAGCATGCAAATCATGGAGAAGATTATCAGGAGGAGAGTGGTGGAGCACCTGGAGCAGAACAAGATTATAAACGACAGCCAGCACGGATTCATGGAAGGCTAATCCTGTGTCACAAACCTACTAGAGTTTTATGACACGGTAACTGAAGTAAGAAATGACAGGGAGGGGTGGGTTGATTGTATTTTCTTGGACTTCAAGAAGGCCTTCAACACAGTTCCTCACAAGAGATTAGTACAGAAGTTAGAGGATCAGGCACATACAACAGGAAGGGCACTGCAGTGGATCAGAGAATACCTAACAGGGAGGCAACAGCGAGTCATGAACTGTGATGAGGTATCACAGTGGGCGCCTGTGACGAGCGGGGTCCCACAGGGGTCAGTCCTGGGACCAGTGCTATTCTTGGTGTATGTGAACGACATAACGGAAGGGATAGACTCAAAAGTGTCCCTGTTTGCAGATGATGTGAAGTTAATAAGGAGAATTAAATCAGATGCGGACCAGAGAGGTCTACAAAAAGATCTGGACAGGCTGGATGCGTGGTCCAGCAACTGGCTCCTAGAATTTAACCCTGCAAAATGCAAAGTCATGAAGATCGGGAAGGATAAAGAAGACCGCAGAGTATAGGCAAGGCGGCCAAAGACTGCAAACATCACCCAAGGAGAATGGTCTGGGGGTGAGTATAACACCGAGCACGCCGCCGGAAGCCCACATTAACCAAATAACTGTTGCGGCATATGGGCGCCTGGCAAACCCTAGAATAGCATTCCAATACCTCAGTAAGGAATCGTTCAAGACTCTATACTCTGTGTATGTCAGGCCCATACTGGAGTACGCAGCACCAGTTTGGAACCCACCTGGTCAAGAAGATCAAGAAATTAGAGAAAGTGCAAAGGTTTGCAACAAGGCTGGTTCCAGAGATAAGGGGAATGTCCTACGAAGAAAGGTTAAATGAAATTGGTCTGACGACACTGGAGGACAAGAGGGTCAGGGGTGACATGATAACAACATACAAAATACTGCATGGAATAAATAAAGTGGACAGAGACAAGATGTTCCAGAGATGGGACACAGAAGTAAGGGGTCACAGTTAAAAGTTGAAGACTCAGATGAGCCAGAGGGATGTTAGGAAGTATTTCTTCAGTCACAGAGTTGTTAGGAAGTGGAATAGTCTGGCAAGTGAGGTAGTGGAGGCAGAAACCATGCATAGTTTTAAGATGAGGTATGATAAAGCTCATGAAGCAGGGAGAGGGAGGACCCAGTAGTGGCCAGTGAAGAGGCGGGGACAGAAGCTGAGTCTCGACTCCTGCAACCACAATTAGGTGAGTACACAAAGCTGAAGGAGCTAGAACATCCAAACAGAATTAAAAAAAAAAATGGAATCACAAAAGAGAGGACGCTCAGGCAAGGGAACCGAGGATGTCTGGTCTGAAAAGGAAGAATGCATAGAAAGGCTCAAGAACAAAATGGGTCAAGAATGGGAAAAAAATGTTAAATGAGCATTGTAATAACATGTTAGAAAAGCTATCTGCAGAGAGTAAAAGTGGGAATCATGAGCTGTAGCAGCTGAGGCAAACATACAGAAACTGGAGGAAAAAATGGATGCGCTGAAGCAGGATATAAAGATGAGGTTCGAAAGTCTATCAGCATCCTGTCGGCCAACATTAGAGGTTTCATTACTAATGTTGGAGAGCTCACACATAGTTTTATGAACACTCGACGTCCCGACATGATAGCTGTTGTTGAAACATTTTTGAACGATAGGGCTCCAGAAAATTTTGCAAGAATTGCTGGCTACACCTCATGGATGAGAAGAGACAGGCAAGGGCAAGGAGGAGGTGTTGCTGTGTGCTTCTCTAAAAGTGTTCATGCTCAGCACATTGATGTTGCCACCCCTACTCATCTTGAAATGATGTTCTTCAAGCTCTGCATAAACACTAGTACCTCTGTACTAGCATGTGCAATGTACAGACCTCAGTGGCAACATGCAGACCCATCAACTTCCTAATGGAAAATATGGACTCCCTTCTGCTACAACACAACTATCAACATATCATAATTGTTGGTGACCTCAACCAACACCTTATACAGAGGGACTTTGATGACCTTCTTGCAGTATTTGACATGAGAAACTTTGTTGATTTCCCTACTCACATCTCTGGCTCCTCCCTTGACACAGTAGTGAGTGGTCTGGCAGAAGGCATAGTCACTTGTCAACCCCTCGGCTACGTTGGATCATCTGACCACAAGCCTGTTTTTACGACACTTAAGATCCCAACAGAACGAGGTGAGGAGTCCACATGCACAACCTGGCTATGGGAAAGAGTTAATTGGCCAACCCTTTGCTCTGAGCTCGCCACCACCGATTGGAATGCGCTTCTCCAAGGGGATGTTGACAGCCAAAGCCCTCACTTGACTCATCCTTAATCTACAAGAACACATTCCTCACTGGCAATATGTGATGAAGCCTACAGCCTTGGCTTGGCTTTCGTTGTAGAGAAGCTGCTACTGCTAAGTACAAAGCATGGCGAAGGTATAAGAGACATCCTACAACCTATAACAGGAATTTGCACAGGCAAGCCTGTAGGCATATGAGTGACATTCAAAAGTGGGCCATTGCTAAATGGGAGGTGGACACAAAAAGAAAGCTAGCATCAGATAGGGTAGGCTCCAAAACCTGGTGGTCCCTGGTCAAGGACAGACAAGGTTATCTGCCTGATGAACTCATTCCACCTTTAAATCGACAGGATGGGACCACGTCTACTAGTAGTCAAGAGAAGGCAGACCTCTTTGCCGAACACTTTGCTACCAAAATACAAGTTCCTTATCCAGCAAGGGACCCTCCTTGGCTAGCTGCAAGAACTGTGTCAAAACTGTCAGTGGTGACAATAAGGCAGAAGGAGGTGCATTTCCTTCTTAAATCACTTGACCAAGAAAAGGCTGTGGGCCCAGACAAGTTGAGCCCAAGGTTGCTGAGATGTGCAGACCAGCTAGCAGCACCTCTAACTCGCATCTTTCAGTACTGCCTAGTACAGTGTAAATGGCCATCTCTGTGGAAAGAGGCAAATGTAGTCCCTGTTCACAAAAAGAAGAGCAGAGCAGAAATCAGCAACTATAGGCCAGTGTCACTCCTGTCAATCACTGGTAAGATCCTTGACACAATAATCTCAAGACAAATGACAGAGTTTTTTGACTACCACTCACTACTTTGTGACCGTCAATATGGCTTCAGGAAAGGTTACTCTGCTGCTGATCTGTTGTTAAACCTCTCCACTAAGTGGCATCAATAACTGGATGAATCCAA
This sequence comes from Cherax quadricarinatus, assembly GCF_026875155.1. Lineage (NCBI taxonomy): Eukaryota > Metazoa > Arthropoda > Malacostraca > Decapoda > Parastacidae > Cherax > Cherax quadricarinatus. The sequence continues at coordinate 21,311,245 of NC_069426.1, forward strand.
AGTCAGCTGTGTGGCAGCACTGGACATTGCTGGTGCTTTCGACCGGGTGTGGCACCGGGGCCTCTTAGCAAAATTTCAAGCACTGGGAATTGCAGGCTCTACGCTATGTCTCCTCAGTGATTACCTTCATGGTGGATCTCTAAGGGTAGTTCTCAATGGAACGGAATCAGCAAGACATCCCATTGGGGCAAGTGTTCCACAAGGAAGCGTGCTGGGACCATTGTTATGGAATGTCTACTTCAATGACCTTCATCTCATCCCAGAATCCCATGCATATGCAGACGACTGTACACTGACATTCACTTATCCAAGAGAAGAAATACCAGCTGCTCTAAGTTACATCAATCTCCAGCTAAGAGCTATATCAGCTTGGGGTAACAGATGGCAAGTAACATTTGCACCTGAGAAAACGCAAATGATGATGGTCTCTAGGCACCATGATGGTAATGCTGGTGCAGTAGTAAGGATGAATGGGAGGGTGTTGGCACCTGGGGAAGAAGTTGATATCCTTGGGGTGAAATTTGACTCCAAACTGACCATGAAGAACCATGTTGTAAATCGTGCAAACAAGGCAGCCAGGAAGCTTACAGCACTTCGCCGTATCTCGCATCTGCTTGACAGTAGGGGTTGAAAGATTCTGTACGAGGCACAGGTGCGCTCACACCGTGAGTATGCTCCACTTTCTTGGTTTGCCTGCCCCCCTCTCATCTGCGACTGCTTGACAGAGTAAAGTACAGAGCAAGACGTCTCATCTCTCGCCTGGACCAATCCTGGATAGATCTGTCATTTCAGCAGAGCCTTCAACACAGGAGGGATGTGGGTGGCCTTTCTGTTATGTACAAGGCCTATATTGTTAGAGTACCATACTTGGATCCACTTCGAGGACAGCGTGAAACAAGCTTTTATGCCACAAGATGGGCAGAAAGCAGTAACTTCACTCTGGCTGTACCCTTCTCCAGAACATCATTCCATCTGAGATCATATATACCCAGGATGACTCGATTATGGAACACATTCGTACAGAATAATGATGTCAACGAGATAAAGTCAGTTGATCAAATGAAAATGCTGGCCCACAGATGGCTCCAACTTCATCCTGTTCCCTACCTGTATGTCTCATGACAATAAAAATCCTTTCAAATGAGCTGATGTAGGTAACAGCTCATAGCTTGCCAATAAAGTTAGGAATCCTTAACCTGTAAATAGCTTGTCAATAAAGCTAGGGATCATTAACTTTGTCAAACCCTGTGTAAAAAATAAAGGAGCAAGGTGACTTTAATTGGAGCATCATCAGGCAGCGAGGGGACTGAAAGGAGGGGGGATGGAACTAAGAAGTCTTTTGCAGAAGTAATATCAGGCCATCAGGGTGTTCAGGAGAGGAAAAAAACAACAAAGGAGATGCTTAAATCCTGAGATATGGAGAGAAAAGAAATTGGAAGAAGAGAGGGAGAGGTCGATACTTATTCATAGGTTTCAGGAGGCTGAAGGGAAGACCTATGATGAAAGAAAGCACTAGGAGGAAAAAAAAAGATTATGAGCATCATTGCAAAAACGGGAGAAAGGGCATGCCCGGGGTAAAAATTTTTTCACAGACTTGCATAGGGGGGGGGGGGGGGGATTATTCGGGGAAAAAAAAAAATTGACGAAAAAAACTGACATTCAAACAGAATGGTACAGAACGGGATATTTAAACAAACCACTGTTAAAGGACCCTCAAAATACACAAAAAACCACAATCAAAAACAGGACATAAAAAGACAGGGAAAAACGAGAGGAGAGCAAGACGAAACAGTAAAGGGAAAGAGACACGGGCAAACAACGACAACAGGAAAGCTCAGCCACGGGGAACATCAAACACAAATGCTTACAGAATCCCCTCAACCCCGTCTCCCCTACAACCAAACACATTAAACCGGAACAAACCGCCTTCCAATGTCCCCCCCCCCCCAAGCACAATTTCAAAATAAACGCACTTCCCATAAATTTCGCCCAGCCTCCCTTTCCCCACCGCACTTTCCTCTTCCATCTCCCAAAATACAAAAAGAAAGAAGCAAAGGTAGGTACTAAGTAGGTACACCAAAAGCAAATGAATAACAAATAACTGAAGAGTAGCAAACGAATCACTGTTATCACCAAACATCATAACACTAACTTGGGGATAATAACATGCAATCTTTGCACCTGGATATAAACCCAGAGGAAAGAAAAGAAACAATAGCACTGCCATCAAAAACCATGGATTGTGAAAAGGGAGGAATGGACAGAAGGAAACAGACACTTCGCTTTTAAATTTTCAACGGGGGTCCAAAGGTGATAAGCATATGTAAAAACCCACCACGAACACAGGGGGCCAAAAAATAGTATAGAATGCAATAGGACAAGGGTGGTACACTACTGAATAACAGAGGGCCAAGGGGTAGGACATAATTATCATAATGGGGTGATTCACCCATAAAGAGATTGACTGAAAAATTTAGACCACAGGGGGGCCCAAAAAGTGGGTGAAAAGATCTGGAACTGTATTGGAGAACGTCACACCAACATGTTAGGAAAAACCCAAGAAAAGGGGAAGATGTTCCCAAAAGGCTGATCTCATTTTCATTTTGAATAGTTTAGACATGGGGGATAAACAAAAAAAAACCCCCTTTGGGGCGCAAGTGATCACATCTCTATTTTTAATATTTTGTAGAAAATTTTTCCTGCATGAATACGTGGGAAAGAAAACTGGGGGGGGAAAGACAGTAATAAATGAGGAACTAGGCCCACTAATGAAGGAGGCAAAGGAAATTCATACCAAAAGGGGTAACAGAAAATAATTAAGACTAGAGTGAGCCCATGGAGCATAAAGAGACCAAAGCAATGTGCTAAACAGGGAAAAAGGTAGAAAAGCAAAACTCAGAAAAAAGGGGTCAAGCAGAATAACCAGAAAAAAATATGCAGGTATGAAGAGGGGGCCCAAAGGGGCAATACAAGAACACACAGCATAAAAACCAAATTTCATCCAAAGTTTTTTTTATAGTCACATAACGAAAAAAACAATAATCAAGACCAGGTAACAGCTGAGGAAAAAGGAAGGGGGGGGAGCTCATAAAGATAACCAAAGTAGTGAGAATTTAAAAACAAAATTTAGAAAGTACTCACAAAAACGGGAATGTTCAACAAACCCGGGGAGGTAGGGTGCACCAGCAGGTTGGACAAATACCTTTACTAAGGAAGGGTGAAGAAACTGCTAATAACTAGATACCCAAAGGCGTGGGCCCAGTAAAAAAGCAAAAATTTGTGTATCAGTAATTTCACAAAAATCATTCTGAACCTAACGACAAAAATATTTAATTGGTTGTTTATTATTATTTTTTTAAAAAAAATTTTCTAAAATATATTTAGTTGGTTTAGGCTAAATTAAATTCTTTTGTTTTTGGGAAGGGACGTGAGGGGTCTTTGTTTACTCTTGAACCGCCAAAAATCAAAAATTCCCCTGATAATTTGTTTTCAATTAAAGGGTACTTTTCCTCGTGAAACCAATCAAAATCATATCAATTCTGTAAATATCTTCCATTTTTTAAATCAAAAAAAAAAAAAAAAAAAAATCCCAACTATAAAAACCACACGAAAATACCTAATGACCGAGAATAAATTTAGTTATTTTTGGTCTGATTTCTTTCATTTTTGGGGACATTTAAAAACATCTTTCCATCATACATTGCCCCCGTTTTCAATAAATAATCCAACAAACAACTGAGATCCAACCCATATCAAGACAAGAGCCCCCCCACCAACTCCGGAACCCCCCTTGAGACCCGCCGCACATCTGGAAATTTCGCCGCGTCTGAAAACAAAAAAAAACCCACCGAGTACTGCTCGTATCCCGGAAAACTCACACGTAAGGTTCCAAACAAGCCCAAGGGGAAAACTTAGCCAAGGGACTTTTCCCACTTTTGGATCATCAGGGGGGATCAATGTTGCAAGGTTTTCAACTGAAGGATGAGGGGAATTTTTTTCTAAATACGCAGTTACCGTCCCCCTTCTCTCATAGAATTGGCCACGGGCAGCGCAAACACCACTGCCACCATGGCCCACCACCCCATATGGGGGAAAGGATTTTAGAACTCAAGAATTTTAAAATTTAGAAGGTATAAAAAGACCCCCGAACTTTTTTTAACCCTTAGAACAGGGCCTGTACTTGAAAAATACTTTCTCAGTGGGAATTATATATTGGGGGCGCTATTAATTCTGTTATCTTTTTTTAATTAATAAAAAAAGAAAATAATGTGCTCTTTGTCCGTTTAAATTCCTGTTCCCGAATGTTCTCAGGCTACTGAACATATCCTTTATAATACTACTATTTTTTCAGACGATTTTTTGCCTTACTTGGGTTCCCCCTTACCCTTCTAATAAAATTTCTATGATCCAGATTTTCTGGGTCATAAAGGGTATCTTTGGGGTTAAAAAGACAAACCTTCCTGGGAAGCCTTTACCCTTTTTGCCCCCCCCTCGGATTTGTGCCTATCTTATCAACTTATTCGTTTTTTCTTTCTTAAATTTTCAACCATCTCGCAACTATTTTCCGCTCTCTATTTAAAAACCTCCGTACCCAACACCATTTTGAATTTTCGCATAAAATTCACCCAAAAGGTTTCTCATACATGCTAATACCACAAGCCCATTTTCCCTACATTGCTTGAAGACTAGAATCACGTTTTTGATACATTTCCTTTTTTGCTTTTTTAATAAACTTCTCTCTCAAAAGATGTCTCAAAATTTCCCCCTAAATTTTTTCAAGGAAAGAAAGAGATTCGAACCTAATTTGCGAACCCACCCCTTAACTGCTGGACAGTAAGGGTGCAGTAAAAATTTACACCTTTTTCTCTAGGGAACCTGGGACCATCACAGCCATGTGCTTTGTATTAAAACGACAGCAACTGCAATATTTCAGCGTTTAGAAAATTTAAAAAAAAATCCTTTTCCTGGGTTAGAAACCAAAAACTTTGGGGAGGAATCACAAGAGGATTATAGCTGCTAGATGAAGGAACGCGGGACGGGGCTGGGAGGTGCTTTCCGTGCCCCCAGAACGAGGAAAGGATGAGAACAATAACGCAGAACCTCAAAAATGGGTAGAGATAAGACCCTAACCCCTAAAGGGTGGAGGACCTTGATCTGCTTAAGGGCTCTTGATCCGAAATATTGTCATTCTCCTTCCTCAAATCAAATCTGTTAGTTTCCACTCCCAAGGCCCGGAATGAATTTACTAGTTTAGAGCTTTCCCTTGAAAATGTAAACAATAATATTAATGCTAATGAAATAATAATAATAATTATAATAATAATAATAAAGTAATAATAATAATAATATAATAAAAATGAGATGGCATAAAAGAAATCCGGGAGACGAATGTGAGGGTGAGATGAGGAAGGATCCCTGGGAGGCCGGCAATCGAGTTGAGTTACGAAGTAATACGAAGAAATTACAGAGGTAAATCTGCGAAATTCACTGCGTGTCACTTCTGAACAACGTTCAAGACGGACTGATATTTTAGAGATTACTCAAATATTCTCTATCTAATCAGTTTAATACTAATACAAAACTATTAAACTAGATATACTTACATTTCCCTTAACATATCACCCTCGAGTCACAGTGTACCATTATTATAATCACAAAGTATATTTAAATTAATAACTCAAATGACAATGGGGCGTATGTCTATTAAATGTGGCATGTTCGTACAGCACAACTACATCAATGAAATGAAGTCAGTTGACCAGATGGCTCCAACTTCATCAAGTTCCTTATCTGCATATATCATAACAATAAAAAGGCTCTCAAATGAGTTGAAGTAGGAAGTATCTTTTAACTTGTAAAGTTAGGAACCTTAAACTTAACCCTGTAGAATAATGTGCAGAGAGAGAGAGAGAGAGAGAGAGAGAGAGAGAGAGAGAGCCATTTAAGAAACTTCTCTCTTACCCTCCATTCTCCTTCTCTGCCTCATTATGTTTCTATGAATAAGTAATAACAAAGCTTTACCCGGGATCTACCGTGGCGGCAGAAAAGTTACCTCCTAGACGCGGCAGCATAGCTGAGCAGGTATCCATTACGAGTAAGCTAGACTAACCCAGTGTGAAATATACATCAAACAATGCTCTTGGGTGACGCATAAAACTACACTAGGGCAATATTGAAGCTTAGAACTTCCATGAAAAACGCAAAAAAAAAAAAAATTGAAAACAATTTTCAAATGGAGAAAACATGGAAAATTTGCAAATTAATTTTATTTTCCGATAATATTCTATTGGGAAAAGGTCAAAAAATTTCGAAAAATAAATTAAATAGAGATAACGTGCAAAATTTGTTTTGTCATTTTATTTATTAAGTTAAGAATCTGTTGAGAATATGTGAAAAAGTTTTGAAACAAATTAAAATGAAGGAAATGTGGAAAATATATTTTGAAATCTTTTGCTCGAGTAAAGAATCTCTTATGGAAAGGCCACAAAGTATCAAGAAAAAATATTAAATGAGATCGTGGACAATACGTTAAGAATTTTTTTTCCGACTACAAAAATGTCTTTAGGAAAGGTGAGTTCCGCCACTCTGGGCAGAGTGTGGCTATCACAAACCTATTATGGTGCTCAAGACATAATAGCTCTCACCCACAACACACTGAGCTACTTCACCGCCCAGACCACTCGTCGCACCAGACAATGGCAGTCACAAGAGCCCTTTTGTGTTACACGCTCCACAAGTGTATCAAACAATATGCAGCTCAACCAACAACTGCTACAGTCCATTTACACCTCAACGAAAAACAACTTTAAACATCATATTATACGTGATATGCAATACTGACAAGAAGATGAGTGAGACCCTAATGCCTAGGTGTTGTACATGTTACTTACCCAATCATCAATTACTATTGTCCATTTGAGCCTCACCTAACAGTTACTACAGTCGATTTGCACCTCAACTAACAATCACTACAATCCACTTGCGCGTCAACCAACAATTACTACAATTCACTTGCACATCAACCAACAATTAAAACAATGCAGTTCCACTTCAACCAGTAATTACTACAATACACTTGCGCCTCAACCAACAATTACTACAATCCATTTGCACTTCAACCAACAATTACTACAATCTACTTGCTCCTCAACTAATAATTACTACAGTCCATTTGCGTTTCAACTAACAATTACTATAATCCACTTGCACTTCAACCAACAATTACTACATGAAAATTAAGGCACGTGTGCAACTTCTGAATATTCTTATTGTAGACGTTTCGGCATCCAGTGGCTTTATCAATACAAAATCAAGGACATGAATAGAAGATAGTAGTAGAACTAGATACAAAAGAAGAGGTAATCAGTCCCTCAGCCTTGGAGTTGGTGTGAAGAGCACCGTAGTCGTGAAGATTCTGGAGCACAGGCAAGAAGGCTGGAACTTATACACTGGCATTAGGTGGAAAGAGACAGGTAGCAGACGAAGGCATAGTCAATGGCAGGCGGGATTCCCAAGTGGAAGTAAGTCATACCCAACGAATGGGTTAGTGGTAGTAGTAGTTGTAGAAGTCGTGCAGAAGATTATGTAGATGTCCACTGAACCAAGATCCCATGATGCTGCAGTGTCTCACAAGTTGTACATGATTGGTATATAATACCAACAAGATGAAAATTAAGGCACATGTGCAACATCTATCTTTATTGCACACGTTTCGCCATCCAATGGCTTTATCTATACAAATCCAAGGACATGAATGGAAGACAGTAGAAGTATGTACAAAAGAAGATGTAATCAGTCCCCAGCCACGAAATCTTGGTTCGGAGGACATCTACATGACCTTCACGGTTTCTACAACTACTATCCATCCCTTAGGTATGATCTACTTCCACTGGGAAATCCCGCCTACCAGTGACTACGCCCTCTTCTTTAACCCATCCCTTTCCACCTGACTCCAGTATATAAGCGCCAGCCTTCTTGACTGTGCTCCAGAATCTTCACCACTACGATGCTCTTCACACCAACTCCAAGGCTGAGGGACTGATTCCCTCTTCTTTTGTATATACTTCTACTATCTTAAAACTTTGTCCTTGAATTTGTATTGATAAAGCCACAGGATGGCGAAACGTCTACAATAAAGATACCCAGATGTTGCACGTGTCTTAATTTTCATCTTGTCGGTATTGTATACTATTCATGTACAGCATTTACTACAACCCACTTGCACCTCAACTAACAATTACAACAATCCAATTGCACCTGAACTAACAATTACAACAATCCACTTGCACCTCAACTAACAATTACTACAATCCACTTGCACCTCAACTAACAATTACTACAATCCACTTGCACCTCAACTAACAATTACTACAATCCACTTGCACCTCAACTAACAATTACAACAATCCACTTGTACCTCAACTAACAATTACTACAATCCACTTGCACCTTCAACTAACAATTACTACAATCCACTTGCACCTCAACTAACAATTACTACAATCCACTTGCACCTCAACTAACAATTGCTACAATCCACTTGAACCTCAACTAACAATTACCACAATCCACTTGCACCTCAACTAACAATTACTACAATCCACTTGCACCTCAACTAACAATTACTACAATCCACTTGCACCTCAACTAACAATTACTACAATCCACTTGCACCTCAACTAACAATTACTACAATCCACTTGCACCTTCAACTAACAATTACTACAATCCACTTCACCTCAAAAAACAATTACTACAATCCACTTGCACCTCAACTAACAATTGCTACAATCCACTTGAACCTCAACTAACAATTACCACAATCCACTTGCACCTCAACTAACAATTACAACAATCCACTTGCACCTCAACTAACAATTACTACAATCCACTTGCACCTCAACTAACAATTACTACAAAGAAAGACTGTCTGAAACTTTGTGTATCATAATCTATTAGCACTGTTATCGTCAATTACAGTTCCCAGGCTTCTTAAACATGAGTATCACATTCTATTGTTACTCAGAACAACTATTACCACAGTCTGCAATTTACTTAAAACAAAATCTACAACAATCTAACGGTACATTAGTCAACAATTTCCACAATCCAATTGCACCCCACTTGACAAGTAACGCAATCCACCATCACTCCACTCGGCAACAGCCACAGTCCACTGTCATCCACAATCCACCTGTGCTTCAGCCGACGCCAATCCATCAGCACCTCAGCCAAAACCTACCACAATCCATCGGCATTTTAGTCATCGACTACCACAATCAACTAGTACCTCAGTCAATGTGTACCACAATCCGCCAGCACCTCTTCAGACCTAGCATAGTATATTCATAGTTAATTATATTAGCCTCCCTAAAATTGGTTTTAAGGTTGCTTGCCCGAGGACGAAGGTAGCTGAATTCTTATACTGTTTAAAATCAATCATTACGAGTCTCTCGAAGAGCTATATCTCGTCTCTTGAAATGTCTCTATCAGCGCATTCCTATATATAAATAGGTACCTTCACCATGGAATGCCTGCTCAAAAATAAAATGCTATATATTTGAATCCTTCCGAGAGCTTACCTGTGTGCATAAATAGCGGCCAAGGGGTTGAGTACGCACTTTTTGCTTCTGTAGTTAACATATTTACAACTCTCCTTTAAAACGTAGTGCATATTTCCATACACCTGCTGCCCCTGTTTACCTAGCAGTAAGTAGGTACCTGGTTGTTAGCCGACTGTTGTGGGTCTCATCCCGGAGGGGAGGGACGGGCAGTATACCGTAAATAGGGCTGAGCTTTGAAATGAGCTGAGGTAGGATAACAGTTCTTAGCCTGAAAAATTGATTTATATAAAAACTTTCCAAAACGTCTTTGTTTTAGAGTTAAGGGTATAAATACATAGCCCATTGGCATGAAGTCATAGGTTCTCGCACAAGTCCAAAGGTGATATGTTTACCCTCTGAATGATTTTCAGTGTGAGAAAATAAGTATTGAAAAAATAGTATTCAAAATTATTTCGCCAATCTACATTACACAGACTAATTAATAATTCAAGTTTGGTTATCATATAGGTAATTATAATAAGTGTGTATTAAGAGAATTGGCTGAATCACACAAAAATTTAGTTACCTATTGTGCTTCAGGAATTAAAAATAAAGTTAATTTGATTTAAAACCAGATTTTACTTGTTCTTTTCATTTGTATGTGTGGTGTGTGTGTTGTGTGTGTGTGTGTGTGTGTGTGTGTGTGTGTGTGTGTGTGTGTGTGTGTGGTGTGTGTGTGTGTGTGTATGTTTGTTTTGTGTGTGTGTGTGTGTGTGGTGTGTGTGTGGTGTGTGTGTGTATGTTTGTGTGTGGTGTGTGTGTGTGTGTGTGTTTGTGTGTGTGTGTGTGTGTGTGTGGTGTGTGTATGTTTGTGGGGTGGGGTGTGTGTGTGTGTGTGTGTGTTGGTGTGTGTGGTGGTGTGTGTGGTTTTGTGTGTGTGGTGTGTGGTGTGTTGTGGTGTGTGTGTGTGTGTATGTTTGTGTGTGTGTGTGTGTGTGTGTTGTTGTGTGTGTGGTGTGTGTGTGTGTGTGTGATGTTTGTGTGTTTTTTTTGTGTGTGTGTGTGTGTTGTTGTGCGTGTGTGTATTTTGTGTTGTTGTTTTTAGTGGTATGTGTGTATGTTCGGTGTGTGTGTGTGTGGTGTATGTGTCATGTTGTGTGTGAGTGTGTTTTGTTATTTTTGGGTGTGGTGTTTTTGTGGGGTTGGTGTATGTGTGTGTGTGTATGGTGTGGTGTGTATGGTTTGGGTGATGTTTTGTGTTGTGTGGTGGTGGTGTGTGAGCGAGTGATGTGTGTGGTATGTGTTGTGTATGTGTGTATTTTGTATGTGGGGGTGTATGTGTGTTATTGTGTATTTTGTGTGTGTGGTGTATGTGTGTATTTTTTTTGTGTTGTGTATGTGTGTATTTTTGTGTGTGTGTGTGTATGTGTGTGTGTAGGTGTGCGTGTGTTGTGTGTGTGGTTATTTACCATTTTGTCCTGGGCACATTTCATTAGCACTACCCTGTTGTGTGTCTACTCACCTATTTGTACCCCCCCCATTTGTGTTGCGGGGGCGAGTCTTAGCCCCTGGCCCCGCCCTTCACCGTTGCTACGGGGCCCTCCTTCCCCCCGCCCATGAGCTTTACCCCAAACCCGTCTTAAAAACTGGGGTGGGGTTCCTGCCTCCACTACGTCATTTTCTGGGTATTCCACTCCCTTAAAACCCTTTCCCCCCAATTTTTCATGACTTTACTTGGGGGGATTGAACCCCAGGACAATTCGGCCCGGGTTCTCAGCCTGCCAACCCCTTTTGTAGTTCTGCCTGGTTTTCGATCGAATGAATTCTTTTTTATCAATTTCACGTCTCTGCAAACGGGGACACCTCAGAGCTTTTCCTTCCGCTGTCTTTTAAAAAATACCAGAAACAGCACGGGCCCTAGACGACCCCTTTGGGGGACCCCGCTGTCCAGGTGCCCACTCACACCTCGCCACGTACCATGACCCTGCTGCTTCCTGACAAATCCCCTGATCCATTGTAGTCCCCTTCCTGTTACCCTGTTTGGTCCCCAGTTTTGCACCCAAACTCTGTGTGGAACTGTTCAAACGCCTTTTTGCAGTCCCGAAAATGCAAACCACCCACCCCTCTCTCTCTGTCTTTCTGCTGTCACCATTCATAGAACTCCAGTAGGGTTTTTGACACAGGATTCCCCTCCCGAAACCCTGTTGGCTGCTGTTATGAGACGTTTTCCTTTCAGGGTTTTTCCCCCACTTCCCCCTGATAACTTCTCCATGATTTTTTTCAAACTATAATGTCAGTGACACGGTCGTAGTTTTAAAGCTTCATTCTGTCCCCCTTTTTTAAAGATTGGGGCCCATTTGCTGTCTTCCCGCCTCAGGCAATCTCCCTGTTTCGATAATGTATTGTATTGTTGTTTTGGGGTACACATAGCCCTCTGCTCCCTCACTCAATACCCAAGGGGAATGTTACTGGCCCCCTTGCCTTTGAGGTATCTAGCTCACTCAAACCTCTTCACTTTTTCCTCGGTTGTGTGCACTTTTTCCAGCACTGGGGGTGGCCCCACCTCTCCGTCTTTTTTGGGGTCCCCTTTTTGTCTCCCCCGTGAACACTTCTTTAATCTCTTGTTGAGTTCTTCACATACTTCACGGGCATTTCTTGTTGTCCCCTCCTTCCTTCCTTTTCCCCATTACCTGTCCTTGATGTTTTTTTCCTCCTGATTGGCTTTTACAACAGTTTCGGGTCAGATTTGGGTTTCGTTGTATTCTTTTCATATTGCTTTGGGCCCCCCTTTAACTGTGCATATTCGTTTCTGGGTCTAAAACTGTTCTCCTTATTCTCCTGGGTCCTTTGCCTTCTAAATTTCTTCCCTTCCCTACACACTTGGTTTTTTGCCCCCCTGCACCTTTGGTAAACCATGGGGTCACCCGGCTTTTTCATATTCCTGTTACCCTTGGGGACAAAACCCCTTTCCCCAGCCCCTTGCATTTGTTGCTACATATTCCATCATCTCATTAACTGGCTTCCCCCCCAGTTTTTCCCGTCCCCCTGAAATCCGTTCAGGTAGTTCCTCATTCCTTGTAGTCCCCCCTTTTTGTAGTTTGGCTTTATTCGTCTGGGCCTTCCTGCTTCTCCCACCACTTGTAGTTCTACTGTATATTCGAAGCTTAAAACCAAAAAGGGTCACTCCCCCCAAGGGGGTCTTTCATATGGGGATGTCCCGATATCTGCACTACTCAAGGTAATACAAGTCCGCCTTGCGGGTTCACCTCTCCCTCCTCTTGTAGTGCCCCCTTACGTTTTGGGCACATGAATTTTTCCCCCATACCACCTCCACCCATCTTAGCCCCCTGTATGGCAATATAAACAAAAAATGCAGTATGGGGGTGACCCCCTTTTTTTGACAACTTTCCCCCAAAAACAGGGGGCTTTTTCAAGTCACAAACAGAACAAACCTGGGGGGAAGGAAAGCGAGTATTTATAGCCCCGGCTGAGGTCAGGTGAAAAAAATGCGCATCTAAAGATTACCGATTTGGGGTTTTGTAGAGTCAAAAAAACTTGGGTAGTTTGGAAAGGAGACTGGAAAATTTTGTGAGCAGACCTTCTACAGTGTTCTTATGTGGATGGGCGAGAAGAAGTTTCTTGGCAAGGTTTTCAGCTATTTTATGAACCCACTATTCTGGTTGAATTTGTCGGATATAAAAATTAATGTTTGATTCCGGGATTCTTGGGGTATTGGTTTTGTCTTCTGGGGCGATAAGCCTTGATTTTCCCTTAAAGTTTTTTCAAGTGGTTTGGTGAATTACGGTTTTTGGGAAACGCATGCATTCCTTGTGTCGTCAGACCTGCTTGCGTTTTTGGTTTTCCCTAAAATACGTGTTTGGGGGCCCCTTTTAAATTTTTTCGCTCACGTAAAACTTGTTGCAGTCATTAAAAGGGGGATTATGTATAACCCCTGCAGAGGATGGAGGCTTGTCCTCCTACTAGGGTGATGTCCTTGAGGGTCGGGGTTTGTGGGGGTAGATACTTGGAATGTTTTTTTGGCAAAGAGGGTTTGGAAAAAATTTTTGGGCAGGGATTTTGGGGGAAGGACTATTTTCTCTTCTGGGCAGTTTTCCTTCTCTGGTGTGTTAAAAGGGAATTTTTTAGTGCTCGCCGCCCTGCAGTCTCTGTTTAAAATTGACGAGGATAGTGGATTTTTGGGAAAATACCTGTTCAATTATAGTTCATTCTTCCTAAAGGGAAAACTCGTTGCTGCGATTTTTTGATTGCACGCAGGAAGAAGCCTAAAAATTAAAACCCAAAGTTTGGTTTTGGTGTCGGGTGAGAAGAAAAGTGGAAAAGGGACCCTTTTTTGGGTTGGGGGGTTTTTTCGATAGATTTTAAAAACAAGTTCGGGGTCAGCTTTGCAGATTAAAACCCTCAAGGAAAGGAAGAGTTTTGCCCGCCCCTTTTCTTCAATTTTGAACGGGGATTGAAGGCTCGACCGGTTTGGGCTTGTTTTGGGAGAGCAGAACTTTGAACTTTTGGGATTTATGAGGAGAATGTCGTCAAAAATAAGGGACCCAGGTGACAGACGAAGGAATAATGGTGGAGAAACGTTTCCCGGGTTCTAGATGTTCCATGTATAGGTTTTGCTGGACTGCACTGAGTGGGGGGAAAACCCGGGGAGTCCAAAAGTCTGCTGAAAGAGGTGATTTTTAAAAAAGAAACACGTAAAGCCAACACATAGTTCAACCCGGGCGATGAAATTCCCCTGGGTGGAAAAGGGAAGATCAAGTGAATCGTCAATTTTCTTGCGCAAGAGATCGATGGGGTTTTTTAGTAGGTACCCTTTGTTTAATAGGGAAGCACGTCCAAAGGGTGGGGAAAATTTTTTTGGTTTTCCCGATGTTATGTTGCCAATGCGATTGGGGAAGATCACCTGAGTGGTTTTGAGATGTGCTGGGCTGATTTGTGCCCAAGAGTTTTGAGAGGTTTTTTGGCGAGAAATTTCCCGAGAGCTTGTGGGGGGGGCACTGCTATTCCCGAGGATAAAAGGGCCTCAGTGGGGTACCAGGGTTGTGAGTCTTTGGGAGGCCGTACATTCTGGCAGGTCGGGGGTTTCTGGGCATGGTTGGGGCAGAAGTTTCTTCAAGGGATCATCTCAGCAGCCATCTCAAAAACCGCACCCCCAGTCATACCCTGACGTTACCTCAAAGCACTCAAAGGTTTTTAAACAGAAGACAAAAGAAACCTCAGGGTCACCACCGCTGATAAAGGGGGTGGTGTTGTCATCATAACACGCGATTAAAAGGGAACCCAAAAAGCCCAATCTACTTTAAAGACCCCGATAAACCCACAAACCTCTCACAAATAACCCCAAATGGACAACCCTTACTAAAACTTTTTTTCAAAAGGGCTTTGCCGCATTCTGAGGAGCCAAAAACAAAGGGGAAAAAACTTCTTTCACACCATTTTCCCCCGCAACCCCCGAAACCCGCCGAATGTACACCCCGGGCCCCCCAAAAACTCACAAGCCCCGGTAATTTCCCCCGAGGCCCAAAATCCCGGAATAGGGATGCCCCCCCACAAGCTCTCAGGGAATTTTTCCCCCAAACACCTCTCGAAACTCTTGGGCACTATCAATTCCCCGCACATCCAAACACTCAGGTATCTTCTCAAATCGCATTCGCAACATCAACATCAGGGAAAAAGAAAATTTCCCAGCCTTTCGTGACTTCCCTTTCACAAAATACCTACTAAACAAAAACCATCGATTTTCTTTCGCAAGAAAAATTTACGATTCACTTGAAAACTTCCCCCTTCCAGCCACGACTTTTTATCGACCTGGTTGAACTATGTGTTGGCTTTAAAGTGTTTTTTCTTTTGGAAAAACACCTCTTTCAGCAACTTTTGGACCTAAAACCCCTGGGTTTGCCACTCAGTGCAGTCCTAGCGAACCTATACCCTGGAAAAATCTAGAACCGAACGTTTCTCCCCATTATTTCCTTTTGTCTTTCACCTGGCCCCTTATGTTGACGACATTCTCCTCATAATCCCCAAACGGGTTCAACTTCAAACTCTCCAAAAACCAAACTCAACCCCGGCAGCCTTCAAACCATTCACACTTGAAGAAAGGTCGACAAAACTCTTCCTTTCCTTTATGTTCTACTCTGCAAGCTGACCACGAACTTTTTGTTTTTTTTGTCTATCGAAAACCCCCAAACCCAAAAAGATCTTCTCCACTTCACTTCCCAACCCCGACAAAAAAACCCAAAAGTGGGGGTTTAAATTTTAGGCTTCCCTTTCCCGCGTGCACTCAGAAACTGCAGCAACAGTTCCTTGGGGGAAGAATGCACTATAATTGAACAGGTATTTTTTCCAAACCCCCCTACCCCCGTCAAATTCATCAGAGACTGCAGACGGGGAGCACTAAACATCCTTTAAAAACCCCCCCAGAGAAGACACTGCCGAGAAGAGAAAACATATCCCCTTTCCCCCCAACTCCATTGCCAAACATTTTCCAAAATCCCTTTCCAAAAAAATCATTCCAAGTATCTACCTCCACCAAACCCCGACCAAACAAAGGGCATCACCAGTAGTAGGGAGGAAAAACCCCCACCTCTGCAGGGGTACATAATCCCTTGTAATGAACCGCAACAAGTTATACGTGGGCGAAACATCAAGGGACCTCCAAACACGTATTTCAGAACACCAATACGCAAGCAGGTCTGACGACACAAGGAATGCATGCGACAACACCGTAATTCACACAACCACTTGATAAACTACAGAAACTCAAGACTTATCGCCACAGAAGACAACACCCAATACCGAAGAATCCTGGAATCATCACTTATTTCTATATCCGACAACTTCAACCAGAATAGTGGCTTCTATAACATAGCTAACCACTTGCCAAGAAACTTTTTCATCGCTATCCCACATAAGAACACTGTAGAAGGTCTGCTCACAAACTTGTCCAGTCTCCTTTCCAAGCTACCCAAGTTTTTAGACTCTACAACCCAACTCGGTACATCATCAGATGCAGCATTCTTCACCTGACCTCAGCCGGACTATAAATACTCGCTTTCCTTCCACCCCAGGTAGTTCTGTTTGTGACTTGAAAAAGCCCACTGTGTGGGCGAAACGTAGTCAATAAAGGATCACATTATACTGCATTTGTGTTTATATTGCCATTGTGTCGGTATTTTATACCATTTATTTCCAGCCCTCCATGTATCTTGGCCCCCATGTGGGTCCAAGTTCTCCCAATCGATCTCCTTGTGGTTAAAGTCACCCATGATCAGGAGCTTTGCCCTGCATGCATGAGCTCTTCTGGCCACTCTAGCCAGTGTGTCAACCATCGCTCTATTGCTCTCGTCATACTCTTGCCTTGGCCTCCTGCTGTTCTGTGGTGGGTTATACATCACTGCTATTACCACCTTGGGACCTCCAGAGTGAAGTGTTCCCGCTATGTAATCACTTTCTTCTCCGCTGTCTCCTCTCTCCAGCTCATCAAAATTCCAGCGATTTTTGATCATCAACGCCACTCCCCACCCCCCTGTTCCCTCTGTCTTTCCTCAGGATTGGTATCCCGTTGGAAAGATGGCATCTGTTATCATACCTGTAAGCTTGGTTTCTGTGAGAGCTATGATGTCCCGGTGATGCTTCTTTTACTCTTTCATGCCACTCCTCCCACTTATTTGTTATTCCATCAGCGTTTGTGTACCATACCTTCAGTTTCCTTTCCAACACTGTGGGTTTGGGGGGGCCCGTGAGGGTGGAACCTTGGCATACTGGGATTCTATAGCCCGGTGTTGGGTGGAGGTTTGGGGGTTTTAATTGTAGTGTGTTTTTTGGGATGGTGTAAAAGGGTTGTATGGTTCTGAAAATTTATTTTGTGTGTGTGCTTACCCTTGCGTCCTGTCTGCTCGCCCGGGACCTCTGCTGGTTCCACCCTTTGTCCTTTTCCTACTCCTTTCGCTTTTTTTGTCCTCTCCCCCCCCAGCTGTTTGTCGTTCTGATTTTTTTTCTGTCTCGTCTGGGAAACCCCCTTTATACTCTTCCGAGTATTTCAATCGGGGTTTCTTTTGGAGGTTTCCGGGTGTGGGGTGTTTGTGTGTGTGGGGTGTATGGTGTGTGTGTGTGTGAAAGGTGTGTGTGGGTGTGTGTGTGTGTTTTTCCCCGTGTGTGTGTGTGTAAGTATGTGTGTGTGTGTGTAGTGCGTTTTGGTGGTGTTTTGTGTGTGTATGTGTGTGGTGTTTGTATGTTGTGTGGTGGGGTGTGTGGTGTGTGTGTGGTGTGTATGGGTGTGTTTTGTGTGTGGGGTATGTTTTGTGTGTGGGTGGTGGGGTATGTTGTGGTATGTGTGTGTGTGTGTTTGATGTGTTTGTGTGTGTTTTGGGGTATGTGTGTGTGTGTGTGGGTGTGTGGTGTGTCTAGTGTGTGTGTGTGGGGTGCCCCCTTTAATTGTATTGCAGGGTCAGACTCAGCCCCCTGGCCCCCCTTTTCACGCCCCGCTACGGGGTCCCCCCCTCCCCTCCCAAAAAAAATGGAGCTTTTTTATACCTCCATTACGTCGTTTTGCCAATTATTCCCCCTTCCTAACAACCTGGGGCTGAAGAAATATTCCTAACACCCCGGACTCATCGAGCCCTTCAGTTTCCAATTGGCCCCTCTTGTTTCTGGCCCCAAATCTGAAGCTTCCTGTCTCTGCCCCACCTTGTATATTCCCCTCGTATTTTTTTTGGCGTTATCTTTGTCTCCCCTAACCCTCCTCCCCCTAGTGTCGCCCAGACCGATTTCCCTTAACCTTTCTTAAAGGGGACTTCCCCTTAGCTTTGTAACTGGGCCTTGTAGCAAACCTTTGCCTTTCAAAAATTTTCTTACGTTTTTGGGCCCGGGTGGGGGTTTTTCAGACGGGTGCTGCGAAATCCTAGGGGGCCTGACGTAACTTTTAAAATGTCTTGAACGATTCCTTACTGACTTTCCCGGGAACGCCTTTCCCCCGTTTGCCGGGTGCCCAAAAGCCGGAGTATTAAAGCTTAGGGGCCCAATCAACCCCCACAAGTTAAAAAACCCTCCTTTTTTGTGAGCAAATACTTTTTAAAATTGTTTTAAGCAAAGATAAGTTGGGTGGGCAAAGTTAAATAAAAATATTTTTAATTTTACCAAGATTTCGTCTATCTCCCAAAGGGGTTTTTTTTAGTACAATCCCAAATTCCTCGGAGAAAACAATTTTTTTTAAACGAATATAGTATGTATCCATACATCAGGGATTTTTTTAAAGAGAACCAGCCAGCCGAAAAAGGGGGCCCGAAAAGCATGATCCCAATACACGCTTTTATGACAATATTTTCCCACGAAAATATCTTTCTGGGGGGCTCCTTGAGCAAACGTTTTTGAAAGGTTTTCAAAATTTTTTGTACATTTTTTACTATTGCGGGCGACATGTGCCGTTTTTTTCCACCTTACTGTCATAATGGTTATAACCTTTCCCCCCCATTAGTATTTTTTTATCACCTTTAACTTTTTTTTTTTTAAAATTTTTTCCCTTTTTCCCCGGTCATCACCTTCCCATCGTCACTACCTTTGCCATCGCCACTACCTGTGCCATCGCCCACTACCTGTGCCACCCATCACCACCTGTATCAGTGTCCCATCGTTTTACCGTCATCCCCATATACTTTTCCGTCGCTACATGCTCCGTCGTCAGCTTTCTATGCCATCGCCACCACCGCATCTTGCCCTCCCCTTCTGACCCTGGGAAACCATCTGTCCCAAACCGTCCGCCACCCTGTACTTGGGGGTTTTCCCAACCTTTTTTGCGTAGGGCCCCACCTCGACCCCTCAAACAATTTGAGTCTCCTCAAATAAAAAACAAAAACATGGGTTGAATCAGACATTTCATAGGGGAATTTTTTGAAAGGACCTCCCAAAATTTTTGGGCCAAACAGGCCTCCCTCCCATTTCCCCTTTTTATGTTAAAAACATTTGTCCCCTTTTATTCTCAAACTTTCACCAGAGAAAAAATGAAAATACCTCTCTGATGTCGTTTTTTCAACACTAACGCTAGGGGTTTATTATTATTATTTTTTAAAGATTAGCCGGTATTCCCCCGGGCCCCGGGCCCTTTCCAAAAGTGGGGGGCCCCGGCCTTTTTCCCTCTTTGGGGAGTTTTCTGAAAACCAAAGTCTCCCTGGGGGGGGGCACAATACCTCCTAAATTTTTGGGGAACCAACTGTCCCCAGGCCTACCACAAGCTGGGCCCCTCTCTGGTCTGCCATCCCCCCCCCAAGGGGGGAAAATTTGGGAAAATGCCCAGTTTATGAAAAAGGCTGGGGCTCAGGCACCTACCCTACCCTAAAGGGGTTTGGGGCAGGGTTTCGATCAGCTCTGGGTACAAACTCCACACAATATACTCCCCAAAAGAGTGCCAATTGCTTTAATTTGACTCCGTTTTAGCAAAATAAAAAAATGTATTCTGGAAGCTATATATGGAATTTTTTATTTTTGTACAATAGTTGCGAAAAATATAATTTATTAAAAATTTTTTTTTTTAAATTATTTTTTTTTATTAAAAAATAGTTATTATATATAAATAATATTTAATTTTTAGCCCTTTTTTAAAAAATGCACCAAGAAATTTAAGCCCATTCCGCATATCGTTCCCCCCTGCATCATCGTCACCACCAGCATCATCGGCACCACCAGCATCATCGTCACCACCCGCATCATCGTCACCCCCCTGATATCGTCACCAAACCCGAAAAACCCCCACCCCCAAAAACCCCCCCAAAAACCCCCTCCCCCCCCCCCCCCCCCCCCCCCCCCCACCCCAAAACCCCAAAAAACCAAAAACATCCCTCCCACCCGCATCATCGTCCCCCCCAGCATCATCGTTTACCACCAGCCATCTCACCACCCATCTCGTCACCACCAGCATCATCGTCACCACCCCGCATCATCGTCACCACCGATCTCGTCCCCCCGCATTTAAACGTCACCACCAGACATCGTCACCACCACATCATCGTCACCACCAAACATCACGCACCAACCGCATCTTTGTCCCACCCCGATCATCGTCACCACCCCCCCTCATCGTCACCACCAGCTTTATCGTCACCACCCATCATCGTCAACCCTTTTAAAAACATCGTCACCCCCGCATCATCGTCACCCCAGCATCAAACGAAACCCCCAGCAAACACCCCACCACCCGGCATTCCCCCAACCGTTTCCCCCACCGAAACCATCGTCACCACCAGCATCTTTCCCCCCAGCTTTATCGCACCACCGCATCATCGGGCACCCCCCAACCCCCACCCTTATCGTCACCCCCACATCATCGTCCCCCAAACCCGCATCATCGTCCACCACCAGCATCATCGTCCCACCAGCATAACCCTACCACCACATCTTTGGTTTACCACCGCATCATGTCACCACCGAAACCCCGTCACCAAACCCGCATCATCGGTCACCAACTCAAACGTCACCACCGCATCATCGTCACCACCCGCAAAATCCCTCACCACCAGGGATCATCGTTTACCAAGCATCATCGTCACCCCCCATCATTCCCTCACCCCAGCATCACCCTCACCACCGCATAAACGCCAAACCCCCAGCATCATCGGCCCCCACCGCATCATCGTCACCACCTGTTTTATCGTCACCACCGCATCATCGTCACCACCAGCACACCGCCCACCGATCAACGTCCCCCCACCACATCACCCTCACCACCGGGATCACGGCCCCCACCGCATCATCGTCACCCCCACATCATCGTCACCCCAGCAACACCGTCACCCCCTGCATCTGTCCCCCCCAGCATCAACGTCCCACCCAGCATCATCTTTTCCCCCGCACATCGTCCCCCCAAACCCGCATCAACGTCACCACCCGCATCCCCGCACCACCCCGTATCATCGTCACCCCCGCATCCGTCACCCACCCCGCACACCGTCACCCCCTGCATCATCGTCACCACCCGGGAACATCGTCACCACAAACATCACGTCACCACCGCACATCGTCACCACCACATCAACGTCACCAAACCGTTTATCGTCCCCACCGCATCACCCTCACCCCCCCCATCACCCTCACCCCCCCTTTACCCTCAAACCCCCGATCATCGGCCCCCACCCCATCCAAATCACCACCGCATCACCCTCCCCCACCCGCATCATCCCCCTTTCTGTCACCACCAGCATCATCCACCACCAGCATCCCGTCACCACCCCATCATCGTCACCCCCAAATCACCCTCACCCCCCTTATCATGTCCCACCGCATCCCCGTCACCCCTTCATCCAACCCTCACCACCGGATCATCGTCCCCCACCAGCAAACAATTTGTCACCCCCAGCTATCTCACCACCAGCATCACGCACCACCAGGGACACGTCAACCCCTGATCATTTTGTCACCACCAGCATCATGCACCACCACATCAACCCCTCCACCCAAACATCGTTTACCACCAGAAACATCGTCACCACCTGATCACCCTCCCCCCTGCTTTATCGTACCACCCATCATTTGTCACCACCAGATCAAACGCACCACCGCTTTTTCGTCCCCCCACCAGCCCCCCTTCATCGTCACCCCCCAGCCCCCTCCCCCCTCTCACCCCCCAAACCGCATCATCGTCACCACCCAAACATCATCGGCACCACCAGCATCATCGTCACCACCAAACATCCCTCGTCCCACCAGCAAACATCGTCACCACCCCGCATCATCGTTCCCCCACCCGTTTTACCCTCACCACCTGATCTCGTCACCACCCATCTTTGTCACAAACCCGCTTTATCGTCACCACCAGCACTCGTCACCCCACATCACCCCACCACCGGATCATGTCAAACCCCCAGCATTTAACCCTCCCAACCCGATCACGTCACCCCCCGCCCCATCTCACCACCGATTTATTTGTCACCACCGCATTTACGTCACCACCAGCCCTCATCGTCACCAAAACCGCATCATCGTCCCCACCGCCATCGTCACCCCCCCTTTCATGTCACCACTGAAACATTTTGTACCACCGCATTTATCGTCCCACCAACACATCGTCACCACCCATCATCGTCACCCACCCAGCACATCGTCACCACCGCACATCGTCAAACCAAACCCGCATCACGTCCCCCCCGGATCATCGTCACCACCGCTTTAAACGTCACCACCCGCATCAAACGTCAAACCCCCGCCCTCATTTGTCACACCAGCATCATCGTCCCCCACCAGCATCACGCACCCCCTGCATCCTCGTCACCCCTGTATCATCGTCACCACCAGCATCATCGTCACCACCACATCATCGTCAAACCCCCGCATCTCGTCACCCCCCAGCATCATCGCCCCCACACAACATCATCGTCACCACCTGCACACGTCACCCCCAGCCCATCGTCACCAAACCCGCATCAACCTTTAAACCCCCGCTCATCGCCCCCCACCGCATCATCGTCACCACCCCCGCATCATCGCACCACCAGCATCATCGTCCCACCTGATCATTCGTCACCACCCGCAAACAATTTGTCCCCCGAAACACCCTCACCACCGGGGATCCCTCGTCCCCACCAGCATCAACGTCCCCACCAGCATCAACGTCACCACCGCATCTCGTCACCACCAAACATCATTTGTCACCAAAAGCATCACGTCAACCCCCCCACATCAACGTCCAACCTCATCCCCCCCCTCACCCCCTGCCCTTCGTCCCCACCGATCACGTCCCACCCATCATCGTCACCACCCGCATCACGCAAACCCCCGCATCATCGTCCCCCACCAGTCCGTCCCCCCTCCCCATCGTCCCCCACCCGCACCTCGTAACCCCAGCATCATCGTCAACCCCCAGCTCATCGTCACCACCCCGATCATCGTCACCCCCCACATCATCGTCACCACCAGCATCACGTCCAACCCCCCGGGACATCGTCACCCCCCACATCTTTGTCCCCCACCCGCATCATCGTCCCCCCACCCCTTTAAAATGTAATGATCCGGCCCAAGTTCCAAAAAAAACTCTTCCCAAACCCAAAATGTACCACCCAAAACCTTCCCAAAGTAACCTGCCCCTTGTTTACCAATGCAAATTTTTCCCACCCCAATTTTCCCAAAGAATCCATCCGTTTCCCCCTTTTTATCCTCCCGTTTTTCCCAAGAAACATAGTCCCACCCCAATTTCCCAAGCATATTACCACCCAATGTTTCCCAAGATTATCCCCACCCCAACCCTTTAAAGATGATAATGATCCCCGGCCCAAGTTTCCCTTAATGGGGGATAAAAATTTTTGGCCCAAGTTTTTCCCCTTTTAAAGATGTTATCCTGACCCAAGGTTCCCTTAATGATGATAATGGGCCGGCCCAAGTTTTCCCCTTTAAAGATGATTAAAAATCCTAAACCCAAAAGGGGTTTTTTTAATGTGATTTAAAGATCCTACCCCAAATTTTTCCCTTAAAAATGATTGATCCGACCAATTTTTCCCCTTTAAAGATGATAATGATCCTGACCCAAGTTTCCCTTTAAAGGGTGATAATAACCTGACCCAAATTTCCCTTTAAAGGATGATGCCTGGACCCAAATTTTTTCCCCAATGAAAGATAAAGATCCGGCCCGTTTCCCCTTTAAAGAATAAAGGTCCCCGACCCCAAATTTTCCCCTTTAAAATGATGATGAAACCCGAAAACCCCAAATTTCCCCCTTTAAAGATGAAAAGAAACCCGGCCCAAGTTTCCCTTAAAAATGAAATGATCCTGACCCAAAATTTCCCTTTAAAGATGATGATGACCTTTACCCCAAATTTCCCCAATGTGGAAAGAAGACCTGGCCTTAAATTTCCCTTTAATTTAGATAAGATCCTGACCCAAGTTTTCCCTTAAAGATGATTAATTTATTGGGCCCCAAATTTTCCCTTTAAAGATGATGATTCCCGGCCCCCAAATTTTTCCCCTTTAAAGATGATAAAGATCCCGCCCAAGTTTCCCTTTAAGGGTAAATGACCTGGCCCATTTTCCCTTTAAAGAAGATGGTGATCCTGACCCAAGTTTTCCCCCTTTAAAGATGTTTATCCCCGGCCCCAAATTTCCCTTTTAAAGATGATGATGAAACCTGAACCCCAATTTCCCTTTAAAGATAAAAGGGTACCCGACCCCCAAGGGTTTTCCCCAATGATGATATGATTTGGCCCCCAAAGTTTCCCTTAAGATGAAATGATCCTGACCCAAGTTTCCCTTTAAAGTTTATAATAAAATTTTCCCAATTTCCCTTTTTAAAGAGATCCTGGCCCAAGTTTCCCTTAATGGGTGAAATATCCTGAAAACCCCAAATTTCCCCTTTAAAATGATAATGAAACCTGGCCCAAATTTTCCCCTTTAAGGTTTATATGATTGACCCCAAATTTCCCTTAATGTGATAAAGATCTGGGCCAAAATTTTCCCCAAAAATGATGAGATCCTGACCCAAATTTTCCCCTTTAAAGATGAAAAGACCTGCCCAAGTTTCCCTTTAAAGAAATAATATTTTGACCCAAGTTTCCCCCTTTAAAGATGAAAATGATCCTGACCCAAGGTTTTCCCCTTTAAGATATAAAAATCTTGGGCCCCCGTTTCCCCCTTTAAAATGACCTGACCCAAGTTTCCCTAATGATTATAAGGGTCCTGACCCCAAATTTCCCTTTAAAGATGATAATGATCCTGACTTTAAGTTTTTCCCAAATGATGAGAAGATCCTGATCCAAATTTCCCCCTTTAAAGATGATAATTTAACTGACCCAAAAATTTTCCCTTTAAAGATGATGATGAACCTGACCCAAGTTTCCCTTAAAAGATGATGACCTTGCCCAAGTTTTCCCCTTTAAAGATGAAAATGATCCTGACCCCCGTTTCCCTTAAAGATGATAATAAACCTTTCCCAAGTTTCCCTTTTAAAGATGTTAATCCTTTCCCAATTTCCCTTAATGATGAAAAAACCCCCACCCCAAGTTTCCCTTAATGATGGAAAAGATCCGACCCAAGTTTCCCTTAATGATGAAAAGATCCTGACCAAGTTTTCCCTTTTTTAAAGGATGATCCTACCCCAAATTTTTCCCCTTTAAAGAAAGTTAAAGATCCCCGAACCAAGGTTTTCCCCTTTTAAGATGATTAAAGATCCTACCCAAATTTCCCCCCCCCAATGATGATGATCCTGGCCCAAGTTTTCCCCTTTAAAGATGATAAGATCCTGGCCCAAGTTTCCCTTAAAGAAAGATAAAATCCTTTCCCAAGTTTCCCTTAATGATGTGGGTCCCGACCCAAAATTTTCCTTAATGATGAATGACCGGCCCAAGTTTCCCTTTTTTTTTAAAGATGTTAAAGATCCTGACCCAAATTTCCCCTTTTTGATTTTATAAGATCCTGACCAAGGTTTTCCCCTTTTAAAGATGATCCTGGAAAACCAATTTCCCTTTAAAGATGATAAAATCCCGCCCCAAATTTTCCCCTTAAAAAAAGATTTAATTTATCCTGACCCAATTTCCCCTTAATGATAAAGATTCCCGAAACCCAAATTTCCCCTTTAAGGGTGATAAAGATCCCCGGCCCAAATTTTCCCCTTTAAAGAGATGATGACCTGACCCAAGTTTTTCCCCTTAAAAGATGATGATGTCCCGACCCAAGTTTCCCCTTTAAAGATGATTTATGAAACCTGCCCAATTTCCCCCAATGATATAAAGACCTGGGCCCAAGTTTCCCCTTTAAAGATGATAAAGACCTTCCAAGTTTTCCCCTTAAGTGATGATGATCCTGAAAAATTTCCCTTAATGATGATAAAGATCCTGCCCAATTTTCCCCAATGATGAAATATCCTGCCCCAAGTTTCCCTTATGATGTGATGACCTGAACCAAATTTTCCCCTTAAATGATGTGTGACCGACACAATTTTCCCCTTTAAATGTTTAATGATGATCCTTGGCCCAAGTTTCCCTTAATGATATGATGATCCGGGCCCAGTTTCCCTTAATGATGATAATGATCCTGCCAATTTCCCTTAATGTGATAATGATCTGACCCAATTTCCTTAATGATGATATGATCCTGACCAAGTTTTCCCTTAAATTTGATGAGGATGATCCTGCCAAGTTTCCTTAATGATGAGGGTGATCCTGGCCCAAGTTTCCCTTAATGATGATGATGATCCTGACACAAGTTTCCCTTAATGATGATGATGATCCTGGCCCAAGTTTCCCTTAATGATAATGATGATCCTGGCCCAAGTTTCCCTTAATGATAATGATGATCCTGGCCCAAGTTTCCCTTAATGATAATGATGATCCTGGCCCAAGTTTCCCTTAATGATAATGATGATCCTGACCCAAGATATCACTCTCTTTCATTCCTTTAACAAACTCTTTCATCAAGTGTCGGTCTCTATTATAACTCTGGCAGCCATTTTTGTTCCTCTTATATTCTTTCTTGTTACTTTTGGAAGCTTTGTTATTTCTCGTTTAGCCTCTTTAATTTCTCTTCCTTTTTTACCGCTTCCTTTATTAATGTTACTCTCTCTTTTATTGCTTTCTCTGTTTCTGTTATTCCTCGTCTCCTTCATCCCTCTTACTGCTCCACTTCCTCTTTTGGTTCTTTAACGACTTCTTTTATTTCTCTTACAACCTCAATTATTTCTCTTGACTGTTTTGTTCCTCTTATTTTTTTCGTTATTCCTTTTTTCTCCCTCTTCCATTCTTAATACTTTTTCTCATTTCCTTTGCAGTCTCTTTTATTCCGTTTATGGCTTCTTTCTCCTTTATTCTTTTACTCCTTCTTTTATACGTCTTGCGTTTTTATTCCTCTAATACTTTCTATCTTCTTCTTACTTTATCTTATCCTTTCCTCCTTTTATTATTCTTTCTTATTCCTCCTGCTACCTCTTTTATTCATTTTCTATTATATTCATTATATTGTATCTTTTATTTCTCTCCCTCTTATTGTTTCACTTCCTCTTTGTTCCACTTACTGTCTCATTTATTCCATTTACTGCCTTCTTTATTTATTTTAATACTTATTTCATTCCTCTTGTTGCCTTTTATTCATATTATTTATTTTATTTCTCCTTCTGTTTTTTTCCCATTTCTCTAACTGAATATTTCATTTTTATCTCACTTAGATTTATTGCTTTATTGTGTCTTAATTATTACTCTTACTGCCTGTTTATTCTTTCTGTCTTATGTTTTTTCTTGTTTCCTTCTTCATTGCACCAACTCTTTTATCCCTCTTACTGTCTCTTTTATTTCACTTTCTCTTCCATTTATTCCTTTATCTTAAGCTATGCTTCACATTCAATTTGGTAATTGGTCACTCATCTGGTCATTTCATTTCTTTGCACTTTTATCTTTTCTTCTCGTGTGCTTTCCATTCCAATTCCGTTTTTCGTTAAATATTTCACTTCCTTACTTCCCTGTGAGCCAATCTCTCTCTGACCTCTTTGTTCCGTAGACTTTTTTTCCCGTTTCTTTTGTGTCTACCATTCATTTCCGCTCCCTTTGTCGGACTTTTCTGTGAGACTTTTATTTATTTTCTATGTTTGACTTTTCGTTATGTTGGTCTGACTCTTTTGTCTGTTTCTATCTGTATTTCTGTGTGGGTTTTGTGTGTGTGTGTGTGTGTGTGTGTGTGTGTGTGTGGTGGGGGTGTGTGTGGGGTGTGTGTGTGTGTGTGTGTGTGTGTGTGTGGGGTTGCGTGCGTGTGGTTTGTTGTGTTTTGTGTGTGGGTGTGTGTGTTGGGTGTTGTGGGGGGTTTGTGGTGTGTGTGTGTGTGTGTGTGGTGTGTGTGTTGGTGTGGGGTGTGGCGTGTGTGTGTGTGTACTCACATATATGTGGTTACAGGGGTCGATTCACAGTTCCTGAATCCGTTTCTTTGCTAGTCGCTACTAGATCACTCTCTCCCAGCTGCAAAATTCTTATCATACCTTTTTTTAAAAGCTATGTATGGATCATGCCTCCACTATTTCCCTCTACAGATGTCAGGAACATCTGTAGAGTGACTCATCTGAGTTTTCAACTTTCACTTGTCTCCCTGTCTCCTGTGTCCCATTTCTGAAACATTCTAGCCCTGTCAACCTTGTCAATTCCTCTCAGTATTTTATACGACGTATCATGTCCCCACTATGCCTCCTATACTCTAGTGTCATCAGGTTGAGTTTCCTTAACTAGTCGTGTGACAAACTTTTGTACTTTCCAGGTGTGGGTTCCATACTGGTGTTGTATACTCCAATATTGGCCTGACGTACACGGTGTACAGCGTCATCAATGACTTCTTACTTAGCTGTCGAATTACTATTCTCAAGTTTGCTAGGAGCCCATATGTTACAGTGGTTATTTGGTTGATGTGTACCTCAGGGGGTGTGCCCGGTATAATGCTCACCCCAAGATCCTTTTCCTAAAATGAGGTTTGCAGCCTTTAATCTCCTGGCATGTACTCCGTCTGTGGTTATTGACCTTCCCCAATATTCATGACTTTGCACTAGATGGGGTTAAGCTCCAGGATCCTGTCCTGGTCCCTTTGTAGCCCTATCTGATCCTCATCGATGCATTGAATTCTACGAATTATCTTCAAGTCGTATGCAAACAGGGACATTTCTAAATCTATCCCTTTTTATATCGTTCACATTTACCAGAAACAGAACCGGCATTAAGAGAGACTCTTGAGGAACCCCGCTCGTCACATGCGCCCACAGTGACATCACGTCGCGTACCGTCATTAGTCGTTTCCTTCCTGTCAGGTAGTCCCTGATCCATTGCACTACCTTTTCTGTTATTCCTGCCTGCTCCTGTAGTTTTTTCTCATATCTCTGACGCTCCTCACAGTTAGAATGATGCTCCTCACAGTTAGATTGATGCTCTTCACGGTTAGACTGATGATCCTCACAGTAAGACTGATGCTCCTCACAGACTGTGTCGTAATCCTTCTTTCGGTCCAAGAAAATGCAGTATACCTCTCTCTCTCTCTCTTCTCTCTCTCCTCTCTCTCTCTCTCTCTCTCTCTCTCTCTCTCTCTCCTCTCTTACTTCTGTTACCTTGTCGTAAAACGCCAGTAGGCTTGTGACACAGGATTTCTCCTCCCTTAAACCCTGCTGGTATTTGTTTTTTCTACGTGTTCCACCACTCTTCTCCTGTTAAGATTCTTCATGATTCTGCATACTATGAATAACAGTGATACTGGTCTGTAGTTTAATGCCGTCAGTTTGTCACCTTTCTTAAAATTAGAACTACATTTTATGTATTCCACACCTCAGGTAGTTGCCGTGTTGCGACAGATGCGTTGAAAATTGTTGTTAGAGGCACACACAGTGCCTCTGATCCATCTCTCAGGACCCCAAGGAATGATGTTGACTGGGTCCACCGCCTTTGAGGTATCTAGTTCGCTTAACAGTCTCTTCACTTCCTTCTCGTTTGTGTGTAGTGTATACAGAACTTGTACCCTACCATCCTGGTTTGCTGGAAGCCTTATTTTCTTCGCTGAAAAATACCTCTCTATTTGTCGTGTTGAGCTCCTCATATACTTCTTGGTCTTTTCTTTTTATTTCTCTTCCTTCCTTCCTCAGCCTGATCACCTGATCCTTCACTGTTGCTTTCCTCTTGATGTGGCTGTACAACAGCTATAGATCAGAAATGCCTTTCGATGCGATGCCATTTTTGTATTTTTGCTGGGCCTCCCTCCTTCATGCGTAGTTGTTCCTAGCTCTTTATCTCATCTCCTTGTTTTCCTGAGTCTTTTGTGTTCTGTAACTTTTCCATGCTCTGGCACACCTAACTTTGGCATCTCTATACCTTCAGGTGAACCAAAGGCTCTTTATGGTCTTCCCACTAATTCTGTTGCCCTTGGATACGAACGTGATTCATCATTTCATTTGCTGTCTTTTCCTCCAGTTCTCTTCCCAACTGCATCTTGTGCAGTAATTGTCTTATGCCTCTGTAGTCTCCTCTTAGTAATTTGGTTTCTCTTGTCTTTCTTGTGCTGCTTCACTCTCCATTGTTAACTCTACAATTTAGTCGATGCTCAGAACCTCATGATCAGCTACCAGGGGTCTTTCATATGTGATATCTCCAATGTCTAAACTACTCGAGGTAAATACTAGGTCCAGCCTTGCTGGTTCATACTCTTCCCTCTCTCTGGTAGTGTCCCTAACATGTTGAAGCATAAGGTTTTGCTGTACTGCCTCTGTTATCTTTGCCCTCCATGTTTCTGGTCCCCCAAGTGGTTCCAGGTTTTCCCAATCTCCTTGTGAATGAACTAACCCACAAAGAGTAATTTCACTTTACCCATATGGGCCTTTCTGGCCATTGCTCTATTACTTTCAACATATTCTTGTCTTGGCCTCCTGCTATTCTGTGGTAGGTTGTACATCCTTGCAATCACCATTTTGTTACCCCTAGTCTTAAGTGTTCCTACTATGTAAACCCTTGCTTCCCTTCTGTCTGTTCCTTCAGTCTCCTCAAAACTTCATTGGTTTTTGACAAGCAGTGCAACTCCACCTCCCCTCTGTTCCTCTATCTTTCCTCAGGATCTGGTATCATGAAGGAAAGATCACTTCTGTTATCATCCCTGTGAGCTTTGTTTCCATGAATGCAATGATGTCTAGGGATGCCTCCACGATTCTTTCATGTCACTCCTCTCACTTTGTTATTCAATCTGTGTTAGTGTACCATACCTTCAGCTTCTTTTCCAATACTGTGTTCTGGGGGGTTGTGGGGACTGGGTGAGTGGGAGACCTGGCGGAGTAGTAGGGAGGCTACTGCAAAGGTAAAGTTAGTGATGGGGGGGTTATCTGAGTGCAGTGTGTGGGTTATTTTATGTTAATTTATTTAGTTGTAGTGGGGATGTCAGGGTTGTGGGTGTTCCGTGAGATTTTCTGGGGAAGGTTGTGTTTGCTGGTCCTCCTGACTCTGGGTGTCTCTGCCCATCTATCTCCTAGTCTCTCTTTCCTGTCCCTTGCGCATTTGTATCCTCTCACTTCCTGTCAGTCTTCTCATGTTCTGTCGTGGTTGAAGTGTATCCACTGGTAATTTTATGAGCCCCTTAGTCATGATTTCAGTGAGTTTGTACTCACCTGTTTGTGGTTGCAGAGGTCGAGTCACAGCTCCTGGTCCTGTGCCTTTGCTGGTCACTACTAGGTCCACTCTCTCGTGTGAATGTGTGTGTGTGTGTGTGTGTGTGTGTGTGTGTGTGTGTGTGTGTGTGTGTGTGTGTGTGTGTGTGCATATGTGTTGTGTGTGGTTGTGTGTGTGTGTGTGTGGTGCATATATGAATGTGCCAGCATAGCTACTGAATTATGTATATGCTTGTGTAGCATAGCGTGGTATTGTAGTTAGTACCATCTATATATTTTATATATACGATCCCTTGCTAGGCTTAGCGGCTAGCATGTGTGATGTCACGTGGTGCCGTATGGGAGCGTCACTCACCATGCCCCTCTCTCAGTTCCTGCATAGACCTACAGGCAAGAACACAGAAGACTCTGTTTAAGTAACTGTTTGCCTAAGCTGCAAGTAAGAGTTAAAGTGTTCAATCAGTTCATTCTTGATAATATTTTTTTTTATTATTCTTGTAAACTGTATTTCCTTGTGTGTGCAATTTTGATTGATTATTGACTCATTCTGCAATGACTCTTGTGTAATTTGTTGTGCTGTGATTGATTTTTTTTCTTTCATAAATTTTTATAGTGCTTTTGTGCTGCAATCCCTGATTAGTAATTATTATTTCAATAGTGCTAAAGTATATTTCAGTGCAATACTCTGTGTTTCCAGTTTCATATTGACTTGAGTGCCATTTTTTTTTTTTTTTAGAGAATTGCTTTCTCAGTCTATTTTAATTTTGCACGAGATTTATTGATTCTATTTTATCATCTTTGATTAATTTATCATTTATTATTGAATTTCTTTATTGACTTGAGAGTAAAGACAAGTCATCGTGCCATTAATTCAAATTAAAGTAAGAGTTCCCTTGAGCATCAAAGTGTTGCTTTATCCAGTTGAGTGCTTCTGTGAGCTTTCCTGCTCTGCAGTGTGTCTTGTACATTCTCTTTACGTATGCAGAATAGTTAAGCATTTTCTCCCATTTAAGCTTTATTGTGTCGTACATTCACTTTATTATTCTTGCTTTTATGTCCTTTTGTAAGTTCCCTGAGAAAATGTCCCAGTCACTTTTAATTGCTCACTTAGTGCATCATACCAGTCTACGTAAATATGAATCAGTTCACAATCCTCCTATTCCCTTACTGACTGAAAGACAGTATCTAGCTTTTGAGCAATATGTTTGTTCTCACAGCTTGTATCTGAGATTTGTTACAGTGCTGCAGAATGTGAAGTTCAGATTAAGTTCTTATAAACCCATGAATTATATATTTAACGTAGCCAAGCAGTCAGGCACTAGTAAAACTGTCACTCTTGTCTGGAATCCAGCCACAACATCGTGCACACAGGATAGTGTACAGTTACCTTGGGTTTCAGAGGAACCTCAGACAACCCTGGATACTGAGACTAATATCCCTGCGATGGCGCCTTGTTCAAGTAGTTGTTCCTCCCAAGGGACGCCTTGCGAAGAAAGATTACTTGCAATGAGTTATGCCATCTCTTGCTGATGTCACAAGCCACTGTAGAAAGATGTTTCTGTGGCTAGAGTGCTCAGTAGAGTGTTGTTGTTGTCCCTTGTGTTCCAGATGGTGATAACGTCCGAGTTGACAGTAATCCTTGCAATGTAAGAAGTTGTTCCCAAGTCTTCTTTACATGTTTTAACGATTGTAAGACAGTCTCTTCATAGCTGATACCTCGTGTTACAGTGTTCGACTCTGAGCGAATACCAGTATTGTAGACCGTGTTCATTACTTTTACCCTGTGCTTGCTGTAAGAGATATTAGATCCGTTCTCCCTTGTTCATATTTCGTGTTATAGTGTTACCTACTTCAACCTGAATGTCGTTATTCCCTGCGTACACGACAAGTGCTGAGAAATCCTCAAGTATCTTTTGGTAGATACTAATTCAGTTCTCCCTCAATTGTAGCATGTGTTAGCCATTGCAAAAGGTTTTGATCAATCCAGAGATGATAACCATTCTTCATATGTAAATCTTACCCTAGCAGAGTTGGGTTTAAACGTACATAGCCTGTATTATTAGATGATTAAGTTGAAAGACATTGTCAACTGTGTGTTTTGTTATTAGCTGATCAGTGTCCATTTTTTTTTGTTCACATTCCCTCTGAGATTTAGCAATAATAACTTCTGCATGCCAGGTCTGCCTTCTCTGTTAAATACTTTCCCCTTTGTAAATATATATTCTTCCTCAGAATTCAGACAGTACATAAATACAGATTGATCAGTGATTCCTATCTTTTATTGTACTGTGATTTGTTCCTATAATTCGTAATGCATTACACTACAATCCATTACAGTAATATGCATTCCACTGTTGTCCATTCAACCGAGTATATCCTTTTACCATTTCTGTGATTAGTTCTAAGTTATATATGTGTTTGCCATTGTATAGAATCAGCCCAGAGCCACCTGCCTGTTCAGCCTGTAGAGTAGTATTGTATGTCGAGACGCCATATGTAACATGACCGAGCTGTCAGCATAGCTACTGAATTATGGATATGTTTATGTAGCATATCGTGGTATAGTAGTTAGTACCATTTATGTATTTTATATATACGATCCCTTGCTAGGCTTAGCGGCTAGCATGTGTGACGTCACATGGTGCCGTATGTAAGCATCGCTCACCATGCCCCTCTCTCAGTTTCACATAGACCTACAGGCAAGATCAAGGAAGGCTGGGCATTCCCCTCACGACTCTGCAATACAAGTATTACCATCCATACCTAAGTGTATTACTACACCACCTTTATCTCCTAGAACCCCCACATTACAAGTGTGTGTATGTGTGTGTGCATGTGTGTGTGAGTGTATGTGTGTGTGTGTGTGTGTGTGTGTGTGTGTGTGTGTGTGTGTGTGTGTGTGTGTGTGTGTGTGTGTGTGTGTGTGTGTGTGTGTGTGTGTGTGTGTGTGTGTGTGTGGCTACCTGTCTCTTTCTGTTGATATCTCCCTCTCTCTCTGTCTCTCTCTTCTCCTCACTTTACACATGATTAACGATGAGAGCTCTTCCAAGCATATTTTAAGCAAGAATTTGATATCCCTTTTCAATTTATTTCACGTAACGCTGAACAAGCCTTTATTTTGATTATTTTTTTTCAGGACATGGCCCAGTGAGAACATAGGATAGGAGAGATGCTACACGAAGCCTACTGGCCCATTGTCTAACTCACAGGAAAGGTAAATCGATCCCTGCATCCACATAAACGTGAGTGAAACCACGCACATCCACTTTTGTACAGTAGGCCGCAAGGAGGGTTCTTCTTTCACTTAAGATTTGCCGGTACAATTGCCGACCTGGGTCTTTTTTCACGTGGAGGCCCGGCCTTAGCTCCCAGTCATGGGAGTGTCTTGATGGGTAAGACAGCTGTGCAGCAGCTGGCGATGCGAGGAACGCTGATGAGGCAGCACAGCAGCAGGCGGTGTCGGGAAGGGCCGAGAAAGCAGCCATTTCCCAGTCCAATGGAGCCACACCCAAGCTTCAGGCCATGCCAGAGCGCTGGGGAACTCAGCTTCACAGTGATTGGTTAATGGGAAACGAATCTACTGGAGACAAGCTTTTTTTATGTTTCTAAATTTTGTCCTGGAGACGTGGATGATCCGGGTCATGCTCTCATAGTCAATAATGTAGTCTTGGATGTCTTCAAGTATGTTTTCAGTGGTGCAGTGTTGATCTGGGTCGCTGGTAAACTTCACAGTCCCATCTTTGACTAGTTGGTAGAGTTAGTCGCAGAACATACTGTCACTGTATTGGTCAGTAGTGTAGAACTTGATGATAGGTCATGATTCGTACTTCTGGTTTAGGATTCCCCTTAATCCTCCAACGATTTTTAGCACGACAAGTTGAAGATTGAGACACTTATGCAACATATGGGAATATTTATTCAGGAAACGTTTCGCCACACAGTGGCTTCATCAGTCCAATCCAATACCTCAAACTCCTCCTCTCCTTACGCCTTTCTACTTTGTATTGGACTAATGAAGCCACTGTGTGGCGAAAAGTTTCCTGAATAAAGATTCCCATATGTTGCATAAGTGTCTCAATCTTCAACTTGTCGTTTTTTCAAACCATTCATCACAACTGTCAGACACTGCAGCATCATGGGATCTTGTTACAAAGAATTCTTCAACACTTGTCCAACCTTTGGACGAAGACCTACTTCGACTAGTGGATGATACCACTATGACCCCACCTCCTCCTGCTTCGCCTCACCTCACTACAGTATATAAGCCACGTCTACGACCCTATGCTGTACATTCTTCAAGATTGATTGACTGAACACATCGACTTCAGGCTGAGGGACTGATTACCTCAAACTCCTCCTCTCCTTACGCCTTTCTACTTTGTATTGGACTGATGAAGCCACTGTGTGGCGAAACGTTTCCTGAATGTTTGAGAGTGACTTGCAGGTACTGAGACATTGACGCTATTTGTGACGGTCTTGATGTCGGAAGAAGGTGGAGAATCCGGGAATAAAATTAGGCATGTTGTTCAGCCTGAAGAGTTCATTAAAGATGGTGTTGAATGATCTAGGTATAGCTTTGTTGTGCATATGCGCATACATCATGTAGTAGTTGATTTTTTTTAGGTCACAGTCAGGTATGAAGTTAGTGTTGGAGGGTTGAGTAGCCTGGAGAATTTTTGTGGTGTCAACCTGTAATTTGGCGACAGCAGCGTAAGTGGAAGATCTGGAGGAGGTCTTCCGTGCTGCTTCTTGAGTCTTCTTCACACTATCACGTCGTGCAGGACATTTTTTAGCAAGAGTGTGGTGGTCGCTCTTGCAATTTAGGCAGGTTGGTATTGGAGGAGCGGTGGTGGAGCAGGTTTTGAAATCGTGTCCTTCACAACCAAAAGTCGTGCAGAACATTTTGTCCTTAACGGGACATTTCTTAGCGTTGTACATATAAGAACAACAATTCCAGCAATGTTGGATATGGTGGTACCTTTCTGCTTCAATATAGTTAGGGCTTATGTAGTAATAATAGATGGCCAGGCCCTCAGCCACAGCATGGACAGCCATGTTCACATCAGTAAAGGCGATTTTTAACATGGATGAAGCTGTAGAGATTTTGGTGATGCGCTCCACTGTGGCGCAGGAGTTTGGTTTTCAGTGGAGGTCTTGAGATCATCAGCAGGTTGAGAAGTGAGAAGTTCTTCCAATTTCTTCAGGAAGACTGTCCTCTTGGCTCTTAAAGCAGGAGAGGAAATGACGGTAAAGCCTCGATCGGTGAGAGCGGTGGTGGCGGCGGTGGTGAGTAGCTACTCAGCCTCAACATCATCGTTCCACACTACAATGAAGGCCTCTTGGAGCACCAAAATAGTGTTAAACTTCACTTGCAAGCCGCCTCTAACGGCAGCTGCAAGTGCAAGTTTCGAAGAATCGTTCACAGTTCCACTGCAACGTTTAATCTTAACAGGATTAGAGTAACTCATTGTGAAAGATCACGATGACGACAATGAGAGTAAAGGTTCCCCTCCCCAACGGGGATCATAGGAAGACGGTAAGGATGAGAGTCAGAGCTTCTGCGACTGCACAATGCGATGTCTACAGCCGCGTGGAAGGTAAGACGAATTATGACCGATGGTGACATGTAATAACTCCTAAGCTATTTGTTTATGATGATTGCTAGATGAGTTGCGATTTTTGTACAAAATATTAATCCACTATGTTTTAGCTAAGGGAAATTATATTATTACTGATCATCCACTCCACGAAAAATATAACAACGACAGTCATTGAGATGGTTTAAAACACGCTTGGGAAACCAGTGAGAAGTATTTAATAGAAAGCTTCTCGATTCTGGCACGGCGTCTTTTTAAATCAAATGTTGGTATGTTTTATCAATGTTTATAGCATACGGAGCGATGGTGTTAGCTTTGAGAGCCAGTTTATGAGCACCTGTGAATTAGTCCTGATTTCCTGATGAGAATAATGGCAAACCATACCACGGGTGGGGTTTGAACCCGCGGTCAGTGACTAACGCGACGGTCTGGAGTTTTGAGACTCTCTGACCGCGGGTTCAAGCCCCACCCATGGTATGGTTTGTTTCCGGTCGTGTCATTACGATTTCGTGAGTCGTAATAATAATGGCATTTTGAAAGTCAGAGTATGGAGCAAAAGTTGCTCAAGTGATCTCTAACAACCAGACCTCCATTCTCTCTCTCTCTCTCTCTCTCTCTCTCTCTCTCTCTCTCTCTCTCTCTCTCTCTCTCTCTCTCTCTCTCTCTCTCTCTCTCTCTCTCTCTCTCTCTCTCTCTCTTTCTCTCTCCAACTTTTTCTTTCTATCTCAATGAGTTAGACATTCTTATTTCTCGTGAAATCATTATGGTCGGCTATTATATTGTTAGCAAAGCAATAACGGAATAAGGACATTCAGTATATATCTTAAAAGTAATGAGACTGAAAATGTATCTGATATACTGTATGGTAAAACTGATAAAGGTCACTAGCAGAGGGTAGCTACTGTCGCTGGAAAACCTTGGATTACAGCTAGTGGTAGTATAACATAAGTATGTAGGCGCGGAGGAGAAGGCTCACTGGCCTTTTGCCTGGCTTCAACCTCATCACACACACATACACACACACACATACACACATACGCACACACACACACACACACCACACACACACACCAGCACACACACACCGCACACACACACACACCACACACACCACACACCACACACCACCCCACACACACACACACACCACACACACACACCACACACACACACACCACACATGCACACCACACACACACACACCACACACACACACACACTCTCTCCTATACAACAGGCCTAGTGTCTAATCGACATGTGCCTAGGACAAAATGTAACTAACACACACACACACACACACACACACACCTGGTCCAGCAAATGGCTTCTCGAATTTAATCCTGCCAAATGCAAAGTCATGAAGATAGGGGAAGGGCACAGAAGACCACAGACAGAGTATAGGCTAGGTTGGCCAAAGACTGCAAACCTCACTCAAGGAGAAAGAATCTTGGGTGAGTAATACACCGAGCATGTCTCCGGAAGCACACATCAATCAGATAACTGCTGCAGCATATGGGCGCCTGGCAAAACCTGAGAACAGCATTCCGATACCTTAGTAAGGAATCATTCAGCACTGTACACCGTGTATGTCAGCCCATACTGGAGTATGCAGCACCTGTTTGGAAACCCGCACTTGATAAAGCACGTCAGAAACTAGAGAAAGTACAAAGGTTTGCGACAAGGTTAGTTCCAAAGCTAAGGGGAATGTCCTATGAAAAAGATTAAGGGAAATCGGCCTGACGACACTGGAGGACAGAGGGTCCAGGGGAGACATGAAACGACATATAAAATACTGCGTGGAATAGACAAGGTGGACAAAGACAGAGTGTTCCAGGGAGGGGACACAGAAACAAGAGGCCACAATTGGAAGATGAAGACACAAATGAGTCAGAGAGATAGTAGGAAGTATTTCTTCAGTCATAGAGTTGTAAGGCAGTGGAATAGCCTAGAAAATGACGTAGTGGAGGCAGGAACCATACACAGTTTTAAGACGAGGTTTGATAAAGCTCATGGAGCGGGGAGAGAGAGGGCCTAGTAGCAACCGGTGAAGAGGCGGGGCCAGGAGCTAGGACTCGACCCCTGCAACCACAAATAGGTGAGTACAAATAGGTGAGTACACAGACTCGTGGAGGAGTCATGCTGTTTGAGCTCGTGTTTTGGTGATAATTTCTGACTGTGCCATAAGGAATAGAGTGTGGGATATAGGCGTGTGCACGCATAAGAGTGCATATAATAACTTAAGCCCCGAAAAAAGGAAATATAAGTGATCACAGAAAAGAAAAAAAGGAAATATTGGCTGAGTGTTTAGTGAGGGCCTTTGGAAGGGTGAACGGTTGTGTCAGGCCTAAATAGTGTTGCCATAATAACGCAGTGGGCTATTTTGAAGAATAAGTGCGACTCAAGACCAGGAGATAAGAGCTAAGTATAGAGTGTCAGTAAATACGTGAGTGAGTGAAAAAATTAGAAGAGCTAGAGAATATATGCATACAGGAAGTTAGTGGAAAAATTACCGAGAAGCATCAAACACCTTCAACTTCTGGGACACAGGACAGACACAACGTTACTGCACTGCCAGCCCGCAAGTAATATTCACCTAGTTTGAGTTGCATGGGGTCAATAGTACCTGTCTCTAGCTGGAATTGGGGTCACTCTCCTCGAGCTATCAGAATTAGAATAAGCAGCATTTACTGCATTTAATAGAATTTAGAGGTAGCGCATATAGGCGAAGCCTAGTGTATTAATTTTTGAACGTAATTTTAAACTCATAAGAGTACAGTGGAACCAAGAGATCGTGTACATATACAATACATATGTAGTACTACGTGGAAATAAGGACTGTTTACATAAACATATCACGCACAACTTGGTGAGAATAGTACTGTTGTTAGGCACTTGAATAGCTGTAGCACACACACACACACACACACACACACACACACACACACACACCACACACACACACACACACACACACACACATAAACATACAGACAACACACACACACATAATAACACACACACATATACAAGATTTACACCTTCCTGGAAGTAACCCTATAACCCTTCCTTATCCCCCCCATTCTCTCTCCTCTTTTTTTTTTCCACTCCTCTCTTCTCGTTCTCTCTCTCTCTCTCTCTCTCCTCATCTCTCTCATCCCTCTCTCTCTTCGTCTCTCTCTCTCTCTCTCTCCTCTCTCTCTCCTCCATCATCTCTCTCTCTCTCTCTCTCTCTCCCCTCTCCCCTTTCTCTCATCCTCTCTCTCATCCTCTCTCATCATCCTCTCTTCTCTTCCTCTCTCTTCCTTTCACTCTTTCTCTCTCTCTCCCTCTCTCTCTTCCTCTCTTACTCTCTCTTTTCCTCTTCTCTCTCTCTCTTCCCTTTTCACTCCCCCCTCTCTCTTACCTTTTCCCTCTCTCACTTTCTCCCCCTTTTTCCCTTCTTTTCCCCTCCTTCTAGGCTCCCCTTCTCTCTCTCCCTATCTCTCACTCT
The DNA here is from genome assembly GCF_026875155.1 of Cherax quadricarinatus. NCBI lineage: Eukaryota > Metazoa > Arthropoda > Malacostraca > Decapoda > Parastacidae > Cherax > Cherax quadricarinatus. Next base: position 21,351,961 of record NC_069426.1, read on the forward strand.
CTCTCCCCCTTTTTCTTTTTCTTTCTCTCTTCTCTCTTTCATAAAAAAAAAATGGTTGGGACTCGCAGGAATCAGGGATCAGATGACAATGGTACTGGTAGGGAGGAATGGATGGAGGAACAGTGGAAAAGGATAGAGCAAGAATGGGAGAGAAAATTAGGAGAGCTTTCTGAAAAAATGGAGAAAGAGCTCTCTGTGAAATGGGAAAAGAGGTTGGAGAAGGAGACGAAGAATTGGGAGTCACAAGTTGAAACTGCAGTAGCCAGGGTAAAGGTCCTAGAATTTGAGGTAAACAGGCTGAAGCAAGTCTCAGGGTAGTGACCAAGAAGACACACCATACGATGATGAGAGGCTGAACAGGAAGGAAGGAGATATGAATTATGCTAAGGTCATATCAGCCTGCAAAGAAGGGCCAGTGAGTGGAAGGGAAGAGCAGATGGGTGCAGATGGAGAGGGAGATAGGTCGAATGCTGAGGCACAACCATACTACCAAGAGCCACTGGATAAATCAAGGGAGAAAATGACCACATACAGACAGGAACCAGAGTCACAGAGGAAGAGGCAATGGGAGGAGGAAAGGGCAAAAATCAGTGATTATCCATGGGCTTCGGGAGAGAGAGGAAAGGACACACACTGAAAGACGGCAGGAAGAAAGAAAGGAGATTGAGAAAACATCAACAGAAATAGGGGGAAAAGACATGGATGAGATTGTAAATTTTCAGAGAATAGGGGGGTACTTGAAGGGGAGAAACCGACCGATCAAGCTGATTCTCAGGACAGAAACAGTGCGGAACAGGATCCTCCAAGAGAAACCACGGTTGAAAAGTTCGGAAGAGTACAAGAAGGTGTTCCTAGACAGAGACAGAACACAAACAGAGAGAAAGCAGCTGAGGGAGAGGACAAAAAAGCGAAAGGAGCTAGGAAAGGGGACAAGGATGGAACCAGCAGAGGTCAGTCAGAGCAGAACAGAGCAGCAAGGGCAAGCACACACACAACTATCCTCAAACCCCACAACCTATCATACACATCCCAACACACAATACAATCCATACCCACAGCTTCCACCCAACCCCCAACTATAGAATCCCACAGTAAGCTACCAGGTCTCCCACCCCCACAGGCCTCCCAAACCACAGTGTTAGAAAGGAAACTGAAGGTATGGTACACAAACGCTGATGGAATAACAAACAAGATGGAGGAGTGGCACGAAAGAGTCAAAGAGGCATCACCAGACATCATAGCGATCACAGAAACCAAGCTTACAGGTATGATAACAGATGCCATCTTTCCAGCGGGATACCAGATCCTGAGAAAAGACAGAAGGAACAGGGGGGGGGTGGAGGAGTGGCATTGCTGATCAAACACCGATGGAATTTTGATGAGCTGGAGAGAGGAGACAGCGGAGAAGAAAGTGATTACATAGCGGGAACGCTTCACTCTGGTGGTCCCAAGGTGATAATTGCAGTGATGTATAACCCACCACAGAACAGCAGGAGGCCAAGGCAAGAGTATGACAAGAGCAATAGAGCGATGGTTGACACACTGGCTGTAGTGGCGAGAAGAGCTCATGCATGCAGGGCAAAGCTCCTGATCATGGGCGACTTTAAAACCACAAGGAGATCGAATGGGAGAACTTGGAGCCACATGGGGCCAAGATACATGGAGGGCTAAGATGATGGAGGTGGTACTGGAAAACTTCATGTACCAACACGTAAGGGACACTACAAGAGAGAGAGAAGAGGATGAACCAGCAAGACTGGACTTAGTATTCACCTTGAGTAGTGCAGATATTGAGGACATCACATATGAAAGACCCCTTGGGGCCAGCGATCATGTGGTTTTGAGCTTCGAATAACACAGTAGAGCTACAAGTGGAGGGGGAAGCAGGAAGGCAAGGACAAATGAAACCAAACTACAGGAAAGGGGACTACAGAGGAATGAGAACTTCCTGAATGAGGTTCAGTGGGACAGAGAACTGGCAGGGAAGCCAGTTAATGAGATGAATGGAATATGTAGCAACAATGTGCAAGGAGGCTGAGGAGAGGTTTGTACCCAAGGGTAACAGGAATAATGAAAAAGCCAGGATGAACCCATGGTTCACCCAAAGATGCAAGGAGGCAAAAACCAAGTGTGCTAGGGAATGGAAGAAATATAGAAGGCAAAGGACCCAGGAGAATAAGGAGAGCAGTCGTAGAGCCAGAAACGAATATGCACAGATAAGAAGGGAGAGCCCAACGTCCAATATGAAAACGACATAGCAGCAAAAGCCAAATCTGACCCGAAGCTGTTACACAGCCACATCAGGAAGAAAACAACCGTTAAGGACCAGGTAATCAGGCTAAGGAAGGAAGGAGGAGAGACAACAAGAAATGACCGTGAAGTATGTGAGGAACTCAACAAGAGATTCAAAGAAGTGTTCACAGAGGAGACAGAAGGGGCTCCAGAAAGACGGAGAGGTGGGGTACACCACCATGTGCTGGACACAGTACACACAACTGAGGAAGAAGTGAAGAGGCTTCTGAGTGAGTTAGATACCTCAAAGGCAATGGGGCCAGATAACATCTCTCCATGGGTCCTGAGAGAGGGAGCAGAGGCGCTATGTGTACCCCTAACAACAATATTCAATACATCTATCGAAACAGGGAGATTGCCTGAGGCATGGAAGACAGCAAATTGGTCCCAATCTTTAAAAAAAGGAGACAGACATGAAGCACCAAACTACAGACCAGTGTCACTGACATGTATAGCATGCAAAATCATGGAAAAGATTGTCAGGAGAAGAATGGTGGAACATCTAGAAAGGAATGATCTCATCACCAGCAGCCAACATGGTTTCAGAGATGGGAAATCCTGTGTCACAAACTACTGGAGTTCTATGACATGGTGACAGCAGTAAGACAAGAGAGAGAGGGGTGGGTGGATTGCATTTTCTTGGACTGCAAGAAGGCTTTTGACACAGTACCACACAAGAGATTAGTGCAAAAACTGGAGGACCAAGCAGGGATAACAGGGAAGGCACTGCAATGAATCAGGGAATACTTGTCAGGAAGACAGCAGCGAGTAATGGTACGTGGCGAGGTGTCAGAGTGGGCACCTGTGACCAGCGGGGTCCCACAGGGGTCAGTCCTAGGACCAGTGCTGTTTCTGGTATTTGTGAACGACATGACGGAAGGAATAAACTCCGAGGTGTCCCTGTTTGCAGATGACGTGAAGTTGATGAGAAGAGTTCATTCGATCGAAGACCAGCAGAACTACAAAGGATCTGGAAGGCTGCAGACCTGGTCCAGCAACTGGCTCCTGGAGTTCAATCCCACCAAGTGCAAAGTCATGAGGATTGGGGAAGGGCAAAGAAAGACCGCAGACGGAGTACAGTCTAAGGGGCCAGAGACTACAAACATCACTCAAGGAAAAAGATCTTGGGGTGAGTATAAAACACCAGGCACATCTCCTGAAGCGCACATCAACCAAATAACTGCCGCAGCATATGGGCGCCTGGCAAACCTCAGAACAGCATTCCGAATCTAATAAGGAGTCGCTCGGGACCCTGTAACACCGTGTACGTTAGGCCCACATTAGAGTATGCGGCACCAGTTTGGAACCCACACCTAGCCAAGCATGTAAAGAAACTAGAGAAAGTGCAAAGGTTTGCAAAAAAGACTAGTCCCAGGGTTAAGAGGTATGTCCTATGAGGAAGGTTAAGGGAAATCAACCTGACGACGCTGGAGGACAGGAAGAGATGGGGGGGACATGATAACGACATACAAAATACTGAGAGGAATTGACAAAGGTGGACAAAGACAGGAGTTCCAGAGACTGGCACAGCAACACGGGGACACAGTTGGAAGCTGAAGACACAGATGAATCAAAGGGATGTTAGGAAGTATTTCATCAGCCACAGAGTAGTCAGGAAGTGAATATTTTTGGGAAGCGATGTAGTGGAGGCAGGATCCATACATAGCTTTAAGCAGAGGTACGATAAAGCTCATGGTTCAGGGAGAGTGACCTAGTAGCGACCAGTGAAGAGGCGGGGCCAGGAGCTTGGACTCGACCCCTGCAACCTCAACTAGGTGAGTACAACTAGGTGAGTACACACACACACATACGCACACACACACACACACCCCACACAACACACACACACACACACACACACACACACACACACACACACACACACACACACACACACACACACACACACACACACACACACACACACACACACACACCAACACACACACACACACACGCATATACTTCAGGCCTAGTGTCTAATCGACATGCGCCTAGGACACAATGGTAACTAACTAACACACACACAAGGTTAAGGAAAACGGCCTGACGACACTGGCGGACAGGAGGGTTAGGGGAGACATGATAATGACATACAAAATACTGCGTGGGATAGACAAAGTGGACAGAGGCAGGATGTTTCAGAGATGGGACACAGAAAGAAGGGGTCACATTTGGAATTGAGTTACAGGGATGTTAAGAAGTATTTCTTCAGTCTTGGAGTAGTCAGGAAGTGGAATAGCGTAGCAAGTGAGGTAGAAGAGGCAGGAACCATACATAGCTTTAAGATGAGGTATGATGAAGCTCATGGAGCGAGGGAGAGAGAGGACCTAGTAGCACTCAGTCAAGAGGCGAGGCCAGGAGCTGAGTCTCGACCCCTGCAACCACAATTAGGTGAGTACACACACAGAAACCAGGAGCTATGATTCGACCCCTACAACCACACATAGGAGAGTACAAACCCACACAAAAAAATCCCGACCAACACATCATACATTATTATTATAATCAAGGGGGAAGCGCTAAACCCGGAGGATTATACAGCGCCTGGGGGGGGGATGTGGAAGGCATTCAGGCTTAATTCGGGGAACTGGAGCACAGATCCTATTCTCTAAATCAAGAGCCCCTCACCAACATCAAGGAACCTTACTTGAGGGGAACACATCATACAGCTACCAAACTTTACCTTCAGTGACGTTGAATGACTATAATATGTGATATATAATTTCTCATGACTGACAACTGAATAACAGTTTGGGGCTACGAACGAGTTGTTAAGTTTCAGTTTGAATTACTCATGCTTAGGATGTAAAGTTTGTTGACATTATTATCTTAGGTAACTTTAAAAAAAAGGGTTTTAGATATATGAACAAAAGTGTTAATTTGAATAGGGCAATGGTAATTATAGACCAGTAAGCTTGCTGCGTTGTTCCTCCATTCTTATGTTCTCATAAAATATTAGGAACACCTTGATTCCTATAATAAAAATTAAGTAAATTTTTAGTGTTTAGTATTCAAACAAAAAATTTACAGTGTGTGTGTGTGTGTGTGTGTGTGTGTGTGTGTGTGTGTGTGTGTGTGTGGTGTGGTGTGGTGGTGTGTGTCGTGTGTGTGTGCTTGTGAGTGTGTGCTTGTGTGTGTAAAATATGTGTATGTACTCACCTAGTTGAGGTTGCAGGGGTCGAGTCCAAGCTCCTGGCCCAGCCTCTTCACTGATCGCTACTAGGTCACTCTCCCGAACCGTGAGCTTTATCAATACCTCTGCTTAAAGCTATGTATAGACCCTTTACCCCACTACATCGCTTCCCAAACTATTCCACTTACTGACTACATCTGTGGCTGAAGAAATACTTCCAAAACATCCCTGTGATTCATCTGTGTCTTCAACTTACAACTGTGTCCCCTTGTTACTGCGTCCAATCTCTGGAACATCCTCTCTTTGTCCACCTTGTCAGTTCTTCTCAGTATTTTGTATGTCGTTATCATGTCCCCCCTATCTCTCCTGTCCTCCAGTGTCGTCAGGTGATTTCCCTTAATCTCTCCTCGTAGGACATACTCTAAGCTCTGGGAATAGTCTTGTTGCAAACCTTTGCACTTTCTCTAGTTTCTTTACGTGCTTGGCTAGGTGTGGGTTGCAAACTGGTGCCGCATACTCCAATATGGGGCCCAACGTACACGGTGCACAGGTCCTGAAAAACGATTCCTTATTAAGATTCGGAATGCTGTTCTGAGGTTTGCTAGGCGCCCATATGCTGCAGCAGTTATTTGGTTGATGTGCGCTTCAGATGTGCCCCGGTGTTTTTACTCACCCCAAGATCTTTTTTCCCTTTAGTGAGGTTTGTAGTCTCTGGCCCCCAGACTGACTCCGTCTGCGGTCTTTTTTGCCCTTTCCCCAATCTTCATGACTTTGCACTTGGTGGGATTGAACTCCAGGAGCCAATTGCTGGACCACGTCTGCAGCCTGTCCAGATCCCTTTGTAGTTCTGCCTATCTTCGATCGAGTGAATTCTTCTCATCAACTTTACGTCATCTGCAAACAGGGACAAACCTCAGAGTCTATTCCTTCCGTCATGTCCCTTCACAAATTCCAGAAACAGCACTGGGCCTAGGACTGACCCCTGTGGGACCCCCCCTGTCACAGGGGCCCACTCTGACACCTCGCCACGTACCATGACTCGCTGCTGTCTTCCTGACAAGTATTCCCTGATCCATTGCAGTTGCCTTCCCTTTATCCCTGCTTGGTCCTCCAGTTATTTGCACCAATCTCTTGTGTGGAACTATGTCAAACGCCTTCTTGCAGTCCAAGAATATGCAATCCACCCACCCCTCTCTCTCTTGTCTTACTGCTGTCACCATGTCATAGAACTTCAGTAGGTTTGTGACACAGGATTTCCCGTCCCTGAAACCATGTTGGCTGCTGTTGATGAGATCATTCCTTTCTAGGTGTTCCACCACTCTTCTCCTGATAATCTTCTCCATGATTTTGCATACTATACATGTCAGTGACACTGGTCTGTAGTTTAATGCTTCATGTCTGTCTCCTTTTTTAAAGATTGGGACTACATTTGCTGTCTTCCATGCCTCAGGCAATCTCCCTGTTTCGATAGATGTATTGAATATTGTTGTTAGGGGTACACATAGCGCCTCTGCTCCCTCTCTCAATACCCATGGGGAGATGTTATCTGGCCCCATTGCCTTTGAGGTATCTAGCTCACTCAGAACCTCTCACTTCTTCCTCGGTTGTGTGCACTGTGTCCAGCACATGGTGGTTGTGCCCCCACCTCTCCACTTTCTGGAGCCCCTTCTGTCTCCTCTGTGAACACTTCTTTGAATCTCTTGTTGAGTTCCTCACATACTTCACTGTCATTTCTTGTTGTCTCTCCTCCTTCCTTCCTTAGCCTGAATACCTGGTCCTTGACTGTTGTTTTCCTCCTGATGTGGCTGTATAACAGTTTCGGGTCAGATTTGGCTTTCGCTGCTATGTCATTTTCATATTGTCTTTGGGCCTCCCTTCTTTTCTGTGCAATTTCGTTTCTGGCTCTACGACTGCTCTCCTTATTCTCCTGGTCCTTTGCCTTCTATATTTTCTTCCATTCCCTAGCACACTTGGTTTTTGCCTCCCTGCACCTTTGGGTGAACCATGGGCTCATCCTGGCTTTTTCATTATTCCTTTAAACCCTTGGGTACAAACCTCTCCTCAGCCTCCTTGCAGTTTGTTGCTACATACTCCATCATCTCATTAACTGGCTTCCCTGCCAGTTCTCTGTCCCACTGAATCCCGTTCAGGAAGTTCCTCATTCCTGTGTAGTCCCCTTTCTTGTAGTTTGGCTTCATTCGTCCTGGCCTTCCTGCTTCTCCCTCCACTTGTAGCTCTACTGTGTATTCGAAGCTTAAAACCACATGGTCGCTGGCCCCAAGGGGTCTTTCATATGTGATTTTCCTCGATATCTGCACTACTCAAGGTGAATACTAAGTCCAGCCTTGCTGGTTCATCCTCTCCTCTCTCTCTTGTATTGTCCCTTACGTGTTGGTACATGAAGTTTTCCAGTACCACCTCCATCATCTTAGCCCTCCATGTATCTTGGCCCCCATGCGGGTCCAAGTTCTCCCGATCGATCTCCTTGTGGTTAAAGTCACCCATGATCAGGAGCTTTGCCCTGCATGCTTGAGCTCTTCTGGCCACTCTAGCCAGTGTGTCAACCATCGCTCTATTGCTCTCGTCATACTCTTGCCTCGGCCTCCTGTTGTTCTGTGGTGGGTTATACATCACTGCTATTACCATCTTGGGACCTCCAGAGTGAAGCGTTCCCGCTATGTAATCACTTTCTTCTCCGCTGTCTCCTCTCTCCAGCTCATCAAAATTCCAGCGATTTTTGCTCAGCAATGTGTGTGAGTGTGTGTGTGTTAGTTCCCATTTTGTCCTAGGCACATGTCGATTAGACACTAGGCCTGTTGTATATGAGTACGTGTGTGTATGTGTGTGTGTGTGTGTGTGGGTGTGTGTGTATGTGTGTGTGTGTGTGCGTGTGTGTGTGTGTTTTTGTGTGTGTTTGTGTGTGTATGTGTGTGTCTGCGTGTCTGTGTGTGTGTGCTTGTGTGTGTATGTATGTGTATGTGTGTGAGTGTGTGTGTGTGTGTGTGTGTGTGTGTGTGTGTGTGTGGTGTGTGTGTGTGTGTGTGTGTGTTGTGTGTGTGTGTCTGTGTCTGTGTGTCTGTGTGTCTGTGTGTCTGTGTGTGTGTGCTTGTGTGTGTATGTATGTGTATGTTAGGTAAGACACATATGCAACAGTTAGGTATCTTTATTATGAAACGTTTCGCCTACACAGTAGGCTTCTTCAGTCAAGTACAGGCGAAACGTTTCATAATAAAGATACCTAACTGTTGCATATGTGTCTTACCTAACAACCTGTCTGTATTTTATAACCATTTTAATGTTCATGTATGTGTATGTGTGTGTGTGTGTGTGTGTGTGTGAGTATGTGTGTGTGTTGTCTGTGTGTGTGTGTGTCTGTGTGTCTGTGTGTGTGCTTGTGTGTGTATGTATGTATGTGTATGTGTGTGTGTGTGTGTGTGTGTGTGTGTATGTGTGTGTTTGTGTGTGTGTGTGTGTGCTTGTGTGTGTATGTATGTGTATGTGTGTGTGTGTGTGTGTGTGTGTGTGTGTGTGTGTGTGTGTGTGTGTGTGTGCGTTTGTGTGTGTGTGTGTGTTGTGTGTGTGTGTGTGTGTGTGTGTGTGTGTGTGTGTGTGTGTCTGTGTGTGTGTCTGTGTGTGTGTGTGCTTGTGTGTGTATGTGTGTGTACTCACCTAATTGTACTCACCTAATTGTGGTTGCAGGGGTCGAGACTCAGCTCCTGGCCCTACCTCTTCACTGATCGCTACTGGATCCTCTCTCTCTCCGCTTCCTGAGCTTTGTCATACCTCTTCTTAAAACTATGTATGGTTCCTGCCTCCACTACTTCACTTGCTAGGCTATTCCACTTGCTGACAACGGTGTGTGTGTGTGTATGTGTGTGTGTGTGTGTGTGTGGTGTGTGTGTGTGTGTGTGTGTGTGTGTGTGTGTGTGTGTGTGTGTGTGTATGTGTGTGTGTGTGTACTCACCTATTTGTATTCACCTTTTTGTGATTGCAGGGGTCGATTCATAGCTCCTGGCCCTGCCTCTTCACTGATTGCTTCTAGGTCCTATATCTCCCTGCTCCATGAACTTGATCAAACCTCTTCTTAAAACTATGTATTGTTCCCGCCACCACTAAGACACTTTCTAGGCTTTTCCACTGACCCTCCTGTCCTCCAGTTTCGTCAGGCCAGTTTCCCTTAACCTTTCTTCGTAGGACAATCCCCTTAGCTCTGGGACTATTCTCGTTGCAAACCTATGCACTTTTTCTAATTTCTTGACGTGCTTGACCAGGTGTGAATACCAAACTGGTGCTGCATACTCCAGTATGGGTCTGACGTAAAGGGTGTACAGAGTCTTGAACGATTCCTTACTGAGGTATCGGAACGCTATCCTTAGGTTTGCCAGACGCCAGTACGCTGCAGCAGTTATCTGATTGATGTGAGCCTCAGATGTGCTCGGTATTATATTTACCCCAAGATCTTTTTCCTTGAGTGAGGTTTGCAGTCTTTGGCCACCTAGTATAGTGTGTCTTCGGTCTTCTTTGCCCTTCCCCGATCTTCATGACTTTTCATTTGGCAGGGTTAAATTCAAGGTTAAATTCAAGGTGCCAGTTGCCGGAACAAGCTTATAGCCTGTCCAGGTCTCTTTGTAGTCCTGCCTGTGTGTGTGTGTGTGTGTTCAGCTGGCTAGCATGAAGTGCGTTGTGGAGGTAGGGGTGTGGTGATAACTCGCTACTGCTATCATCATCATGCACCAATGCGCACTGCTGTAGGTCTACGGGACGTTGTGGATAGAAGGAGCTGAGGAAGAGAGGGAGGGAAGTGTAGGAACAATATGTGGTAAGAAGGGAGGTGAAGTTGTGAGGGAGGGAGAAGTGTAGGAGGGAGGGAGGGAGGCAGAGGTCTGATTTAGACAATTATTGGATAATGAATCTTTAATAATAGTATACTCATAAATGCAGAGCATTCAGAAAGCAAAACTATTAAATATGAAGAGAAATGAGAAAGTGTATCACCAAGGCACACCATATATTTTTTGTGTGTATGTTTGTGTTTGTTCCAGTGTGTTTGTGTATGTCTGTATATGTGTGTCTGTTCTTTTTTCACATTTAGTAAAATTGGATACAAGAGCAGTGTGCTGCTACTGTATTCTAAATGACAGTTACACAATGGGAACAAAAGTTAATTATGTTTCCTTGTCATATTCCATCAAGCAGGATGGGGTTCATACAGTGTGTTGAAATCTGTCAGCCTGAGCTGGGACACTTTAGTTGGGTCATGTCAGGGTGTTTCGGAGGGGCGGGGTAAGTTTGGAACAGAATTATCAATCTGATTACTTCGGAGCATTAAGATGATCAGGCTATTAAATATTTTGTATCATACTCGCATGATTTATATTTCTAACACAATATTATATCTACCAACAAACAATAATATAACCTTAGAGAAAATATTAAATGAACCTACAAGTTATACTTATAACCTTCAACTTCACTGGGTTAAATTTTTTTATAACAGTGGTGAGGAAGGAACCGTCGATCATAAGCGTAGTAACTCCATCGTAAACCTTCAAACATTTTGGACCAAAAAAATAGAACAAAGCATTGAAATCATGGCTTAGCGGGTGAGGATTATAAGGTTAAGTAAAAGTTGTGTCTTCCCGCAAGAAGTTAAAGCATAGCTTGAACCCTAGAGTAACTGTATATAGTTACCTAAAGAAATGGAATGAGAAACATACTCTCGATGACAGGCACAGACAAGGTCGGCAAGGCAAACCAATGCAGTTGATGACTAAAGAATATTTGACGACCTCCATTTACGAAAGCAGTTACTATTAGTGACCGTCTGCAGCTAGGTGTGTCGCCCACATTATTCGGCAACGATTACGTGAAAACAGAATCCATCACGGAACCCCAGACCCCCTACCCCCCCCACCCAAAAAAAAAATGGATTGCTCGACGATATTTGAATGAGAATGTGAGTTATTTTCTGAGATGAGACATCGTCAACATCCCATCAAAAAATTCTTTGCCGGAGAAGAAATGTTACCTGGTAAATTTTTCAGTGTTTAATGTTGTATTCATACTGCTATTAATCTGGGCAGAATAGATTTAAACGTGAATCAATTACTGTTAAAGGTAATTTCATAACACATTTAGTTATACTAGTAAATGGACACGCTTTTCATTTATATTATTTGCAATAATCAACGAAATAAATTTCGTAAATTTATACAATATTTTTTTAAATTTTGTCGCAATACTTGACGTAACCCGAATCTCTAGATCCACTGCACTACCAACTATTCACTTCCCATCGATTAACAACATTCTACACTATTTATCATTAGATCATGTAAGCTTATTATTACAAATTGTCATTTAATTTCATAGTACAATGACTCAAGCTTAATTAAGGAAGAAATATTTTTCCTCGAAGCCTTTTTATCCACTACACACACACACACACACACACACACACACCACACACACACACACACACACATTGCAGTTATGTATAACCCACCACAGAACTGCAGGAGGCCGAGAGAGGAATATGGTGAGCGCAACAGAGCAATGGTGGACACACTAGCTGAGGTGGCAAGAAGAGCTCACTCGAGTAGAGCGAAGGTACTGGTTATGGGCGACTTCAATCACAGGGAGAATGATTGGGAAAATCTGGAGGCACATGGGGGTCCTGAAACATGGAGAGCCAGGATGATCGATATGGTCCTGGAAAACCTAATGCACCAACATGTTAAGGACACTACAAGAGATAGAGGGGACCTTGTGTTCACCCTGAGTACCTCAGACATCGAAGACATCACATATGAAAGGCTCCCTTGGAACTAGCGACCACGTGGTTCTGAGATTTGAATGCATCGAAGAGCTACAAGTGGAGAGGGCAAAAGGAGTAGAAAGGGAAAAGCCAAACTATAAAAGGGGGGACTACACAGGTATGAGGACCTTCCTGCAAGAGGTTCAATGGGAGAGAAAGTTGGCAGGAAAATCAGTAAACGAAATGATGGACTACGTAACAACAAAATGTAAGGAGGCAGAGGAAAGGTTTGTTCCTTCCCAAGAGTAACAGAAATAATGGGAAGACCAGAATGAGCCCTTGGTTTACATAAAGTTGTAGGGAGGCAAAAACTAAGTGTGCTAGAGAATGGAAAAGTACAGAAGCAAAGGACCCAGTAAAATAAAGATATTAGTCGACGAGCCAGAAACGAGTATGCACAGATAAGGAGGAAGGCCCAGCAGCAGTACGAAAAAGACATAGCATCGAAAGTCAAGTCTGACCCGAAACTGCTTTACAGCCACATCAGGAGGAAGACAAGAGTCAAGGACCAGGTAATCAGGCTAAGGAAAGAAGGCGGGGAGCTCACAAGAAACGACCAAGAACTATGTGAGGAGCTCCACACGAGATTTCAGGAAGTATTTACAGTGGAGGCAGAAGGGATACTGGAAAGACAAAACAGAGGGGTACACCAACAAGGGATATACCAACAAGTTTTGGATGAAACACACATAACCGAGGAGGAGGTGAAGAAGCTGCCAAGTGACCTTGATAACTCAAAGGCGGTGGGACTGGTCAATATCTCTCTGTGAGTCCTTAGAGAGGGAGCAGAGAAACTGTGTGTGCCACTAACCAAAATCTTCTACACATCCCTTGAAATTGGGCAACTACCTGGGGTATTGAAGACGAGAAAAGTGATCCCCATCTTTATGAAAGAGGACAGAAACGAGGCACTAAACTATAGACCATTGTCATTGATGTGTATATTATGCAAAGCCATGGAGAAGATTATCAGGAGGAGAGTGGTGGAGCAGCTGGAACGGAACAAGGTTAAAAACGACAGCCAGCACGGATTCATGGAAGGCAATCTTGTGTCACAAACCTAGTGGAGTTTTATGACAAGGTAACTGAAGTAAGACATGAGAGGTATGGGTGGGTGGATTGCATTTTCTTGGACTGCAAGAAGGCCTTAGACACAGTTTCTCACAAGAGATTAGTGCAGAAGATAGAGGATCAGGCACGTATAACAGGAAGGGCAGTGCAGTGAATCATAGAGTACCTGACAGGGAGGCAACAGCGAGTCATGATACGTGATGAGGTATCAAAGTGGGTGCCTGTGACGAGCGGGGTCCCACGGGTGTCACTCCTAGGACCAGTGCTATTCTTGGTATATGTGAATGACATGACGGAATGGATAGACTCAGAAGTGTCCTTATTTGCAGATTATGTGAAGTTAATGAGGAAAATTAAATCAGATAAGGACAAGACATGTCTACAAAGAGACCTGGACAGGCTGTACGCGTGGTCCAGCAACTGGATCCTAGAATTTAACCCTGCCAAATGCAGAGTCATAAAGATCGGGAAGGGCAAAGAAGACCGCAGACAGTATAAGCTAGGCGGCCCAAGACTGCAAATCTCACTCACGTCGCCGGAAGCACACATTAACCAAATAACTGGTGCAACATATGGGTGAATGGCAAACTTGATAATTGCGTTCCGATACCTCAGTAATGAATCGTTCAAGATCTTATACACTGTGTACGTCAGGCCCATACTGGAGTAAACAACACCAGTTTGGAACCCTCACCAGGTCAAGCACGTCAAGAAATTAGAGAAAGTGCAAAGATTTGCAACAAGGCTGGTTCCAGAGCTAAGGGGAAAGTCCTACGAAGAAAGGTTAAGGGAAAACGGTCTGACGACACTGGAGGACAGGAGGGTCAGGGGTGACATGATAGCAACATACAAAATACTGCGTGGAATAGATGAGGTGGACAGGGACAGGATGTTGCAGAGATGGGACACAGAAACAAGGGGTCACAATTGGAAGTTGAAACTCAGATGAGCCAAAGGGATGCTAGGAAGTATTTCTTCAGCCACAGAAGTGTTTGGAAGTGGAATAGTCTGGCAAGTGATGTAATGAAGGCAGGAACCATACATAGTTTTAAGACGAGGTACGATAAAACTCATGGAGCAGGGAGAGGGAGGACCCAGTAGTGGTCAGTGAAGAGGTGGGGCCAGGAGTATCGACCCCTTCAACCACAATTAGGTGCGTACAATTAGGTGAGTATACACACACACACACACACACACACACACACACACACACACACACACACATACACATACACACACACACACACACACACACACGCACACACACACACACACACATGCACACACACACACACATATACACACACACACACGCACACAAACAACCCCCGCAAACACACACACACACATACACACACACATGCACACACACACACACCACACACACACACACACACACACACACACACACACACACAAACACACACACACACACTGGAGAACTGCAGAACTGGTCCAGCAATTGGCTCCTGGAGTTCAATCCCACCAAGTGCAAAGTCATGAAGATTGGGGAAGGGCAAAGAAGGCCCCAGACGGGTAAAAGTCTAGGGGGTCAGAGACTACAAACCTCACCAAGGAAAAAATCTTGGGTGAGTATAACACCAGGCACATCTCCTGAAGCGCACATCAACCAAATAACTGCTGCAGCATATGGGCGCCTACAAACCTCAGAACAGCATTCCGACATCTTAATAAGGAATCGTTCAGGACCCTGTACACCGTATACGTTAGGCCCATATTGGAGTATGCGGCACCAGTTTGGAACCCACACCCAGCCAAGCACGTAAAGAAACTAGAGAAAGTGCAAAGGTTTGCAACAAGACTAGTCCCCGAGCTAAGAGGTATGTCCTACGAGGGGAGGTTAAGGGAAATCAACCTGACGACACTGGAGGACAGGGGAGATTTGGGGGGACATGAAAACGACATACAAAATACTGAGAGGAATTGACAAGGTGGACAAAAACGGGATGTTCCAGAGTTTGGACACAGTAACAGGGGCACAGTTGGAACAAAGACACAGATGAATCAGGGGGGATGTTAGGAAGTATTTCTTCACCACAGGTAGTCAGAAGTGGAATAGTTTGGGAGCGATGTGGGGAGGAGGGGGATCCTACATAGTTTAAGCAGAGGTCGATAAAGCTCACGCTCGGGGAGAGTGACTATAGCGATCAGTGAAGAGGGGGGCCAGGAGCTGGGACTCGCCCCCCCCGCAACTAAAACTAGGTGAGTACAACTATGAGTACACCACACACACTCGTGGGGAGTCACGCGGTTTGGCTCGTGTTTTGGTGGAAATTTCTGACTGTGCCAAAAGGGAAATAAGTGTGGGAATAGGTTGTTGCACGCTAAGAGTGCATAAATCATTAAACCCCCGAAAAAAGGAAATAAAGTGATCCGAAAAAGAAAAAAAAGGAAAAATAGGATAATTTTTTGTGGGGGCCTTTGGAAGGAAGGTAAAGGGTTGTGCAGGCCTAATTAGTGTTGCCATAAAAAGCAGTGGGGTATTTTAAAGAAAAAGTGCGCCCCGCCCGGGGAATAAGAGTTATGTATAGTTTTTGTCGTAAATACAGTGAGTGAGTGAAAAAAAAATTAGATGGCTAGAGATATGGTGCATACAGGAATTTAGGGGAAAAAAATTAAACGAGAAGCATCAAGCATCTTCAACTTCTGGGGCGGGACGGACCCCGAAACGTTACTCCACTTCAGCCGCAAGTAATATTCCCCTAGTTTGGTTGCAGGGGGTTAACAGTACCTGCCTAGCTGGAATGGGGGTCACTCCCCCGAGCTATCAAAATTAGAATAAGCGCATTTACTTTTTTTTATAAAATTTTAAGGTAGGGATAAGACGAAGCCTAGGAATTTATTTTTTAATGTAATTTTAAATAAAGACAGACAGGGGGAACCCAAAAGATCGGAACATATGCAATAATATGTAGTAATACGTGGGAAATAAGGATGCTTACATAATCAATGCCACACACACACACTAATGAGAAAGGCTCTGCTGTTAGGCACTTGAATAGCTGTAGCACGCACACAACACACACACACCCAACACAATACACGCACATGCACACACACACACAACTGAACTCACCACTATGAGTACAGGATCTCTTGTTGGGCACTTGAATAGGTAGCACGCAACACAACAACACATAACACACACACACGCACACCAACCCACACCACACTAGGTATTAAAGGTCTGTGTTAGGCACTTAAATAAATGTAGCACAACCACCACACCCACATACACACTACACACGCACACACACACTAGTTAGTAAGGATCACTGTTAGGCACTTGAA
Organism: Cherax quadricarinatus; assembly: GCF_026875155.1. Lineage (NCBI taxonomy): Eukaryota > Metazoa > Arthropoda > Malacostraca > Decapoda > Parastacidae > Cherax > Cherax quadricarinatus. Next base: position 21,368,589 of record NC_069426.1, read on the forward strand.
AGTGTAGCACACACACACAAAAACACACACCACACACACACAACACGCACATCAAAACCCCCAACACCAAATAACTACACACTATGAGTACGGATCTGCGTTAGGCACTTGAATAGCTGTAGCGTGCACACCACACACAATACACACACACACACACGCACCACACAGCCACACACAATAGGTGAGTACGGGATTCTGTTGGGCACTTAATAGTGTAGATACACACACACACACAACCACATACACACGCATACACACATTGAGTACAGGATCTATTTTTAGGCATTTTAAATAGCTGTAGCCCATACACAATACACCACACCCACCACACCCACACACATGACCACCACAACACAGAATCCCCCCCCACACAAAACAAAACAGGTTTTCACATCTCCTGGAAGGACCCTCTAACCCTTTTTTCCCCCCCCCCCATCTCTTCCCTCTCCCCCTCTTTTTCCTCTTCTCTCTCTCTCTCTCTCTTTTCTCTCTCCCCTCCTCTCTCCCCTCTCTCTTCTCTCTCTCTCTCTCTCTCTCCCCTTCTTTTTCCCTTTCTCTTTCTCTCTCTCTTCCCTCTCTCTCTTTTCCTTTTTCACTCTCTTTTTCCTTCTCTTCCCCTCTCTCGCTCTTTCTTCTCTTTTTTCCTCTCTTTCTTCCTCTCTCTCTTCCCCTTCTTTTCCCTTTTTTCTCTTCCTTTTCCCTCTCCCCCTCCCCCCTTCTCTCTCTCTTCCTCTCTCTCTTCCTCTCTTCCTCTCTCTACCTCTCTTTCTCTTTTCCCTCTCATCTTCCTCTCTCTCTCTCTCTCTTCTCCTCTCTCTCTTCTCTTCCCCCTTGTTACCCCCCTCACCCCTTCCCTTTTCCCCAATAACTTTCTCCCCCCTTTTCCCCTTTTTTCCCCTCTCTCCTTCTACCCCCCCCTTCCTCTCTTTCCCCCTCTCTCACTCTCTCCCCCTTTTTCTTTTTCTTTTCTCTCTCTCTCTTTCACAAAAAAAAAAAAAAAAGGTTGGCTCGCGGGAAAACAGGGATCAGATGCAATGGTACTGGTATGGGGGTAATGGAGGGAGGGCAGGGGAAAAAAAGGATAAGCAAAATGGGAGAAAAAATTGGGAGAGTTTTCGAAAAAATGGGAAAGAGCTCTCTGTAAAAGGGAAAAAGAGGGTTGGAGAAGGGACGAGAATTGGGAGGCAAAAGCGAAACTGCAGTACCGGGGTAAAGGTCCTAAAATTTTGGGGTAAAAAGGCTAAAAGCAAGTTGGGGGAGTGACCAGAGAAGGCACCCCGGTGAGGGGCTGAACGGAAGGGAAGGAGATATGAAGTATGCTAAGGTCATATCAGCCTGCAAAGAAGGGCCGGGGAGTGGAAGGGAAGAGAGAGGGTGCAGATGGAGAGGGAGATAGGCAAATGCTGAGGCACAACCATGTACCAAGAGCCCCTAGAAAAATCAAGGGAGAAAAAGCCCACATCAGACAGGAACCGAGTCAAGGGGAGAGGAAATGGGGGGGTGAAAGGGCAAAATCATTTTTACCCATGGGGCTTGGGAGAAGAGGAAAGGACCACACTGAAAGAGGGCAGGAAGAAGAAAGGAGATTGAGAAAATTCACGGAAATGGGGGGGAGAAGACAGGACGAGATTGAAATTTTCAGAGAACGGGAGGGTACTTAAAGGGGGGAAAAAACCGACCGTTCAAGCTTTTTCTCGGGCGAAACGTGCGGAACAAGATCCCCCAAGAGAAACACTGTTGAAAAGTCGGAAAGGGTACAAGAAGGAGTTCCTAGACAGAGACAGAACACAAACAGAGAGACGCGCTGGGGGGAGAGGAAAAAAAAGCAAAAAGGAGCTAGGAAAAGGAGAAAAGGATGGAACCACAGAGGTCAGTCAAGCAGAAAGGCAGCAAGGGCAAGCACACACACAACTATCCTCAGAACCCCAAAACCCACACACCATCCCAAACACAATACAAACCATACCCACAGCTTCCACCAACCCCCCCCCTAGAATCCCCAGTAGTCCCTTTTTCCCCCCCCCCCACAGGGCCCCCCCAAACCCAAAGGGGTTTGGGAAAGGAAACATAAGGTATGGGACACAAACGTATGGGAAAAAAAACAAATGGGAGGAGTGGCACAAAAGAGTCAAAAGGCATCACCAAAACATCATAGGGAAACACGGGAAAAAAAGTTTCAGGGATGATAACAGATGCCATTTTCAAGGGGTACCCGATCCTGGGAAAAAAAAAGAAGGAACAGGGGGGGGGGAGGAGTGGCATTGCTGATCAAACCCGAGGAATTTTGATGGCGGAGAGAGGGGACAGCGGGGAAGAAAGTGATTGCATAGCAGGAAGCTTTGCTTGGAGGTCCCAAAATGAAATTGCATGAGTATAACCCACCCAGAAAGCAGGAGGGCCAAGCAAGAGTATGCGAGACAATAAAGGGGGTGGTTGAAAACTGGCTGCAGGGCCAGAAGGCCATGCTGCAGGCAAAGCTCCGATCATGGGCGACTTTAACCCCAAGGAGAGCGAATGGGAGAATTGAAGCCCCATGGGGGCCAGATACATGGAGGGCTAAGATGATGGAGGGGGTACTGGGAAAACTTCATGCATAACAACGGACACTACAAGAGAGAGAGGAGAGGATAACCAGCAAAACTGGCTTTGATTCACCTTGAGTAGTGCAGATATTGAGGACATCACATAGAAAGACCCCTTAGGGCCAGCATCATGTGGTTTTAGCTTCGAAAACCATAGAGCTACAAGTGGGGAGGGAAGCAGGAAAGGCCCGGACAAAGAAAAACCCAAACTACAGGAAGGGGACTACAAGGAATGAGGAACTTCCGAATGAGGTTCAGTGGACAGAAAATGGCGGGAAGGCCCGTTTAATGAGAGATGGAATAGTAGCAACAATGTGCAAGGAGCTGAGGGAAAGGGTTTGTACCAAGGGTAAAAGGAAAATGAAAAAAACCAGGGT
>NC_069426.1:21376547-21421623 GCF_026875155.1 Cherax quadricarinatus
GGTTAGGCTAAAATAAATTGTTCTTGTTATAATAAGGTTAGGTAAGTTTTCTAAGATTCTTTTGGAGCAAAATTAAATTTTTTTACATTAACATTAATGAAGAAAATATATCTTTAAACGTATAAGAGAAAATTTTAGAAAGGACTTAATTTTAAATGAGTTCTTGCTAATTGACCATTTTTTACATATTCGGCACGACATATATATATATAATATATATATATATATATATATATATATATATATATATATATATATATATATATATATATTTATATATATATGTATGTATGTATAAGAGAGCAGTCAGCAGAATTCGAAACCAAGTCAAGAAAATCTGGCAAGGTTCCCCAACGCTCTAGACCACTCGGCAACAGATGCCTCAGAAAGCTTGGCAACGTGGATTACAAGCCAGTATATACCTCCGCTTGTTTCTGCTTGTTGCATTGATATAAAAATCGCTTGTGAGGTCAAAATATTCAGTAGGAAAATGAAATAACTTGAAACCATGGTTGAGGTTCACACTCTTGAGGCCAGTAGTACATCTAAGGCGAGTACTACACCTGAGGCCAGAAGTACACCTTCTTGTCATTGCATATACTAAACACTAAAAGGTTTGAAAAATTATACAATATCAGCAATATCTGGGAATATTTATTGTAGACGTTTCTCCGTCCAGTGGCTTTATCAATACACATTCAAGGACATGATGAGAAGACTGTAGAATTAAAATGCTTCTTTAATGCTCATTTTACGAATGAATGTGAGGTTACTGTAGGATCATGTGAATGAAGAAACAGTGTAGCAGGTATACTAACCCATATTTGGCACATGAATAATTCTCACTCATATTTTTATCTAACCTATTTATAAGTCTTCCCAAGGTATTAAACATTAAAAAACAGTTATGATCTAAGCTAACCATAACTTACTGTCGTTACTGCACTGTACCGGTGAAAGGACGCCTCAGACTATTAGTTATGCAGGAGATAAACCAGAACAGTAACTGAAACTAACATTGACAGTTCGTCTCTTGTGGTAACTTATAATACTGTATGCAGTCATGAGGGCTGACATGTAATTGACATTAAATGTTTTTGAAGTGAACCTTAAGATGCTTTGGAAATGGCTAGGACTGATACGAGTATGTGACGGACTAGATATGGGGTGACTAACTGGCAAGAGCCAGTGAGGTTCCTGCAGTACTCCTCCGTGATTATATTGTCACCACTTGCGATCAGACATTTTTCCCACGATAGTAGCTACGGTCTGTCAGAACCCGTTACTAGTTTTACCACACAGTATATCAGATATATTCAATCTCGTTACTTTGAGGACTTATGTAATGCATACTACGCACTGTCATTCTTTTGTTTTCATTATAATAGTCAACATTATGAATTCATAAGAAAAATGAGTGAACTTGTAACTCGTTGACTGAGGAATAGAAAAAACGAGAGAGAGAGAGAGAGAGAGAGAGAGAGAGAGAGAGAGAGAGAGAAGGTAAGGGGTCTCTTGTTCCATACTCTGTAGTACTCATAACCATTTCATTGACTTTAAAAGTGTCATTATTGTCATCAAGGAATCTGACCTATTTCTCCAGTGCTGTTTACAATTCACTCTCATCTCTAGTACGAACACTATCGCATAGTATGTTGTAAACTGTTGAATAGGACGCCTACAGTAGTGTGCATATTAATTAGGACAATGATGAAATAAGACATTTATCTGGAAATTTCATGTTTATTTGAAAAATATACGGCAGTGATATGACAGATAATTGATTTAATGATTTAATAAGATATATGACTACCCTTTGATTTTATAAGCATTGCTACACGCTTTGACAGAATCTACCAATGTTCAACACATTTTGGCAAGTTCTTCGTCGTGGTACCAGGTCTTAATAACAGCAGCAATGAACTCCTCCACCGGTGAACAGTCCTGTATGTTATCCGGTGTTTGGTTATTGCCCATAGATTCTCAACTGGGATGAGGTAAGGAGAGTTACCAGGTCAGTTTAGAACGCTTAGCCCACACTCATCGAAAAATATCAGCATTTTTCTGGAAGTGTGCCTTGGAGCAAGATCCTGCTGGAAAATGCATTCTCCATCAGAAAAGTCTTTATCCATAACGGTAAGCAAATGAGTTGCGAAGATTGCCTTGTATTTGTCACTGTTCATCGTTCCATCAACAATAACAAGCCATTCAGGGCCTTTAGTAGTAAAACATCTTCATGGGTGAGTGTTTTGGCGCTTATGCTCCGTCTCACTACGACTGATCTGTACCCATGTACTTCAAAATGAGCCTCATCTGATTTTTTTTTCTTTAAAACAGCAGTCAGTAATAATTGTTTCTATAGCAGTTCTGTCAGTTTCAAAGAGCATTCGTCGAACATTTGAAGAATCAACATTTTTGCCAGCTGTTTTTTTGGGATCCTGGTTTTCTTGGGATCCTTCTCACTATTTCTTATGATAATCTTGTCATCGTGAGGTGTTGTCTTGCAATTTCTTCCATATCTTCCTCGGCTCAACACTCCACAATCACCAATGTCATCAGTTCTCTTTAGAATCCGACCAAAAATTGACTTTGCTAAGCTCCAATTTATGACGATCTGTCTGATAATCAATCATCATGTTTTCTATAAGCTACAATACTTGCACGCTTCCTAGGTGTAATGCCCATTATGAATTTCAGCAGTAATCATGAACTGACAGGGAGAACTTGACTAAACCCAATTCAACCACAGAGCACGCCTGCAGGAATGGCCTTACAAAACAACCACTGTTGTAGCACTGACGAGAGTCGCAGGGTATGGTTTGTTTGCAATTGTGTCACTACGATTTCGTGAGTCATAACACCAATGCTGGATGGTTGCCAAAAGTCAGTAGCAAACTCTCTGAAAAGAAAAGAACCCAAACTATGTTAATTAAGCCTGTGACTAAGATATGTTATGAGATAATCACAAAATTTACTCCTGTCCCAATTAATTTGCACAATACTGTATAAGGCATTTAAAAAGATGGGTCCCACAATATTGTTGTCTAATAAATATATACCAGTGCTTGCTCATGTGTTTTTTAAACCATTACTCAAAACAGGCAGTTTTATGATTCTGGAAATGTTTGTCCGACTATTTCTACCGAAGCACAAAGACAACACCTAGCCCCCCCCCCCCCTCATCTCCCCAGCACATGCCACGCCTGCCCTCGCACATTACATATACTCTTTTTATTTATTCTCTTAAGTGGATTGGAAAAAAACAACTGGATGCGATTAGTCTAATTAATAAATGTCCTAGTTACGGCACATATGCCTTTCTTTCACTCTTGTCGATGTAATCGTTTTTTACCTCGGAGAGCGAGAGAGAGAGAGAGAGAGAGAGAGAGAGAGAGAGAGAGAGATTTGGCTCACTTCTGCCTACCTAACTCAGGTGGGTGCAGAGAGAGAGAGAGAGAGATGACTCTTGCTCCCTGCTGTATAACGCTCATAACCTCCTCATTGACTTTGAAAATGCTAAGACTGACATCGAAGGAATCTGATCCGTTTGACAGGAGCTGTTCAGAATTGGATCTCATCGCTACTGCTAACACCATCGCTCAGTATGGGCAGAATAAGTGTCTTTTAAACCGTCACCATGATTACCGTTTTTATATTCTTCGTGAGAAGGAGTTATCAATAATAACATAATTTCTCTTGCATAATTAATATCAGGTCTTAAGTTTAGACTTAGTTGACTGACATTACTTAGAAAAGTGAGAGATCGACACCATGCCTAACCCTTCTAGGGTAGGGTAGGTGCCTGAGCCCGAGCCTTTAGCTCATAAGACTGTCATTCCCATTAGTCTCCTTGGGGCGGGGATGGCAGACCAGAGAGGCCTAGCTTGTGGCTAGGCCTGGGGACAGTTGGTCCCAAAGATGAGGAGGTACTTGTGCCTCCTCCCATGGGAGACTTAGGTCTCAGACACTCCCTAAAGAGGGAGCCAAGGCCGGGCCATCACTTGGAAAAGGCCCGGGCCGGGAGAATACCGGCTAATCTTTAACTAACATAGAAAAGTCAACAGCTCATCTACCAGTGATCGCATCTGTTACAACGCTGTTTATGTAGACACACGTATTCATTCATTAGTAAATAGTGTTTACAACATTTATGAGTTACTTAATACATGTATCTTCATCGGCTTCCTTCGTCTCGTCTTCCGTCTAACCTAATTTTATAGGTACCAAACGTTTATCACTGCATTGATGCTACTCGGCAGTTTGTTCCACCCCTCCGAAACTCTATTGCTAAACTAGTGCTATTCTATGTCCTTACTAGAACTAAATTGGTCTGATTAGAGCAAATTGTTGCGAACCTGGTTTTGGTTGTATATTTTCAGTACGCTGTTTATATCCACCTTATTTATTTATTTACTTATTTACTGTTTTCCGTTTGCTCACTTTCATCATATTAAACTAAATTTACGCCTTTCCAGAGCGTACAAATTCAGTGTCCCAGTCTGTCCTCACAGGAAAGATTTCTGATAAATGGAAGACACTTCATCATCCATCTCTGTATGTTCCCAGCACATATATAACAATCCTGTGACGTGGAAACCATAACTGAACAGCATATTCTAAATAAAGTCTTGCCAATAATACTTAAATTATGTAAATGGTATAGAGAACCAGCAAGCTTATGAACGCTAGTATCTCATTCATCAACTTGTCCGTTTTCTAAATCATTTATATAGTAATACCTGTCTGACACAGCAACGTCTCAGTATCTTGTTTCAGAGAATTAATTCTTCAGTATTTGCCTACCCTCTTGGTATAACCTACTTCCACTAGTGGGTTTTGTCCACCATCTACCTCCAGCAGATTTGACTCACCTGTCTCCATATGTGAGTCCCTTCTCCGCGCACTTGTACATAATATCTTAGCACTAGGACTGATTTCCACAAACTCCTTCTCATCTTCCACTGTTCTTCTGTATAATGGACTGATGAAGGCACTGGCTGGCGTAATGTTTTCACAACAGAGATAAGCAAGTGTTCCGCAAGTGACGCATAAATCAGTTGTATATAAAGCTGAAATATACCCTGTTCGCCGTATTGCGAACAATTATGCGCTGTCTTGGTTTCAGTTTTTTTGCTAATAGAACACCTAAATCTTTTCTCGCATTCAGATATTCCTATGGTGCTCTAGTATCCTCATCAGATTTTATTTATTTGAAAGCCTATTATCAGCATATATGCTTTTTTTCAATGTTTCAGAATTTATGTCGTTTAACAACAGAGAGCCCAATACAGACCAGTTGTAACTCGTCCCATTCAGATTTTCTTCCTCCCTCGAAGGACGTCCTATTACACCTCTCGAGTAGGGTAATAAGGCACAAAATGCGTGCTAAAGGATTAATTGGAAGTGTTGGCAAATGGATCTTTAACTTTCAAACCAACAGAGACAAAGAGTAAGTCGGAGGCTGCCACAGTGAAAAGTTCTATTCCACAAGATTCAGTACTCGCCTCCATCCTGTTCCTCATCCTCATATCAGACATTGACAGAGATATAAACCGTATCATTATATCTTCTTTTGAAGATGATACTAGAATCTGCATTGTTCAACGAGTACAATTTTCAGTTCTTCCGTTATGGAAAATTTGAGGAAATAATAGCTTGAACAGAGTATATTACACACTCTTACCACGCGATATAGCGAAAAACTAATGTGAATGACTTAGGAATGTTAATATCAGAGGATATCACCTTCAAGAATCACAACAGTGTTACTATCACATCTGCGGAGAGGAAAATGCTAGGATAGATAACGAGAGCTTTCAAAACTAGGTATGCCATGCCATGCCAGTGATGATCCTTTTTGAGTCACTTCTCTCTCTAGGCTGGAATACTGCTGTAAATTAACAGCCCTATTCAAGGCAAGTGGAATCGCAGATCTGGAGAATGTACTGAGAACCTTCACTGCGCATATTAGTTCAGTCAAGCAATTTAATTACAATGAACATTTGAAGTCCCTTGACCTGTACTTCCTGGAATGCAGACGAGAAAGATACATCATAATCTATACTTGGAAAATCCTAGAGGAACTGGTCACATATCTGCGCTCAGAAATCACTCTCTAGGAAAGTAAAAGTCTAGGCAGACAGTGCAGCATAATCCTAATGAAAATCAGGGGTGCCATTAGTGCACTAAGAGAAAACACAATAAGTTTCCGAGGCCCAAGACTCTTCAACATCCTCTCATCACTGTTGCAGATGAATGGTTCAGAGAACCGACATGTTGTTGAATTAGACACATGTGCAACTCTTGGGTATCTTTATTGAGGAAACGTTTCGCCACACAGTGGCTTCATCAGTCCATACAAAGGAAAAACTTGAAGAACAGGAGGAGAATGAGGTAATCAGTCCAGATATGGTAAACACGAGGAAATTAAATCTTCATCAGAGTACAAAACAAATTCTGGCCACAAAATAGAGCGAAACACCAACGTCAAAGACCTGGGAGTGATCATGTCGGAGGATCTCACCTTCAAGGACCATAACATTGTATCAATCGCATCTGCTAGAAAAATGACAGGATGGATAATGAGAACCTTCAAAACTAGGGAGGCCAAGCCCATGATGACACTCTTCAGGTCACTTGTTCTATCTAGGCTGGAATATTGCTGCACACTAACAGCACCTTTCAAGGCAGGTGAAATTGCTGACCTAGAAAATGTACAGAGAACCTTCACGGCGCGCATAACGGAGATAAAACACCTCAATTACTGGGAGCGCTTGAGGTTCCTAAAAATGTATTCCCTGGAACGCAGGCGGGAGAAATACATGATTATATACACCTGGAAAATCCTAGAGGGACTAGTACCGAAACTTGCACACGAAAATCACTCACTACGAAAGCAAAAGACTTGGCAGACGATGCAACATCCCCCCAATGAAAAGCAGGGGTGTCACTAGCACGTTAAGAGGCCATACAATAAGTGTCAGGGGCCCGAGACTGTTCAACTGCCTCCCAGCATACATAAGGGGGATTACCAACAGACCCCTGGCAGTCTTCAAGCTGGCACTGGACAAGCACCTAAAGTCGGTTCCTGATCAGCCGGGCTGTGGCTCGTACGTTGGTTTGCGTGCAGCCAGCAGCAACAGCCTGGTTGATCAGGCTCTGATCCACCAGGAGGCCTGGTCACAGACCGGGCCGCGGGGGCGTTGACCCCCGGAACTCTCTCCAGGTAAACTCCAGGTAGTCCCTAAGCCCCTCCACCTCTCCTGTCTACGGTTTATAAGCTGTTTCTCCGCTCATATGCCGTATTCTATTCAAGATTGATGGACTTAAACACATTGACTCAAGGCTGAGGGACTGATTACCTCATTCTCCTACTGTTCTTCAAGTTTCTCCTTTGTATGGACTGATGAAGCCACTGTGTGGCGAAACGTTTCCTCAATAAAGATACCCAAGAGTTGCACATGTGTCTAATTCAACAACATCCTCTCATCACATATAGAAGGGGTGGGGATTACGAATAGAGTCCTGGCTGCCTTCAAGAGGGAACTGATCAGATACCTAGAGTTAGTGCCAATCAGTTGGTCTGTGATTCGTACTTTGGACTGGGTGAGACCAGCGTGCAATCCAATCCACTGAAAGACCTCTTCGAGAACTGGGCCGCGGGGGCGTTAACCCCCGGGACAACCTCCAGGTAGACTCCACGTAAGTAGATACGAAATATCGTATTCGTTACCATGATCTATCTACTTGAATACCATAGCAAGAAAAGTCACTAAATTCTTAAGGTATGAAAACCCCAGTGAAAAAACAGTGCTGATGATGAATTCATATTTTTCAAGGCGACTTCGGAATGCTTATGCATTTATTATTTCCATCCATTTTCCGACAATAAAGGTTAGGTTGACTGATCGAAAACTGGAACCTAAGGATCTATCTCCAGCTTTGTAAATGGGTATCACATTTGCCATTTTCCACTTATCTGGTACGAATCCCGTTTGTGGTGATCTTTGAAAAAACTAACTAATAGTTTGCTAAGCACCGCTTTATATTCTTTTACGAGCCCTGTGAAAAGCCCATCAGGTCCTTATGATTTGCTGACAACCATGTCACTTGTGATCTGTAGTTTTCTTTTTTTTTTTTAATTTTCACTTGAAACTTTCTCCATAAAAACAGAGGAGAAATAAGTTTAGAAGACTGTACACATTTTTTCTCACTTATATTTTTCCCTATATTTTTCATCTATATTTTTCCCTAATCTTACTCATGTATATGTGAGTGAAACCTTTTGGACTGGATTTTGATTACCTTGTGACTTTAATTAAATAATCTCTTTTGGCTCTTCTCAATCCTTTTGTTTTAATTTCTCCCTTTTACTGAATGTATTGGTCTCTTTAAGTGTCTCTCTTCTTTGACTGGCTTGTAAAACCCTCCTATTTGGCCTATGAGATGTTTTAACCTATTGCTTATCTATTTAGGGCCATTTTTGTTTGAATATATTCAACCTGGGAAGTTTGTACAATCCTCTGAAAAATATCATATTTACAACCATTTCCGTTCATCTCCAGAAGATAATCTCCAGTAAGGTTACCCAAGTTTGTTCTGCCCAGATAATTCCTTAACCACATAAAATCGACTGGAGGAAAATCAGGAACCTTGACTTGGTTAGGTTATTAAGGTAACTATGTGAGCTACTGTGATGCGTGATCGCTTTCTTCAAGTTCATTGTACATTAAAATGGTATAAAATACCGACAGGTTGTTAGGTAAGACACATATGCAACAGTTAGGTATCTTTATTTCGAAACGTTTCGCCTACACAGTAGGCTTAAAACTTTAAGGGTGATGGACTGATTACATCGTCTTCAAGTATCTTCTGCTTCTATCAACTTTTCTGTTCTCGACTGAAGAAGCCTACTGTGTAGGCGAAACGTTTCGAAATAAAGATACCTAACTGTTGCATATGTGTCTTACCTAACAACAAGTTCATTGTAGTCATCAGAGCTGGCACCTACACCCGTAGACATGATGTTAGCAGAAATTCAACTGTAAATAGAGGTTCTGGCGGCTCCAAGAGCTAGGCTGCGATCACAGCAAATGAAACTGACAGTGACAGAGTGTCGCCGGCGAGGTCACGCAGCATTGAAATAAATGTAGAACTATTCGTGACCGTATTAAGTGTATACTTCGTGAAACTCTGGTTTTACCTGACAATCTCCACGAAGAACTTTGGAAGAGATAATATGTAACTCTCCTGTGCACATGATCGCCAGAAACTCTCCCTGCCATAAATGATTACAGACATAATACTGAATGATCACGTACCGCGGCGAAACATTTTATTTTCCTTGTTGCTTATTTGTGTACGAATAATCATTAAGGAGAGCCGAAGAATAGATACAGTGTTGAAACGTTAATCTCTGCTAAGCGAGGAATCGCTAGTGATTCTCTGCACTGTTGAAATTATTCACAGATATATTTTACAAATTAAACTTGTGGACAATTGATGGTCAAGTCAGATGACTTTCAGGGTAGCCAAAGTAATGAAAAAAGTGAAGTCCAGCATCCGAAACACCCTGACATGACCCAATTTGGGCTTGGACTTCCAGCAAATGTGCGTGAGCGTGTTAGATAGGAGCCAATAGAGACATGGTTTTTAGGACTTGATGTACTGTTGGAGTGTGAGCAAGGTAACATTTATGAATGGATTCGGGGAAAGTAGTAGGCCGGACTTGAGTCCTGAAGATAGGAAGTACATTGTCTGCGCTCTGAAGGAGGGGTGTTAATGTGGCAGCTTCATAACTGTAGTATAAGTGCGCCTCTGGCAAGACAGTGAAGGAGTGAATGATGAGTTTTTCTTTTTTTGGCCACCCTGCCTTGCTGGGAAGCGGCCAATGTTTTAATAAAAAAACATTGAGAACGACATCGATCTTCAACTGCTGATGCATCGTATGAAATGGACAGATCGTTTCATGTGTTTAGGGTGTGTAGGCACCATTATTTTTGTTATGTGCAATGACTGTAAAATGCATCTTTTGGTGAGTTATAAACTTGTAGTGTTATTGTGTTTTTCTCAATGGAAACAATTTCTTGATGTCATCTTGTGAAAGTGTTCATGTGCCTGTTTTAGTAATGAAATTAGTTGTGACATAATTGGAGATGTCTCTTCTGATCAGTAATAAATCACAGAGTTTGACTTCATTTGATTATCCTAACTTATTTAAAACTTTTATTTTTTTTTTTTTTTGGTCTCGTTCAATGGTCTGAATAAGATCTGGACTGTGTAATATCATGACTTATGAATGCATCTTCTGATTCCCTTCACATGCTAATTGCGAATATTTATTTGCAATATCAACTTATGCTTGCTCTACACAATTCTAATCGCGTGTTGGGGTTGTGGAATCCATGGATCCCTTTATGGGATCGGGCAATAACTGAAATGCATCTAGTTTTATAATAGTTAAGGATTGATAACTCGAGTGGGGGCCAGCGATAAAATGCTCACTTTACCCACATGTAAATCCAGCCTAGAAGAGAGAATTTATTAACAGTTGCACATCATGTGGTATTACACCAAAATCCGGCCCAGCAGAGAGAATTTATTAACAGTAAGGTCAGCGGCAAAAGGTGTTCTAGAACGGTAAATCCAGCCAGCGAATACAAGATACACCTTAGCTGTGTAAGTTTCTTGACGGCTGAGTTTCTAAGGTTGAGCTCAAACTCACAGTTGAGAAAAATTTAACATCCTGGATATCAACCACATCAGTTAGTACTAAGTCTCTGGAAAAAAATGGTATGGTGATAGCGACAAGATGTGGAAAAAGATACTTTTGTTCTGTTCAGGACATTTATTAGAGTAAACGTTTCGCCACTCGTGGGAAATGTTTCCTCTAATTAATATCCTGAAGTGTATATGGATGTGTAGGACTTCACTCGCCAGGTTCACTGGTAAGACTGGGCATGATACCACTAGTAAACAGAAAATGTGGCTCTATATAGTTTTAAACAAAGAAAATCCCAATGAGTGTCAGTCCACTCGAGCTATCGACTCAGTACGGTGTCACGGCAATTTCCTCCTCATCAACTTCCTTGCTTGTCAGTTTTACAGCAAACATTCTCCTAGACAACATTTCCTAAGGATTTGTTGATGTTAGTGTCTCGAAGCAATGCCGCTGTGACGGTTAAAAACATGTACTTGGTTGTCATCGCCGTCAGTTGTCATCTTTTCCTCTTTTCGTCAATATCCTATCTTTATTTCTTCGTCCACCTTAATTTTATTCACCCTTTCTTTCTTTCTCCTTTTCCTACCTTACTCTCTTGTCCGGTCTTCCAGCCTTTCATCCCATTCCTGCCCCTTTTTGTCTTTTAACATTCGTTCTCTATTTTTTATCTGCCTCTTATCTCTCTCAGGTTCACCCATTTAATTTACCTCTTTCTTCATGTTCTCTCTCTCTTTCTCTCTCTCTCCCTCTCTCTCTCTCTCTCTCTCTCTCTCTCTCTCTCTCTCTCTCTCTCTCTCTCTCTCTCTCTCTCTCTCTCTCTCTCTCTCTCTCTCTCTCTCTCTCTGTTTCTCTCTCTCTTTTTTTTTTTTTTTTTTTTTTTTTTTTTTTTACACAGGGTTTGACAAGGTTAAGGATCCCTAGCTTTATTGACAGCTATTTACAGGTTAAGGATTCCTAACTTTATTGGCAAGCTAAGAGCTGTTACCTACATCAGCTCATTTGAAAGCATTTTTATTGTTATGAGACATACAAGTAGGAAACAGGATGAAGTTGGAGCCATCTGTGGGCCAGCATTTTCATTTGATCAACTGACTTTATCTCGTTGACATCATTATCCTGTACGAATGTGTTCCATACTCGAGTCATCCTGGGTAATGTATGATCTCAGATGGAGTGATGTTCTGGAGAAGGGTACAGCCAGCGTGAAGTTGCTGCTTTCTGCCCGTCTTGTGGCATAAAAGCTTGTTTCACGCTGTCCTCGAAGTGGATCCAAGTGTGGTATTTTCACAATATTGGCCTTGTACATAACAGTAAGGCCACCACATCCTCCTATGTTGAAGGCTCTGCTGAAATGACAGATCTATCCAGGATGGGTTCAGGCGAGAGATGAGACGTCTTGCTCTGTTCTCTACTCTGTCAAGCAGTCGCAGATGAGAGGGGGGGGGGGCAGGCAAACCAAGAAAGTGGAGCATACTCCACTCTCTCTCTCTCTCTCTCTCTCTCTCTCTCTCTCTCTCTCTCTCTCTCTCTCTCTCTCCCTTCAATCTCTCTCTCTTTTTTTACACAGGGTTTGATAAGGTTGGGTTAAGAATCCCTGCTTTATTGACAAACTATTTACAAGTTAAGGATTCCTAACTTTATATTGACAAGCTAAGAGCTGTTACCTACATCAGTTCATTTGAAAGAATTTTTATTGTTATGAGACATACAAGTAGGGAACAGGATGAAATTGGAGCCATCTGTGGGCCAGCATTTTCATTTGATCAACTGACTTTTTCTCGTTGACATCATAATGCTATACGAATGTGTTCCAGACTCGAGTCATCCTGGGTATATATGATCTCAGATGGAGTGATGTTCTGGAGAAGTGTACAACCAGAGTGAAGTTGCTGCTTTCTGCCCGTCTTGTTGTATAGAAGCTTGCTTCTCGCTGTCCTCGAAGCGGAGCCAAGTGTGGTACTTTGACAATGTTGGCCTTGCACATAACAGTAAGGCAACCCACATCCCTCCTGTGTTGAAGGCTCTGCTGAAATGACAGATCTATCCAGGATGGGTCCAGGCGAGAGATCAGACGTCTTGCTGTGTTCTCTACTCTGTCAAGCAGTCGCAGATGAGATGGGGGGGATGAGGCAAACTAAGAAAATGGATTATACTCAAGGTTTGAGCGTACTTGTTCCTCATACAGAATCTTGCAACCCCTACTGTCAAGTAGATGCAAGATACGTCGAAGTGCTGCAAGCTTCCTGGCTGCCTTGTTTGCAAGATTTACAACGTGGGACTTCATGGTCAGTTTGGAGTCAAATTTCACCCCAAGGATATCAACGTCTTCATTAAACACTGGGACGACTTTTTCTACATTAAAATCTGTCACAACGGTATCAACATTAAATTTGAAGCTGTCAAACAAAACCATGAACTTGATATAACCTTGCATAACATTACCTCAATTATTAATAATAAGTAGGCAATTAAAGCATAATTAAAGAATTCATTAATCCTAAAGCGAAGTAGAACAACCTAACAGGAGATCAGATGAAAAACTGACCAATTTGATTGAAAGATGACTGATTTTTAAGGCAGATTACCTCACTCCCAATATATTTGATTCTACTTAACCTCGTCCCTATGACAAATTTTTTGCTTTCTTGTTTTAACAGCATTGGAGGAACAACTAGAATACTAAAAGAAATGAGATACCAGATCTCATGCTCATTAACAATTATATTGGACAAATCACTTAAAGAAGACAAAGTGTCATTTTAGTGGAATCTGGTGAACTTTACTCAGACATTTATAAAGGGAATCTCTGGAAGATTTTGACCAATTGACCCACTGGATGCATTTCGGTCACTGTGCGATCCGAAAAGGTACATCTGTAGTGCATAACCTCAGCCCTCTGTTTCTCAATGATCGCAATAGGTATAATGCAGTGTGGCAGAAGTTTCTATTGCAATTAAATATTAGCTCTGGTAACTTGACGTAAATTAGAAAAGGCAGCCACTAGCTATTACTTGGAAATAAAAAAATCACAATTTTTTCAACAAAATTGGCAAATTATAACGTACATATCGCAAAAATAATTCAAGCCTCTCATTAACAAATACCAACCTTGAAAGTTTAAGGCCAATCTGAAGTGGCATTTTCTAGTTATCTAGATCAATATCTCAAAATAAACTAGAACTTTCAGTTTGAACTCTCTCAGAAACTGCATTATTAAATAATCTTCATTGCAATTCTGAAACCAAATGGACGAGGCAATCACAAACTATGGCAAGAAAAGCAATATTTCAGTTACCTACGCAGGCTAAAGTCAGTTCATACCTTTATCTAAGTATGATTAACCAGCTTTTTAGGTTTAAATCAGATCAGAAGAGTCATTCGCCAGTTATTTTGTGGAAACAAAATTGTTTTATAAAATTGGCAATTAAAAATTTAAATATATATATATATTATTTTTTTTTATTATCACACTGGCCGATTCCCACCAAGGCAGGGTGGCCCGAAAAAGAAAAACTTTCACCATCATTCACTCCATCACTGTCTTGCCAGAAGGGTGCTTTACACTACAGTTTTTAAACTGCAACATTAACACCCCTCCTTCAGAGTGCAGGCACTGTACTTCCCATCTCCAGGACTCAAGTCCGGCCTGCCGGTTTCCCTGAATCCCTTCATAAATGTTACTTTGCTCACACTCCAACAGCACGTCAAGTATTAAAAACCATTTGTCTCCATTCACTCCTATCAAACACGCTCATGCATGCCTGCTGGAAGTCCAAGCCCCTCGCACACAAAACCTCCTTTACCCCTCCCTCCAACCTTTCCTAGGCCGACCCCTACCCCGCCTTCCTTCCACTACAGACTGATACACTCTTGAAGTCATTCTGTTTCGCTCCATTCTCTCTACATGTCCGAACCACCTCAACAACCCTTCCTCAGCCCTCTGGACAACAGTTTTGGTAATCCCGCACCTCCTCCTAACTTCCAAACTACGAATTCTCTGCATTATATTCACACCACACATTGCCCTCAGACATGACATCTCCACTGCCTCCAGCCTTCTCCTCGCTGCAACATTCATCACCCACGCTTCACACCCATATAAGAGCGTTGGTAAAACTATACTCTCATACATTCCCCTCTTTGCCTCCAAGGACAAAGTTCTCCGTCTCCACAGACTCCTAAGTGCACCACTCTTTTTCCCTCATCAATTCTATGATTCACCTCATCTTTCCATAGACCCATCCGCTGACACGTCCACTCCCAAATATCTGAATACGTTCACCTCCTCCATACTCTCTCCCTCCAATCTGATATTCAATCTTTCATCACCTAATCTTTTTGTTATCCTCATAACCTT
Organism: Cherax quadricarinatus; assembly: GCF_026875155.1. Classification (NCBI taxonomy): domain Eukaryota; kingdom Metazoa; phylum Arthropoda; class Malacostraca; order Decapoda; family Parastacidae; genus Cherax; species Cherax quadricarinatus. The sequence continues at coordinate 21,391,625 of NC_069426.1, forward strand.
ACTCTTTCCTGTATTCACCTTTAATTTTCTTCTTTTGCACACCCTACCAAATTCATCCACCAATCTCTGCAACTTCTCTTCAGAATCTCCCAAGAGCACAGTGTCATCAGCAAAGAGCAGCTGTGACAACTCCCACTTTGTGTGTGATTCTTTATCTTTTAACTCCACGCCTCTTGCCAAGACCCTCGCATTTACTTCTCTTACAACCCCATCTATAAATATATTAAACAACCACGGTGACATCACACATCCTTGTCTAAGGCCTACTTTTACTGGGAAAAAATTTCCCTCTTTCCTACATACTCTAACTTGAGCCTCACTATCCTCGTAAAAACTCTTCACTGCTTTCAGTAACCTACCTCCTACACCTACACTTGCAACATCTGCCACATTGCCCCCTATCCACTCTGTCATACGCCTTTTCCAAATCCATAAATGCCACAAAGACCTCTTTAGCCTTATCTAAATACTGTTCACTTATATGTTTCACTGTAAACACCTGGTCCACACACCCCCTACCTTTCCTAAAGCCTCCTTGTTCATCTGCTATCCTATTCTCCGTCTTACTCTTAATTCTTTCAATTAAAAACTCTACCATACACTTTACCAGGTACACTCAACAGACTTATCCCCCTATAATTTTTGCACTCTCTTTTATCCCCTTTGCCTTTATACAAAGGAACTATGCATGCTCTCTGCCAATCCCTAGGTACCTTACCCTCTTCCATACATTTATTAAATAATTGCACCAACCACTCCAAAACTATATCCCCACCTGCTTTTAACATTTCTATCTTTATCCCATCAATCCCGGCTGCCTTACCCCTTTCATTTTACCTACTGCCTCACGAACTTCCCCCCACACTCACAACTGGCTCTTCCTCACTCCTACAAGATGTTATTCCTCCTTGCCCTATACACGAAATCACAGCTTCCCTATCTTCATCAACATTTAACAATTCCTCAAAATATTCCCTCCATCTTCCCAATACCTCTAACTCTCCATTTAATAACTCTCCCCTCCTATTTTTAACTGACAAATCCATTTGTTTCTCTAGGCTTTCTTAACTTGTTAATCTCACTCCAAAACTTTTTCTTATTTTCAACAAAATTTGTTGATAACATCTCACCCACTCTCTCATTTGCTCTCTTTTTACATTGCTTCACCACTCTCTTAAACCTCTCTCTTTTTCTCCATATACTCTTCCCTCCTTGCATCACTTCTACTTTGTAAAAACTTCTCATATGCTAACTTTTTCTCCCTTACTACTCTCTTTACATCATCATTCCACCAATCGCTCCTCTTCCCTCCTGCACCCCACTTTCCTGTAACCACAAACTTCTGCTGAACACTCTAACACTACATTTTTAATCCTACCCCACACCTCTTCGACCCCATTGCCTATGCTCTCATTTGTCCATCTATCCTCCAATAGCTGTTTATATCTTACCCTAACTGCCTCCTCTTTTAGTTTATAAACCTTCACCTCTCTCTTCCCTGATGCTTCTATTCTCCTTGTATCCCATCTACCTTTTACTCTCAGTGTAGCTACAACTAGAAAGTGATGTGATATATCTGTGGCCCCTCTATAAACATGTACATCCTGAAGTCTACTCAGCAGTCTTTTATCTACCAATACATAATCCAACAAACTACTGTCATTTCGCAATACATCATATCTTGTATACTTATTTATCCTCTTTTTCTTAAAATATGTATTACCTATAACTAAACCCATTTCTATACAAAGTTCAATCAAAGGGCTCCCATTTCATTTACACCTGGCACCCCAAACTTACCTACCACACCCTCTCTAAAAGTTTCTCCTACTTTAGCATTCAGGTCCCCTACCAACAATACTCTCTCACTTGGTTCAAAGGCTCCTATACATTCACTTAACATCTCCCAAAATCTCTCTCTCTCCTCTGCATTCCTCTCTTCTCCAGGTGCATACACGCTTATTATGACCCACTTCTCGCATCCAACCTTTACTTTAATCCACATAATTCTTGAATTTACACATTCATATTCTCTTTTCTCCTTCCATAACTGATCATTTAACATTACTGCTACCCCTTCCTTTGCTCTAACTCTCATCAGATACTCCAGATTTAATCCCATTTATTTCCCCCCACTGAAACTCTCCTACCCCCTTCAGCTTTGTTTCGCTTAGAGCCAGGACATCCAACTTCTTTTCATTCATAACATCAGCAATCATCTGTTTCTTGTCATCCGCACTACATCCACGCACATTTAAGCAACCCAGTTTTATAAAGTTTTTCTTCTTCTCTTTTTTAGTAAATGTATACAGGAGAAGGGGTTACTAGCCCATTGCTCCCGGCATTTTATTCGCCTCATACGACACGCATGGCTTACGGAGGAAAGATTCTTTTCCACTTCCCCATGGACAATAGAAGAAATAAAAAGGGACAAGAGCTATTAAGAAAAAGGAGAAAAACCTAGATGTATGTATATATATATATATGCATGTGCGTGTCTGTGAAGTGTGACCAAAGTGTAAGTAGGAGTAGCAAGATATCCCTGTTATCTAGCATGTTTATATATATATATATATATATATATATATATATAATATATATATTATATATATATATATATATATGCAATAAGATCACAGTAAACAGGTGATTTCAGAATATGCAAAACAACCACTCTGAAAGAAGAGATAAATTCCAAGCCGCTTTCGTGACTACTCACATTATCACGAATGCGCTTGGAATTTCTCTGTTCTTTCAGAGTGGTTGTTTTGCATATATATATATATATAATAATATATATATATATATATATATATATATATATATATATATATATAATAATATATATAATATATTATATATATATATATATAATATATATATATATATATATATATATATATATATATACATAATCTAAATCAAAGAGAAATTCTCTTTGAGAAGAGACACATCAGCACTAATAGTCTGAAGTCAGACGGAAGATGTATTTTACAGTTACTGCAAAAATTCCAACTTTAAATAATTAAAAGTTAAAAAAAGAAATACATACACTGCCAAAATTAAAAAAAACTTTTCATTCGTTCATAGAGACGATGCCATTTAGAAAAGGCAAATTCCAATCACTAAATGAAAAAAAAACTAAACTTCTTGGAAAAACTGGAAAAATGATAACTATACTTTCCACTAAAAATATCAGTTTTTTTCTAATAGCACACAAGGTTGAAGCCAACAGAAACTTTACTAAAGTTATTGCACAGAAAAAAAAATTAGGAAGGGTCTTAAAAAACCGGGCCAGAGTGCATCTACACTTGCTAATTTTCCATGAACCCTCCTTACTCATAATTCATGAAGGGTGAAGCTGATCCGAAAAGGGTAACTAAATTTTTATAAAAAAACCGTGAACCAGGTTACCGAAGAAGAGCCCAAGGTAAATTGCGCAACCCCTCTGGAATTAAATGAAACATGATGGGGGTATTTAAACTCATTAAACCATGAAATTTAGAAAACTCATAAATATATGATTGCAGTATGATTAGACTGACTAGTTTGGCACCAGGCTGTCCCGTCTCCTTCCTTAAGTGGAAGCGGTCTGACTAGGGGGGTCATTGTTCTAGGCCGGGGGGGATGGACCTCTTCGCATGGATCATAGCCTTTTGCATGTTCCTTCTTTCTTATTTCTTAGTTTTAATTTTTCTAGAAATATTAAAAACTTTCATTTCTAAAATGCCAATGAATCAGGGTGGCCAAAAGTAGTTACACTTAGTAGGTATGCACTTAACCCCGCCCTTTCGGCATTTTCACATTTCCCAAAAACTGCTTTAGTATTGGGAAACTGGTTTGGAAAATAGTGTTTGGAATAAGGGTTTGGAATTATTTTTTGAAAAATTTAAAATCGAAAACAGAACAAAAATGAAAAAACTACAAGCCTACTTTGGCCCACCCTGTAAATTTTTTAAAAAATTGGAAAATTGCTCTTATATTCCCATTAGGATATTCGTACCTGAATTTTATAATTAAAGGGCGATAACAGAGAAAACAATTTTTTCTAAAGGGACACAACATATTTTTTAAAATTTTGGGAAATTAAAATTTACACAGCGGAACAAAGGGGCCAAGCTTTTTTTCTAATAAAATCAAGCATCGGGAAAAGAAAAACCTCCAGTAATTACTTTGAATCAAACACTTCCCCTTTTTTAAAAATATCGATTACTTTTTCAAAATTGGATTTAGAACACTAAATTTAAAGGGGGCCCCCTCATTCTTCTTATTGAGTTCATCACGTAATATGTAGAAGCCCATCGAAAAAGCATTATTTTGTTACAAAGTGATAAATACAAAATTTATTTGAAAACCCCCGGCAAATTGACAGTGCAGCACAATAACAGCCGTAATTTGTTCAGGGGAACACACCGTGCTTAAATTTAGAACAGATCAGACGGGGGCATTCCCCAGTTATCGCACCAATCCACGATTCTATTTTTTTTTTTTTTTTTTACCAATTTCTTATACTGACGGGTTTTGAACCAACACAAAATCAACTTATGGAGTAAATTCTGTCTGTTAGATGCGTCAGCCATTAAATATTGAATCGTTAAAAGGAGGTACACTCAGTTATTTTTAACTTTTTTTAGAAAGAATCGCACTTTTTTATTCTTTTAAATTTTTCAAATGAACAGAAAAAAAAAGATTCCTTTTTTTTTAAAAAGTTAAAGAAAAGCAAAGTCTTTAAAAATTGTTGGCCCCATTCCATGACACCGGGAAATTTTGTTCTATAAACTGATAAAGGGGCCCCATCACTCCCAAATACGAAACTCACTTGAACTTTTTTCCACGTACATGAAACAGCGAGGATAGTTGAAGCCATCGGATGAGGCGCCTTGAAATTACAAAAAAAAAGTTTGGGGGGGGAAAAAAAAGGAAACCGGGAAACCCAAATTACGCCCATATGGGAATAAAAATTTTTAAATATATATTTTTTTTCATTTTAAGCTCATTCCTAAAAAAAACCCTCGAGTTATTTCCTACTTTTGGGAAAACCAGAGCAGTAATTACATACGAGGGTGAGCATATCGTACCCGAAGATACTCGGTAGATAAAACCCTTTTGGACCCCCTAAGAAACTAAAGTCACATGGCATAAATCCCCAATCTTCATGCCCGGGCCCAAATTCACTGACAGGAAACGGGAAGTGATCTGAAAGGGGGGGTCTTTCACTGATCGGTCTTATCCCTATCTTCCCTTTTAATATCCTTAAATAAATAAACTGAAATATTACATGAAAACAAATTTATAAAGTTTACAGATGACATGAATTTCTTTCAGACGGGGCCCGACCCGCTGTTTACTCAAAAAGACCTGGAATGCCCCAAAATGGTCAAAAAAATTTGGGGAGAACACATTATAGGCAACAGAACTGCGGTAACAAAACTGTGTATAACATTTCGAAACCAATTTATAAAGACCTTGGTGTGAAATGTGGAGCACTGGAAAGTGCTAAATCAGTTCAGCTCTACAATAACAGTTGAAACAATTTTGAATATATTATTCTACTAATTTAATTTTCACCTCACAGAATCCCCCACGGAATTTCCTAACAACACAGGATGTCATTCATCTTGTGTACCCAAACTCGGTAATAGAAAAGTAGGGGTCAGCACAATATTGCATTAGAACTCGGGGGTCTTGTAGGTCACCTTTCCCTTCACCTTATCTTTCTATGTCATGCATTTCACAAATGAGTTTTTTTTGTCTCCTGCAATAGCCTCGATTACACTGGAAATCTGCTATCAATTTTTTTCATCACTGCTATCTGTCTGTCTCTGCCCTTGCCCCCTCCTCTGTCTCTCTTGTCCTCTCTCTCTCTTCCTCTTCTCCCCTTTTCCTCTCTCTCTCCCTCTTCTTCTCCCTCTCTCTCTCCTCTCTCTCTCTCTCTCCTCTCTCTCCTCCCCCCCCTTTGTTTTCCCTTCTCCTCTCCCTTTCAACTCCCCAGCAGTGCAGAGGCGATGCACAGCAATGAATTTTTTCTTTGGGGGACGGACCCCCGTGGCTACACCAGCCGCCTCTAATACTTTCTCTTGTTTCCAAACCGCGCTCAAAGCTGTGGGCCCAAACTAAATTTCAAACTATCCTGTGGGGGCGTCTGGTGGGCCTCTGCGGGCTCTGCCACTGGGTGTTATTGCTGCATGTTGCTGCTTCGCTGCTTTCTTCTGGTAGTGCCGTTAATGTGGCTTAGTGTTTCCAATACTGAGCTCAAATTCGGCCAGTCTTCGGGGCTGCTTTATTGCTGCTGCTCTGCTGCTGTTGTTGTTGTTGTTGTTTTTTTGTTTGTTTTTGTTGTTTTGTTGTTGTTGTTGCTGCTGCGCTGCTGCTGCTGCTGCTGCTGCTGCTGCTGCTGCTGCACTGCTGCCTCTGCTAAAGTTGCGTTGCTACATTAACAAAAATTAGCTTCAATTTTTTCTGTTGCGCTGCCAAATGATGCAATTTCTTTTTCCTTTTTTTTCGTGGGTTTTGCGTACCCTTATACTTTTGCATCTTTCCCGGGGTCTTCTATAGTCGATTTCGGGTGTCACGACCCCGGTCAAGTTTTAAGACCTAGCCTTTCATTCCTGGACGATTAATAATAATAATAATAATAATATTAATAAAAAATAACAATAATAATAATAATAAAATAATATCTTTGTTTCTGCTAGTACATGTACAGGTATACAGGCCAGCAAACATTAATGCACACGATATTGAAAGCCCCCTTTTTTATGCAACATTTCGGGGAAATTAGGTAACTTTTTTCCTTTGGATCGACCCACACCAATCGACTAACACCCAGGGACCTATTATTACAAAGGGTGAACATGGACAACCAGTTTAAGGAAACACCCCAAAACCAACTTTTGCAGGGAATCGAACCCGCCCCTCACCGGGCCACCAGGCCACGGACCCCCGGGCCCGGGGACCAAGTTTTTTGACGCTAGCCGTTACCACCAAAATATGCATCGCGGCTAGCCTGACATAATGTTTTAGTAAATTATCAGATCCCTGATGAAGAAGCCTTGAGGGTTTCATTGGTAATTACCCTTTTTCTCAAAAAGGTTCTGTTCTCCTTACCTTTCAATTCTCTTTTAGTTTTACTCATTGCATCTCTGCTTCTCATTGGAGGTTTTTTTGCCAAATTTCCCTTTTCGAAATTTCATGGGGATAAAAAAAAAATTTTCACACATACACACACACACACACACTACAAACAAACACACAGGGATGAGGACCTTTTTGCGGAAAGGGTTTTGTGGAAAGAGAGCTGTAGGAAAAATCATAAACGAAAAGGACATGAACAAAAAACGCAAAGAGGGAAGGAAAGGTTTGTTCCCCAAGGGGAACAGAAATAATGGGGAAAACCAAATGAGCCCTTTGGTTTACCCGAAGGTCCGAAGGGAAAAACTAAGTGGGGCCCAGAGAAGGAAAAAGTACAGAAGGGGAAAGGACCCAGGAAAATAAAGAGATTAGTCGATGAGCCAGAAAAGATAACCAGATAAGGGGGAGGCCCACGGCAGTGTGAAAACGATATAGCATCAAAGTCAAGTCTGGCCCCAAACTGCTTTTTAGACACTTCAGGAGAAGATAACTGTCGGACCAAATCAGGCCAGGAAAAAAGGTTGGGGGGGCTCACAAGAAACGACCCAAAAAGTATGGGGAGGACCCAACAGGAGATTTAAGGAAGTATTTCATGGACAGAAGGAACATGGGAAGACAAAACAGAGGGGTACACCCAAAAAGGAAACCAACAAGTTGCATGAAAAACACACAACCGAGGGGGAATGAAGAAGCTCTTAAGTGACCTTTATACCTCAATAGCAATGAACTGGACAAAACTCTCCATAATCCTTCAACCAAAACCTTGAAACTGGGCGGCAAATGTAGTGACAATTTTAAGAAAGGAGACAGAACCAGGCACTAAACTATAGACCATTCACTGATCATGGAGAAGATTATCGGAGATGGTGGAGCACATGGAACAGAAAAAAAGGTTATAAAAGACACCAGCACAGATTATGGAAGCAAATCCTGTTCCAAACCTACTGGGGTTTAGACAAGGTAAAATGAAAAAAGACATAGAGGGAGGGATGGGGTGTTTTCATTTTTCTTGGCTGCAAAAAGGCCTTCGGCACAGTTTTCTCCCCAAGAGAAGTGCAAAGCAAAAACAGGCACTAAACAGGAAGGGCACGCAATAGTTTAGAAATACCCGACAGGGGGGCAACAGCGAGTCTGGACGTGTTTAAGTTAAGTGAGCGCCTGTATGAGCGGGGTGCCCCGGGGTCATCCTGGGGCATGATATTTTGCATACGTGAAGACATGAGGGAAAGGGGTCGACTCAAAAATTCCTTTTTTGTATTGACGGAAGTTAATGAGGGGGAATTAAAACAGATGCAGACAACATCCAAGAACCGGGGAAGCTGGACGCTCGTCCCCGCAACTGGCCCCAGAATTTAATCCCTAAATGCAAAGCTATAAAGACCGGGGAAAGGGGAAAGAAGACGACAGACAGATTATAACTAGGGGGCCAAAAACTGCAAAACCTCACCAAGGAGAATGATCTAGGGGGGAGTACAATACCGACACATCGCCGAAGCACACATTAACCAGATAATGCTGCGGCATAGGGGGGCCCGGGAAAAATTGAGAATAGCAATTTTGAACCTCATTAAGGAAAATTGTTCAAAACCCAAAAAATGGTACGTCAGGCCCACATGGGGGGTCACGCATCAGTTTGGAACCCACACCTAGCAAGCAGTCAAGATATTAAGAAAGTGCAAGGGTTTGCAAAAGGCTGGTTTTTCCGGGGAAGGGTAATGTTTCACGAGAAAGGGTTAAAGGAAAACGGCCCGACGACACCGGGGGACAGGAGGGTCAGAGGAGTCACATAACTCATGCAAAATACTGCGTGGAAAAGATAAGGGGACACAGACAGGATCTCCAAGAGGGAAAAAGAAACAAAAGGGGTTTTTAATTGGAATTGAAACCAATGAGCAGAGGGATGTTAGGAGGTTTTCTTCAGTCATAGAGTTGTCAGGCAGTGGGAAAAGCCCCAGAAAGTGACGTAGTGGAGGCAGGAACCAACTTTTTTTTAAGACGAGGGTTTTATAAAGCTCATGGAGCAGGGAATAGAGGCTAGTAGCAGTCATTAAAGATCGGGCCAGGGGATAGACTCAACCCCTGCAACCACAAATAGGGAGTACACACACACACAAAAACCCCACACACACATACACACCAAAAAAACACAACAACACACACACACACACCACACACCAACAACACACACAACACACACACACACACAAACAAACAAACACACACACACACACACAACACACACACACACACACACAAACACACACACACACACACACAAAACACACACACACACACACACACACACACACACACAAAAGAAGTTGGAGGAGGAGAAGAAGAAATGGGAGTCTCAAGTCGAAACTGCAGTAGCTAGGATAAGGGACCTAGAAGATGAGGTTCTCAGTAGTAGTAACCAGTTACCAGTAACCAGTGTACCAGTAGATGACTCACTACCAACCGTCTCTGCGTGAATCACTGGCTGTATTCATATTGTTGCTGACCTAGCAGGATTTCAAGTGCCCCCTCGCCCATGGGCACTCCTCAGTCAGTCTAGCCAAGGGGCAGAGAGAGGCAGGTTCGGCTGTGGCGCCCTTCCACATACTTCAGTTACAATATACGTACTTCCAGCCTATGTGAGTATTTTTACCCAATCCACGTGTTCGAACCCCACATGATAAATGGTGCCAGTGGTGTGCGAGCATGGAAACGGGTATTTTAAGACGTTAGAAGATTGTTTGTGAGTAGCCGCCAGGGTCAAAGGTGAACCTCCAGCTAGCCGCTTACCCTTACTCATCACCTCCAGCCTGCAAGCCTGTTGCAGCCGGCTTAGTTCGTGTGCTAATTGCTTCAATCTCCGAGGGGTTGACCCGGATTTTGCAATTAAGCCAGTCAGTAAGCCAGACTGTGGAAGTGAACGCCAGTCAGCCTATCATCCAGCCTGTCTCCTGTCATCCACCTGCTCCTCCGTGCTGTGTGCATCGTTACACGTCTTCCAGTCAGCCATTCTCGTGGGTTAAGCCAGTCAGCCGACCCAGCTTCTAACCCAGCTGAGAGAGAGAAGTAAGCCACGCAAGTTCCTCTGGAAGTTCCTCTGAAGTATTGTTTCATATATCGCTTTGTGCTCCCAGTTGGATGCCAGTTGGATCCTAAGAGTGGTCTTCACCATCCCTGTGGCATAGTGGCTTATCAAGCCACCTTCGTGGGTAGTGAGTGGAGTGCGCGCCAGAGCGCCAGCGAGAGTCACCACCTCACCCACCGCTATACACTCTTCGTTCACCCACCCACCACCAACCACCCAACACCAGCCACCCACCTCATCTCCCTGTGGTTGTTTGCACCCTTGTACCGGGTCCTAGAACTGTTTTGGCTCACGTAATTGGTCAAGAGATTGTAGCTGAGCGCCACCGATAAAGCCAGTTATGTGAGTTCACCGAGAAAGCGCATTTCTTCACGACGACAGTGTGAGTGTCGGCGTCATCACCGCGTAGGACAACCTTCCTCATCACCAGTCATCACCGTCGACTACTACAGACTTCAGTGATAATTTTCTGTTTAGAGACATTTTTCTTGCATTTAAAGACATTTGCGTGTGTGAGACATTTATAGTGAATTTCTTGTGTACTCTAAACCTTGTGTTTTCAGTGTAGACTCAGTGTTTCTTTGACTCGTTATTTTTGCAATATTTTTCAGTGTTTTCACTCATCTTATATTTTTTTATCTGTTTTTTTTATGCTTTTCTCTGTCTGTAGTAAATATTATTGTGTAGTGTACCAGTCAGTCACTCTGTGTGAAGTGATTCATTTTTTTATTGTATTCTTTCAGCATTGTATTCTCCAGTAATTGTCATTGTATTTCATGCAGTGATATTCACCCCAGTTTACCAAATTATCCATTTATTTCTATGTGTACCTTTTTCGTATGCCAGCAGTGTCTCATTCTTCTAATTTTTTTCGCAGACTGTGTACCATTATTTTTGCCAGCAAATTTTTGTCGTATCAGTCACAGCAAGATTTTGTTGTAAGAATATACTAAAATAATGAATACGTGATTAAGTGTTGTGTGCCCTGCCACTTGTAAGTGTTGTGTGCCCTGCCACTTGTAAGTGTTACACTTGCCTCACCACTTGTAAGTGTTACACTTCCCGTTTTGTTCCTTTGTTTTATTTTTATTCATATTGTTCATATTTCTTTGAACAAATTCACTCTTGATGTAATTTCAATTACTTTTAACGTAAAGTGTTTTCTTTACTCTGTTTCAGTAAATTGTTTTGTCTAATTTACAATTAAGAGTTAAAGTGTTCAATCAGTTTTTCTTCATATTTTTATTTTATTATTTAACCTAAATTTTCCCAGTGAGACTTTATTATTGCAGTGATTATTTCTATGCCTTATTTTGTTGCACTTGTTCTGCAGTGAATTATTTTGTTGAACTTGTTCTGCAGTGAATTATTTTGTTGCACTTGTTCTGCAGTGAATTATTTTGTTGAACTTGTTCTGCAGTGAATTATTTTCTTTTATTGATATTTTTATGCATTATTATTCTCAGTTCATTATTGTTTGAGTCTTGTTTTTCATTTTATTAATTATCCTGATGTTGTCTTTGCATTATATTTTAATTTTGTTTATGCATTCTTAGAAAATATTTAAATTTCCCAGTTATCTCTCGTTGCATACAATTTAGTGATTTTATTTTCTACTTTTTACATTGAATTAAAATTTTCTTAATTAATTTCTTTATTAGCAAGAGTAAAGACAGCTTATTTTGCATTTAATTCAGTCTCCAGTAATATTTTTACTTGTATATTTCAATGTAATTTTTTTTTCTTGGCCAATAGTCCTTTACATTGAGTTGTTCTTCCTCTTGCAGTGTATCTTAGACATTTTTTTTTATTACTTATGCAGAATTGTTAAGCATTTTCTTCCACTTAAGCTTACTGTGTCATTTCTCTATTTTTTTTTTTTTTTTGCCTTATGTCCTTGAGTAAGTTCCCTGAGATCATGTCCCAGTCACTTTTGAATGTTCACTTAGTGTATCATGCCAGTCAAAGTCAATATGAATCAGTCCACAGTACCAACATTCCCTTACTGACTGAAAGACAATATCTAGCCCTTGAGCAGTGTGTTTGTTCTCATAGCTTGTATCTGAGATTTGTTAAAGTGCTGCGAAATGTGAAGTTCAGATTAAGTTCCTATGGATCCGTGAATTACTTTTTAACGTAGCCGAGCGATCAGGCACTAGTAATACTGTCACTCCTGTCTGGACTCCAGCCACAATATCATGCACGCAGGATAGTGCTGAGACTACTATCCTTGCGATGGCGACTTGTTCAAGTATTCGTTCCTTCCCAGGGGACGCTTTGAGAAGAACTTTACTTGCAACGAGTTATGCCATCTCTTGCTGATGCCACAAGCCGTTGCAGAAAGACGTTTCTGTGGCTAGTGTGCTCACTTGAGTGTTGTTGTTGTCCCTTGTGTTTCAGATTGTGATCCCATCCTAGTTGACAGTAATGAGTGCATTGTAAGAAGTTATTTCTCGAGTAACTTCCACGTTGTTAACGTTTGTAAGTGAAGTTTATAGCTGATACCTCGTGTCACTGTGTGCGACTCAGATTGAATATCAGCATTGTTCACCGTGTTCATTTCTTTTCTCCTGTGCTTGCAGTTTGAGATAGTAGATTCGTTCTCCCTTGCTCATATTGCGTGTTATATTGCGTGTTAATTTTTTTCAACCGGGGGGAGTCATCCACTCCACCGAGTTTGTTCATTCCTCCAGTAAGAAAGAACCGATCCCTTGTGTTCTGGTGATTCGATTCCTGCTCCAGGAAGATCTTATTCTTACTGTGAAGCCACCAGCACCCATCAGTGACTTTGTCATGAACCAAGAATTACTGTATCGAACAGCCGAGTTGGGTACTCCTAGCAGAAGAGTACACCAGTTAGTAATTCCACAGTCACTAGTGAATGTAGCCTTACGCTAGTTCACGATGTACCAGGTGTTGCACACCCTGGTATGGATCGTTCAGTAAAACAAGCCAGATTGAAATACTTTTGGCCTCGTATGGCAACTGATATTTCTGAGTATGTTAAGAAATGAAGTGTCTGCATGCAACATAAAGGTAATGCTAATGGTCCTAATCCAATCCAAGTATATCCAACCACTAGCGAACCTTGGGAAAGAGTTGCGCTAGATTTGTTAACTAATTTCCAATGTTCCCTCCAAGGCAACAAACATCTGTGTGTTATGGTAGACCATTTCACCAGATATTGTGAGTTAGTTCCTATTGCAGATAAGACTGCCGAGACAGTAGCTAAAGCGTTTAAAGAACGCGTTATCTGCAGGCATACCACCCCTAAGTCCCTAGTAACAGATAATGGAGGTGAATTTTGTAATGAGATTCTTGAAAATTTGTGTACCTTGTACAAGATCTCTAAATTCACACCATTGTTCCTCATCATCCTGCCAGCAATGGGTTAGCGGAACGACCAATAAAAAAGTACTGATGTCTTGAGAGCCACTTCAATCCCAACAGTGAAACTTGGGATGAAGTCATACCTGATGTGCAGTGTGCTATAAATTCTGCTTACAATGTTTCTATAGGTGACATCCACATTATGCATTGTACGGTGTAGATAAACGTTTGCCTTATGAGTTGTTATATTCTAATCCGAAACCGAATTACAACCCTGATGATTTCATAGCAACTCGTACCAGCTTAGCTCAAAGTGTTTTTAGAAGAATCCGTGAAACACTTCATAAATCAACAGCAGAATTTACAAGAGTCGCAAACACTCGAGCAAAGCCATCCAAAATCAAAGTAGGTTCGAGAGTTATGCTGATTAACTTTAACAAAACGTCTGCAATGCCAAAGCTTGATCAAAAGTTTGTAGTTGAACATATCACTGGTAATAAGTATAAGGTTAGAGAGATTAGTACTGGTCAGTATAAAGAATCGCATATAGATCATATGAAGTTAGTATGTGATGATAATGATGTTCCAACCCAGACTAATGTGACAGACTCTGACAATCCTCCGGATCCTGTACTCTCTTCCTCTGATACTCAGTCAGACGATCAACCTGAATGTCGTTATTCCCTACGTACACGACAGGTATTGAGAAATCCTCAAGTATCAATTGTAACTTCCAATTCAGATTTGCCTCAAATACAGCATGAGTTAGCCAATGCAACAGAGTTTGATCCTCCCAGAGATGACACCCATTCTGCATATGTCAATCTTACCCTAGCAGAGTTGGGGTTAAATGTAAATAACCTGTATAGATGAATAATTACAGTATCAACTTATCAGTATTCAAGAATTTTTTTTTTGTGTTCACGTTCTCTCTGAATTCTGAGAGTTAACAGTCTAGATTTGAGTGCACCGAATCTGCTTTCTGTTAAACACTTCTTTCTTTGTATATATTCCTTCCTCAGAATCCGTAGATCACATGAATACAGATCGATCGATCAAATTTTTTTTTTATCATTTCTATTGTGTAATCTCAACGTTGAGTTTCATTCGATGAGTTGTGCTATATTATACCTTGTATTGCATTACAGTTTCAGTTACGTAAGCTTCCATTCCAATGTTCTACTTATGTATGTTATAATGTTCAATTGTTGTGTACTTTGACATTGTATAGAATCAGCCCAAGCCGTATACCTGCCATCTCTAGTTTGTATTAGTTGTATGTCAGGACGACATACGTTAGTGTCGCCGAGCTCTCAGTAGTAGTAACCAGTTACCAGTAACCAGTGTACCAGTAGATGACTCACTACCAACCGTCTCTGCGTGAATCACTGGCTATATTCATATTGTTGCTGACCTAGCAGGATTTCAAGCACCCCCTCGCCCATGGGCACTCCTCAGTCAGTCTAGCCAAGGGGCAGAGAGAGGCAGGTTCGGCTGTGGCGCCCTTCCACATACTTCAGTTACAATATACGTACTTCCAGCCTACGTGAGTATTTTTACCCAATCCACGTGTTCGAACCCCACATGATAAGGTAAACAGGCTGAAACGAGTTACCAGGGTATTGCCCAGAGAAGACAGCATATGAAGCTGGGAGGCCCAGCAGTAAGGAAGGAGGCATAACTTACGTTAAGGCCATATCAGCCTACCAAGCAGGGCCAAGGAATGAAGGGGAGAGCGACTAGGCACAGGTGGAGAGAGGGATAGGTCAAATGCAGTGATTCAAACATGCCACTAAGAGCTACAGGAAAAATCAAGGGAGAAAATGACCATGTACTGACAAGAATCAGAGACACAGAGGGAAAGGCAATGAGAGGAGGAGACGG
This sequence comes from Cherax quadricarinatus, assembly GCF_026875155.1. Classification (NCBI taxonomy): domain Eukaryota; kingdom Metazoa; phylum Arthropoda; class Malacostraca; order Decapoda; family Parastacidae; genus Cherax; species Cherax quadricarinatus. The sequence continues at coordinate 21,407,049 of NC_069426.1, forward strand.
TGCTTATTCATGGGCTTCAGGAGAGAGAGGGAAGGACGCACACTGAAAGACGGCAGGCAGAAAGAAGGGAGATTGAGAACATCATCACAGAAATAGGTGAAGAGGACATGTCTGAGATTGCAAATTTTCAGAGGGATAGGAGGGCATTTGAAGGGGAGAAGACGACCAATCAAGCTGATTTTCAGGATGGAAACAGTGCAGAACAGGATCCTCCAAGAGAAACCACAGTTGAAGGACAACAAAATACAAGAGGGTGTTCCTAGACTGAGACAGAACACAAACAGAATGACAGCAGCTGAGGGAGAGAACACAAAAACGACAGGAGCTAGGAAGAGAGACAACGGACAAAATCACAAGACAACCAGAGCAGTATAGAGCAACAAGACAATCACAACACACAGAACATCCCCAAAACCCTACAACCAATCATGCTACCCAACACAACCACAACCCACCCCACAGCTCCCACCCAACACTCACTATAAAATCTCACAGTACACTGCCATGTCCCCCACCCTCAAAGCCCCCCAAAACCAGTTGGTTGAAGAGGAAACTGAAGTTGGTACACCAAACGCTGATGGAATACACAAATAAGTGAGAGGAGTAGCACGGAAAAAGGTCAAAGAGGCATCATCACCGTACATCAACAGCTCTCACAGAAACGAAGCTCACGAGGTATGATACAGATGGCCATCTTACCCAACAGGATATCATATCCTGAGGAAAGACAGAGGAACAGAGGGGGTGGATGAGTGGCACTGCTGGCCAAAAACCGATGGGAGCCGTGAAGAGCTGAGAGAGGAGACAGTGAGAAGGAAGAGATACTATATAGGAACACTGTTCAGTCTGGAGGTCCCAAGGTGGTTAATGCAGTGATGTATAATCCACCACAGAACAGCAAGAGGCCAAGTGATAGTTAAATGATGAAGTAATAAGCGATGTTGATACATTGGCTGAAGTGGCAAGAAGGGCTCATGCGAGCAGGGCAAAAGCTACTGATCATGTTGACTTCAACCACAAGGAAACTGACTGGGAGAACTTGAAGCCACATGACGGACACAGAAATGTGGAGGGCTAAGATGAGGGAGGTGGTACTGAAAAACATTCATGTACCAACATGTAAGGAACACTACCAGAAAAGAAAGGGATGAACTGGCGAGACTGGACCTAGTTTTCACCTTGAGTAGTGCAGTATGAGGACTCTCAGTGTAAGAAAAGACTCCTTTAGGGCCAACGATCATGTGGAGTTTAAAAGGTTCGAATACACAGTAAGTATACAAGCGGATAGAGAACAGGGAAGAGAGAAGCCAGACGAATGAAAACCAAACTACAAGAAAGGGACGCTATGCAGCAATGAAGAACTTCCTGCATCGGGGTTCAGTAGGACAGAGCCAGGCAGAACGATAATACAGCACGGAGATGATGGAATATGTGGCACAATATGCAAGGAAGCTCAGAGGAGGGGGTTTGCACCAAAGGTACAGGAATAATGATAACGCCTGACGATCCAGTGGTTCACGCTGAAGTGCAAGGGAGGCCAAAACCAACTGTGGCTAGCGAAATCCGAAGGTGTATAAGACAAAAAACCCAGGAGAATAAGAAGAGCATCTTAGGCGCTAGAAATGACCATGCACAGGTAAGAAGGAGGCCCAACGACATATAAAATGAACATAGCAGTCAAAAGCCAGAACTGACCCAAAGCTGTTGCACAGCCACATCAGGAGGAAAAACAACAGTCAAGGACCAGTATCATGTAAAGGAAGGAAAGGAGGAGAGATTCACATGAAAACAACTGCAAAGTATGTGAGGAACACAAACTGAGATTTCAAAGAAAGTGTTCGCAGAGGAGACAGAAGGAAGTCCAGAAAGACGGAGAGGTGGGGTACACCACCAAGATGTTTTGGACAACACAATACATTCAACCTAGGAAGAAGTGAAGAGGATTTCTGAGCTAGCTAACACCTCAAAGGAATGGGGTGCTAACCATCTCTGCATGGGTCCTGAGAGAGGGAACAGAAGTGCTATGTGTATCCATAACAACAATATTTTAACACATCTAACGAAACATTAATGATTAATAAAAGCTGGATATTAAATTTTCGACACACTATTTACTTGGACCAGTTCCATACAGTGATGATACATAAATATAACATCTTTTAATTATTTAGCAAGACCAAAGAAGAGCAGAATCGTATTCTCCACAAACACACGTATTTTCCGAATAAATGTTACGGTTCATGACAGCAATAAATCCCAGACTACGTGAAACCTGAACAGAACAGACGGAAGTCAGTTTGGAAAGGCAACATACAGAGTAGGTAATTACACTGGAACATGACCTAAACTGTAGAAAAAATATTTTTTTGTATCAAACACATATTTCACAACGATAAAAGGAGCCATTGTTGCCAATATATTTTATTGATTTGGCCCCATTGAATCCCTTAAATTAAGCTGAACGGCCAGTATTCGCGGCCAGCACTCCTAAACAATTTCATAAAAGATTTTTGGGCTTCATTTTTTATTCTTCTATGCGACAGCTTTTTTCATTTATATTTTTATTTGAAGATCACTAAAATCCCCAAAAGAAAGAATATATTTTATTTTGATTAAATTCTCTTAAAAATTCAAGAATTTATAAAAATTGGCAAAAACAAGACAGAAAGGGCAACCCACACAGGCTAAAATATACAAAAATACTTCCTATTAATATTTATTTATTATATTTATTATCTTTATTTGGAACATGATACAGAGAAGTACAAAGGAATACAGTTTTTTTACAGTGGCAAACATGCCAAAGCCCCTTGTAGCAGAGCATTATGGACAGGCCAAATTAACCTTAAGATTAACTAAGTAAGATATATTCAGTGGTTAAAACATTATTGTAAAAAAAAAAACCAATCACAATTTAGCACAAATGAAGTATTACAAAGACAGTCTGATGGTCATTTATTGTGTTGCTGAGCATTCAATAGAATGGAGTATTCTGTTAGGTAAATGTATATAAGAAAAAAAGTTTGATTGGGTCACAGGTTAGACATTTATGAGATACAATAATGAGAAACATTTATGAGATACAATTTATTGAGATACAATTATTCAGTATATATTTAGTTTTGGGTGAGTAAGGATTTTTTGAGAGAGACTTGAATTTATAAACAGACAGTGTTTCTTTTATATTCGCAGTAATGAATTCAAGATTTTAGGGCCTTTTATGTGCATTGAGTTTTTTTGCTTAGCGTGAGATGGACACGAGGAACATCAAAGAGTGATCTGGTGCCTTTGTGTTACGGTCATGTTTCTGTTAAGGGTTGGTAAGGAGGACGTATGAGGGGGAGGGTTTATATCAAGTATAAGTGTTCTTATGTAATGTAGTAGGTGGCAGTAATAAGTATTGGATGTCTTTTGAATGGTGAGTAGGGTTTAGAGTTTTGAAACACAAATAAACCCCACATAAAGAGAGAACTACGACGACGTTTCGGTCCGAACTTGGACCATTGACAAAGACGTAAGCTTCTCTCTTTTATGTGCGGGTTTTTTGTGTATCGTTCCAGTCACGGTATTGTACCTTTTTGTTATTTATTTTAGAGTTTTGAATATTGGAGTGTGCAGCCTGTAGTGGGAATTTGTTATCATTCCTGACTGCGCCTTTTGTTGGGTAGATTAATGTCTGAGATAGGTTTATTGTTGATGAGCCCATGCACAAATTCCATAGGTGAGATAGGGGTAAATAAGTGAGAGATATAGGGCCAGGCAGGGCTGATGTGGAATTCATAGTACCGTATCTTCGATAGTATGCCTACGGTCTTGGAATTTTTTTTTGGGAAATTTGTTGTATAGGTTGTTTGAAATTTGAGTCTATTGTCAAGGAGGATCCTAAGAATTTCCCCTCTGTGATTTTTGTGTATGTGGATCCGTTTTATCATTATGTTAAGAGGACGTCTGTAGTTCTGTTACCAACTGAATGAAGTGGTTTTGTCAATGTTTAGAGTAAGTTTGTTAGTACAACATCCATAAGATATATACTGTAAATGCGGTATTTACAGTAATGGCTAGCGGGACTGGGCTTTGGTGAGAGAAGACTATGATAGTGGTCATCTGCAATAGTATGGGTTAGAGTATTTTGTGTGGGCGAGATGCATTTGGTAGGTTCATTTATGTATATGAAAAGAAAGAGGGCCTAGGAAACTTCCCTGTGGGCAAAACCAACCTGTAATTGGCTGTGTGAAAGTTTGCCCCGTTTGTGACACGTATATTGGCCTCTGCTGCTGAGGCAAGACTTTAGGTAGTTGAGGGAGTTGCCCTCTTATACCATAGTGCTACAATTTTATATGGAGCACGTCATGGTCGACTGTATCAAAAGCTTTACGTAAGTTCAATGAAGATCCTCCAGTGGGACTCTTTTTCTCATAACTGCAGTGATATGTGTTTTTCAAGCATGTTGAATAATTGCATCATTAGTATTTTTTATTAGTCCTGAACCCAAATTGACCGGGTTGAGTATGTTGTGGAGATGAGGGTAGGAATAGATTCGCTATGAAATAAATTTTTTGAAGATTTTTAGAGAGAGGGTGTAAGTTGGATATTGGCCTATAGTTATTCAAGTCTGTTTGGTCTCCTCCATTATGAGCGGGTGACCCTTGCTATTTTTGAGACCTGTAGGGAGGTAGAGGATTTCTATGGATTTGTTCAAGAGTTGGTTGCAATGATTGTGATAGTACTTGTGACGCTTTTTTGTATGTAAAGGGTGGGTAAGGTATTTAAATCCTCCTGTACTTGTTTTATAGTGGTGTTGATAATATGGGAGACTTCAGTAGGTAGTCGGAGCTAGGAACAATGTGTTCGGGTAGTTGCCAGTGAGGTAGTCATTGGTGGGGTATCTGAGCTTGGATTTTTATTGGCAAAGGTTTTTTTCCTATAGTGGCGAAGAAATTATTGCGTCCTGTCTGTATTGCTATTTCTGTTGGTGGAGTTGGGGTTCATCTGTTTTGTTAATTCAATTTTGCTAATTCGTGATAATCTTTTTTGTTCCTAAGAATTTCTGAATAAGGGTTTTCTAGGTTTTTTTTTTATATCCACCTCTAAGTTGATAATCTGTTCTCATAATAATACAGTTTTTTAGCCCTTCTTTCAAAGCTGGTTAGAAGAATTTGATGAGTAAACGTATTTGTTTTGTCTCTGTTATGTGACCCATTCTGTTACTATTTTCGTAAAGGTGCTTTGTATTAATGATTTGAGGATGCTGGGTGGTTAGCCAGGGGACTGTTCAGCTCTCTTAGCTGTCATCTGTTTTAGTTTTAATGGGGGGCAGTGCTTGTTTATAGATGTATTGGATCTTTTTTAGAAAATTATTAATACATTCGTTCAAATCTGTATAGATTTCTAGCTCATGTGCCAGTCAATGTTATACACTGCGCAGTGAAGTGATTAATGGCTGCCTCATTGTGAAGTTTGAAAGTGACTTAAGTATTGTCTTGGGTAATTTGCCAAGACTTATTATGTAGGAAGTAGGGCCGTGGTATTATCTGTGGTAATTATCTGTGGATTATGCCCTGATTTTAAAGGGCTACGGTTCTTGGTCCATATGTGGTCAAGTAGGGAAACATAAGTCCTCTGTAAACTCTTGAGGTTTTGTTACTGTTGGAGCAACATGCCAGTTTACTCATTGTGTTTTGTGAATCAGTAAATGTGTGGGTCCTGGACTGCAAGGAGAATTTAAATTGAAGTCTCCTGAGAGTAGAATTAGGGTATGAAGGCTGATCAACGAGGCAATCTTCTATTTATAATATTAGGAAAGAATTTATGAAATTTACAACAGCTCAAAGTGAATGATAACCTATGGTTTAATAAATGACCACCAATAGTAAAAGTTTGAATCCGATCAAAAAAGGCAGCGCTAGTAATTGACCTAGACTAAACCTAGGGTATTATCATCTTCCCTGTACACTGCATTGCTAAACCCAATTTGAAGACGATAAAATGAAGAATTCTTCAGAAATTCAATAAAAAATTAATATCACTATTTATTCAATGAAACTGGCAAATAGGAACTAATGCCCTCCAATAAGAGTGCAAACGTTTTTTTTTACTAGTAAAAATTTGAAGCTAATTACATTAGGCAGATCTACAGTTTATGTCACGAATTCCAGTTTATTATTCCGAGATATTTATACTATTTTACTATATCACAAACTTGCCAGCAAGCAAACGAAATTTAGTAGGTACTATCGTAGCCCTAAGATGCATCAAGCCAATAAATAATGGAAGCCGATCAAAAGAGGTAAATTGAAACAGCTTTAATATTAATTTTCTACGGGAAAAAAATTATAAAATTTGCACAGTTTTATACATAAACTTATTAAATTTTCACCTGCAACATGTAAGGTGGTGCCTTAAGAGAACATAAGAACATAAGAAAGAAGGAACTCTGCAACGGCTTACTGACCCATGCGGACAGGTCCATGTCCCCCCCCCGGACTAATCCAAATGACCCACCCTCCTGGATTAGCCCAAATGACACACCCAGTCTGCTCACCTCCACTCAGGAAAAGCACGGCGCCAGAACCCAGCAGCACAAGCTAGGCAGTTTCAACTCACACCCCATCCACACCCCTCAAGTATTTATCTAACTATATTTTAAACTCACAACGTTTTAGCCTGAAAAACTGTACTTCGGGAGTTTATCCACCTCATCCACAACTCTATTACCAAAGCAGTGCTTTCCTACATCCTTCCTGAATCTGAATTTTCCGACTTGAAACCCATTGTTGCGAGTCCTGCCTTGGCTGGAAATTTTTCAGCATAACGCTGTTTACACATCCCAATTATTTATTCTTGTTTTCCGATTTATACACCTCGATCATATCCCCCCTTATTTCTACGCCTTTTCGAGAGAGTGCAGATTCAGGCCCTCAGTCTATCGCTCATATGGAAGATATCTGATACATGGGATCATCTTTTGTCATTCTCCTCTGTACGTTATTCCAGAGCATTTATATCCATTCCTGTAATACGTGACCAGAAATGAGCACATAGACTAAATGAGGCCTAACCAAGGATATATAGAGTTGAAGAACAACTGAGGACTTCTATATCTATACTTCAAGAATATAAATGAAGCTAAGAATTCCTGTTAGCCTTTGTCATGCGAACACTAATGCCAACTATTGTCTGGTTCAAATTACTCTAACCATCAACCCCAAACCCTTTTCCGCAAGCAGTAGTAATAGAGATTCCAGCATTATTTAGTTTACGAGATGTGACACATGTATTTACCTGTCCCAACAATTTGACAAAAACCTTTTTTATTTTGTGCATTTGTCAATAAGTAAACTAGCATCTGCCCACTTCCTCCGACAATTGCATCAGTTCATTCTAATCATCCTTGGACGGGGGCCTATTTTAGGTCATCAGCAAATTTGCTTATGTCGCTATTTATCCCACATCTATGTCGTTTTATTGTTAAATAGTGAACAATCAACGGGCCACACTGACCGCCCTGTGGAACACCGCTTGCGACGTGCCCACAATTTCTTGATCTTCTCCCCATTTATGCCAAACTCTCTGGCTGCACATATGATCTGGATCAGCCATATGCCTCTACCCAGAAAAAATTTCGCCTCCTATTCCCGTTTGCCTTAAGTTTCCTCAATAGCTCTCTGATATGCGAAACTCTATCGAAAGCCTCTGAAGTCCATCTACACAATTATCATATCCATTACCATGATCTACCTCCTCAAAAACACCTTAGTGAAAAAATTAGTAAATTCGTAAGACAGGAACGCCCCTTTTGTAAAACCATGTTGAGATTCATTAATCAATCTGTACCTAATCAAGATGGCTACGAAATTGCTCGGAAATTATTGATTCCATAAATTTTTCCACATAGAGGTAAGACTTATTGGGTCTATAGTTCGAAGAGCCATTGATCTGTCCACCTGCCTTGTCAAAGGTATGACATTGCCATTTTCCACTTATCAGGCCACTAAGCCAGCTTGTAGTGGATATGTTAAAAGAATAGCCAAATGTATGCTAAGTTCCTCTTACATTCCTTTAAACAACCCTTGCAAAAGTTCATCAGGGCCTGGTGATTTGTTAGGTTTTTAGCTCTCTAATTTGTCTGAGTGACCAAGTCAATAGTTACCGCAATCATGCATATTTATCATCACTGTTTCTAACATAATACCTATTTATTTTCCAGGAATAACGTTAGTAATTTCCTGGGTGAAAACTGAGAGGAAGTAGGTATATTGAGAATTTCCACACATATCCTTATCACGTCAGTGATCTGACCAGCTTACTCTTAAGTGGGGCTATCTTGTCCCTAATCTTTACTTTGTATGCTTGAAAGAACCCTTGGGTTATAGTCTTTGAAATCCCATGCACCTTAGCCTCATAATCCCTTTTTGCTTTTCTTATTCCTTTCTTTATTTCTCTCTTTAACGAATATATTGATTTTTTAAACTCCCATCCCCTCTTTGATACGCCATATACCTCTCTTTTGACCAATGAGATTTTTTAATCTATTTTTTTATCCTTTTGGGGATAATTTTTGTTAGACCCAAATTTTCCCCTTCTCGGAAAAAAATTTGTCTGGACAGCTAGAACTAGCCAAAAACGTCATTTTGGCAACCAAGATCACCTACCGACCCAAATCAGGCATCCCAATTACCCCCTAGGTCATTTTTCAGTCCCAGAAGTCGGCGAAGCGAAAATCTGGGACAGAGATTTGATTGCAATTATCTGGGTAATTCCAGATATATTAAACAAAGTTTTTACCGGGGTTTTTACCGGGAGTAGTTCCGGGGTCACGCCCCCGCGGCCCGGTCGTACCAGGCCCCTTTGGCATGTCCCAGGATGCGACCCACACCACGACTACACCCAGGGACCCATTTTAAATGAGGGGAACATAGAAAAACGGGGGAAAGAAACACTCCAATTTTTTCCCACTCTGGGGGAATCGAACCCAGGCCCCCACCGTGTGAACAGAGCGTTAACCACCCGGCCACCAGAGCCACATTTGTGATCACTTTTCCCAAGCTCATCATTAACCTCAAGATTATTAATTAGTGAATCTTTGTTGGCAAGAACCAAGTCAAGCAGATCGTTTCCTCTAGTTGGTTCTGTCACAAACTGTTCTAAAAAGCAATCCTGAACCGTATCAAGAAAGTCACTAGACTCAAGATTTCCTTTCATATTGTTCCAATCAATTTGTCTAAAGTTAAAATCTCCCATTATCACAACATTTTCATATCTAGATGCCTTATGAATTTCGTCCCATAACAGCTTACTGCACTCCCTATCAAGGTTTGGGGGCCTATAAATCACACCCAAAATTAATTTGTCAGGTCCCTTGAGAAACTCTAGCCAAACAGATTCTGTGTTCGATGTTTCTAATTTTATATCAGTCTAAGACAACAATTTAAATTTTCTCTGACATACATCGCCACTCCACCGCCCTTCCTGTTGACCCTATCAGTGTGGAATAGTTTATAACCCTGTATGTTGCATTCAGAAGGCATTTCTCTATCTTTCAGGTTGAACCAGGTCTCTGTTATACCAATAATATCTATATTACCTACACTTGCAAGTAATTTTAGCTCATCTATCCTATTTCTTAGACTCCTACTATTTGTATAGTAAACCTTAAGGGAGCTAGTCACTCGTTGCCCTCTACTATCTCTTTTTGTTTGTTGATCAATTAATTTGCCATTAATATGAACTTTATTTTGAATATTGGTTTTTAAACATATCCCTGAGTATCCCGGTAATAACGGCTGTTTTTAACCCTAATGCTGCAGCCTGATTATTTCCCACAAACACCCATACCTCTATAATCTATCAGTTTAAATTCCTTGACAAGTCATCAGTTACCCTCTCAATCGAATTGGCTAATGCAAACACTCCATCCCCAGAGAGATGACCCCCATCCCTTGCATACATATCACGTTTGCCAAAGAATAAGTCCCAGTTGTCAATGAATGGGATTGCAAGTTCCTTGCAGCACCTGTCTAGCCAGAAATTTATACCAATTGCCCTAGACGTCCATTCATTGCCCACTCCCTTTCTAGGCAAGATGATACATATGACTGGGATCCCTCCCTTAGACCTAACTACTTCTATGGGTGACCTGTACTTATCCAGCAGCTCCTCTCTCCTACCCTTCCCAATGTCATTACCCCCAGCACTAAGACAGATAATGGGCTTGTTCCCATTACCTGCCATAATATTATCCAATCTGCTGACTATGTCACCAACACCAGCTCCAGGAAGACTCACTCTCTGTCTGACTTTTTTGTCTCTGTTACAAAATGCACGGTCCCTATATCTTACCTGAGAATCGCCTACTATTAAAATATTCTTACCTTGATTAGCAGGGGAATCAGTGGTACCTTCAACCTCACTCACCACTGAAGTACGTTCGTCTTGGAGAACAGAGAATCGATTTCCTACCTTCACATCTTCTTTATTAACTCTCCTCATCTTCCTTCTTCTTGAACTGTGAACCACTTGCCACTTAAAGCGGCTGCCACTCTCACTGCTGGTGACCATTCCTTCCTTACCAGCTAAATCCTTCTCACACTCACTCCCAAACTCATCTATGCGAAGCTTCAGCTTCCTATTTTCCTCCTGAAGAAGTAGAATCCTTCAACACTTGAACCTGAGATTCTAAAACACTACAACAAACGCTAACTCCCAAGAGCTTAGGCCCATCTTCGATTTTTTTAGGACCTATGCTGAACGTTCGAATCTCCGCTACTGAAACTTTTGTAAATTATGCGAAATGGGTTAACAGCTTTGATAATAGGACACGTGAATATTCCAACTGTTCCATTAATTTGATCCCTGTTACCATACACAAGTGTTGATAATTTGAAGCCGATCTGATATGTTCTCGAGTTATTAAGGAAATAATATCGAGAAGTTGGGATACTTAATGATAATGAGCATGGTTATGATGATGACAATAATGATAGTAATAATGATGTGAATGAGGATAATAAATATTAATTAGGTACCCCTGATGAGGTAACTTATCCATGTTGCATGATTTTTTTTCCTTTTTCTTCTTCCTCAAACTTTTCGATTTTACTTCGCTCATAACTCGAGAATACCTCGCCCATTCGGCTTCAAACCTTCAACACTCGCGTACAGTATCGAGGACCAAATTCTTGAAACAATTAGGATATTAACGTTCCTATGACCAAAGTTATTAAACCCAAAATCCTCAGTGGCTGAGTTTTAAATTCTCAAAAAAGGTGAATTCTCTGCAACGACTGGAAAATGCATCTTCTGGTCAACATCAAACTTTCAGTGTTGATGTGTTAACGTTAAAGGAAACATTCACTTGAGGTTAGGTTGTGCAAGTTATTAAGCGTAATTTTTCTAATGAAATTGGTTTCTGTGAAATAGTTACAGAATATCTTTAGTGATCAGAAATAAGTTATAATGTTTGACTATATTTGGTTACCCTAGTTAAATAAATTTCATGTTTTTATGTGCCTATAAAATTTATGTGTTCTTAAGACCAGTGTTAAAAAAAATGTATGTTATATACACTAAGCTTACATAAAACTTACTTGCTTGATTGCTTACTTACTCACTGTACTTACTTTCTTAAAAAAGTGGTCATTCTTTCTTATAGAAAATTATGGATTGATCTGGGGTTGTGTAGGTCCCAACTTGCTATTTTTGAAAAATGGAATAATTGAAATGCTACTTTACATGCAAAAATTTTTTGTGTTCCACGTGATGAACTTCAACCTTTCCATGCTGATAATATTATAATGCTATGTCCAAACGGATTAATTTGCTTCTGTATTTTAGAATACTGATCATTTTTAAAAGGTTTGAATAAGAGTTGGACTGTGTAATATCCTAAATTACCATTTTGTGTTTAGAAATTTGAGTATTAGCTTCCTTATGATGACATGTGAATGCTCCTTGATATCTTCAACTCTATTATTTAACCGCGTTATCAAACTCTGATGCACTCTGCACTATTCCAGTTACGTACATTTACGCACTTGGGACAGGGAGGCTGGAATACGGAGATACCATTCTCTGATCGCTCATGGACCTAAATACATCTAGAGATGATTGCTCTGTTAATGAGAAGGTAATAAAAATAACGAGGTCGAGAATAATAGCGATAATGATAATGACAACAATAAACACGTAATATTAAAGGTAATGAGAGCTGTGATTAGTAAGTGATGATGATGAAGATGATGACGGTGTCCACTAGTGATGATAGGGGTGAGACAGCACTTCACCTAGGAGTAGTGGTGGTGATGCAGACAGAATACCACCAACTAGCACCAGTGGTGGTGTTGCAGGCACAGTACTACCAACTAGGGGAGGTGGTGTTGTTGCAAACACAATACCTCCAGCTAGGACTAGTGGTGGTATTGCAGACACAATACCAATATCTAGAAGTGGTGGTGTTGCTGCGTAGTGCCATCAGCTAGGAGTGGTGTTGCTGTTGCATACACAATACCCCCATCTAGGACTAGTGGTGTTGGTGCTGCAGAAACAATACCACCAGCTAGGACTAGTGATGGTGTTGTTGCAGAAACAATACTACCAGCTAAGAATGATGATGTTGTTGAAGACACAATGTCACCAACTAGGAGTGGTTGTTGCAGACAGAGTGCCACCATCTAGGAGTGGAGGTGCTGTTGCAGACACAATAACACCAGCTAGGAGTAGTAGTGGAGGTGTTACGGAAACGGTGCTATCAGCTGAGAGAGGTGCTGGTGCTGCAGACACAGCACCACCGCTAGGAGTAGTGGTGGCGTTGCACGAAAACTACCATCAGCTATTAGTGGTTGTGTTGTTGCAGGCAACATACCACCAGCTAGGACTAGTGGTGTTGTTGCTTACACAATACTATCAACTAGGAAGTTGTTGTTGCAGACACAATTCCATCAGTTAGGAGCGACGGTGCAGTTACAGACAAAATACCACCAGCTAGGGCTAGTAGTGGATTTGTTGTGGACACAATACCACCAGCTAGGAGTGGTGGTGTTGTTCGGTACACAATACACCAGTTGGGAAAGGTGTTGTTACAGACATAATCCCACCAGCGAGAAGTAATATTGTTGCAGACACAATATCTCCAACTAGGAAACGTGGTTATTACATACACAGGTGTAGATATGACCTACACACCTTGCCATAATGCGATAACCATTTAGGAATAAAAAAAACAGGAGAAATAAACGAATATATATATAATTCACCAAAAATAACCCTGTATTTATAACATATATAGCTCATATACAGTATTTGCTGCAATGTACAATGAGGCAAATGCTACGATAAGACACGGTGATCAATGAGGCAAAAGCAAGCACATGACACCGTAAACTGTGACTACCAGCAGGGAAGGCAAGTCAACCAAAGGTGTTTCACCAGCGTACCATTATCGTTATACCAACATTTTGGTATAACGACGGGGCTCCTGATCTTTAAATCCTTAGCACCTAGTTCGTTGGTCGGGAGGCATGCCTATATGGGTGTGTGACATACGCTGAATAAAATGAAACAGACGCTTAGCTGCCACAGTAGTGTTGTTGCAGACACAATGCCACTGCTAGAAGAGGTGGTGGTGTTGCAAGCACAACGGGGTACTTTTACACAATACTAACAGTTAGGAGCACCACCAGCTAGGAACAGCAGTGTTGGTGTTGCAGACACAGTGCTAGCAGCTAGGAGAGGTGGTATTGCTGCGGACACAATGCCACCAGCTGGGAAAGGTGTTGTTGCAAAGACACTATACCACCAGCTAGGAATGGTGTTGTTGCAGACAAAATAACACCAGCTAAGAGAGGTAGTGTTGTCATAGACACAACACCACCAAGTAGCAGTGGGGGTGGTGTTGCAGACACAGCTCCACCAGATAAGACAGGTGTTATTGTTGCAGACACAATACCACCAGCTAGGAGTGGTTGTATTGTTGCAAACACAGTACCACCACCAAGAAGTGCTAGTGTTGTTGCAAACAAAATACCACTAGCCATGAGTGGTGGTGTTTTTGCAGACACAATACCACTAGCTAAGAGAAGTGTTGTTGCGATCACAGTACCACCAGAGAGGAGAGGCGATGTTGTTGCAGACACAATACCACCAGCTAGGAGAGGTATTGTTGTTGCAGACACAATACCACCAGTTTGGAGTGGTGGTGTTGTTGCAGACAAAATACCACCACCTAGGAAAGGTGTTGTTGCACAAACAATACCACCAGCTAGAAAAGGTGTTGTTGTTGCATAGATACAATACCACTAGCTCGGAGTGGTGGTGGTGGTGAAGACACAGTGCCACCATTATGAGTGGTGGTGATGCGGAAACAAAGCCACCGACTAGGAGTCGTAGTGTTGTTGCAGACACAATAGCAGTGTCTAGGAGGGGTGGTGCTGTAGGCAAAACATCACCAGCTAGGAATAGTACTGGAGGTGTTGCAGACACAATACCACCAGCTGAGTGTTGCGTTTTAAACAAATACACCACTAGGGGGGGGTTGGGGAGGGGTTAAAAACCGAAAAAAAGTTAAAAAAACATTTTTGGG
>NC_069426.1:21422123-21450434 GCF_026875155.1 Cherax quadricarinatus
TCATGATCGCCAGAAACTCCCCCCGCCATAAATGTTTACGACTATTACGAAGATCACGTACCGCGGGCGAAACATTTTTTTTTCCTTGTTGCTTATTTGTGTACAAAAATTCATTAAGGAGAGCCAAAAGCATAGTACAGTTTTAAAACGTTAATCTCGGGGCAAAAGGGGGAAATCGTAGTGTTTTCCCTGCACTGTTGAAATTATTCACAGATATATTTTACAAATTAAACTTGTGGAAAATTTGAGGGTCAAGTAATACTTTCGGGGTACCCAAAAAGTAAAAAAAAAAGTGAGTCCACATCCAAACACTCTGACATCCCCAATTTGGGCTTGGACTTTCCGCAAATGTGCGTGAGCGTGTTAGATAGGAGCCAATAAGACAGGGTTTTAGGGATTATGTACTTTTTGGGTGTGAGCAAGGTAACATTTATAATGGTTTCGGGGAAAGTAGTAGGCCGGATTTTGAGTCCTGAAGATAGGAAATACATTGTCTGCGCTTAAGGGGGGGTGTTAATGTGGCAGCTTCAAAAACTTATAAAAAAGTGCGCCTCTGGCAAGACGTGAAGGAGTAATGATGAGTTTTTTTTTTTTTGGCCACCCGCCTTGCTGGGGAAGCGGCCAAATGTTTTAATAAAAAAACTTGAGAACGACATCGATCTTCAAGTGATGCATCGTAAAAAAGGAAGATCGTTTCATGTGTTTGGGGTGTGTAGGCCCATTATTTTTGTTATGTGCAATGACTGAAAAAAATTGATTTTTTGGGGTGAGTTTAAAATTTGTATGTTATTGGTTTTTCTCAATGGAAACAATTTTTTGAGTCATTTTTAAATTGCAGATCATGTGGATTACCCCAAAAACCCGGGCCCGCAGGGGGGAGAGGTTTTTTAAAACAGTAAGGTCAGCGGCAAAATTTTTGGGAAACGGAAATTTTTCCCAGCCAGCGAATACAAATACCCTTAGCTGTGAAAAGTTTCTGACGGCTGATTTCAAGGGTTTGCCCCTCAAACTCACGTTGGAAAAATTTAAAACCCTGGATTCAACCACATCATTAGTACAAATCTCTGGAAAAAAAAAAAATGATAGGTGATACGACAAGATGGGGAAAAAGATTTCTTTTGTTCTGTTCGGACATTTATTAAAAACTTTTTCCCACTCGGGGGGAAATTTTTCCTCAATTAATACCTGAAGTGTATAGGGATGTGTGGGACTTCATCGCCGGGTTCAGGGGTAAGCGGGCATGATACCCTTTTTAAACAAAAATGTGGTCTATATATTTTTTTAAAAAAAAAAACCCAATGAGCGTCACCACTCGAGCTATCGACCATACGGGTCAGGGCAATTTCCTCCCAAAATTTCCTTGTTTGTCGTTTTACAGCAAACATTCTCCTAACAAAATTTCCTAAGGATTTTTTGATTTTTTAGTGTTCAAGCAATGCCGCTGTGAGGGTTAAAAAAATTTTACTTGGTTTCAACGCCGTCATTGTCATTTTTTTCCTCTATTCGTCAAAATCCTATCTTTATTTCTTCGTCCACCTTAATTTTATTCACCCTTTCTTTCTTTCCCCTTTTCCTACCTTACTCTCTTGTCCGGGTCTTCCAGCCTTTCACCCCATTCCTGCCCCTTTTTGTCTGTTAACTTCTTTTTCCTATTTTTTATCGCCTCTTATCTCTCTCGGGTTCACCCATTTAAGTACCTCTTTCTTCATTTTTTATTCCTTCTCTCTCCCTTTTCTCTCCTCCTCTCCTTCTTCTCCCTTCTCTCTCTCTCCCCCTCCCCTCTTCCTCCTCCTTTTTCCTCTCCCTCTCTCTCTCTTCCCCCCTCTCTCTCTCCCCCCTTCTCTTTTTTTTTTTTTTTTTTTTTTTTTTTTTACACAGGTTTGACAAGGTTAAGGATCCCTAGTTTTATTGACAGCTTTTTTACGGGTTAAGGATTCCTAACTTTTTTGGGCAAGCAAAAGGGATGCTCCCTCATCAGCTCTTTGAAAGCATTTTTATTTTATGAGACTTTCAAGTGGGAAAAAGGGATGAAGTTGGACCCAAAATCTTGGGCCAGCTTTTTCCCATTTGATCAACTGATTTTTATCTCTTTAAATTTTATGCTGACGAAGTTTTCCCAACTCGAGAAAAATCCTGGTATGTATGATCTCAGATGGAGTGATGTTCTGGGAAAAAGGGGTACAGCCAGAAAAAATGCTGCTTTCTGCCCGTCTTTTGGCAAAAAAAAAACTTGTTTCCCCCGCTTTTCCTCAAGGGATCCAAGTGTGGTATTTTGCAATATTGGCCTTGTAAAAACGTAAGGCCCCCACATCCCTCCTATTAAAGGGCTCGCTGAAATGAAAGTCTTCCAGGATGGGTCCAGGCGAGAGATGAACGTCTTGCTCTTTCCCTTACTCTGCCAAGCAGCCAGATGAAGGGGGGCAGGAAACCAAAAAGTGGAGATACCCCAAGGTGGAGGCGATTGTGCCCGTACAGGATCTTGCTCCCCCTATGTCAAGCAATGGGAATACGGGAAGTCTGCAATTTTTCCGGCTGCCTTTTTGCAAGATTTAAAAACATTTTTTTCTTCATGGTTATTTTGGGAGTCAAAAATTTCCCCCCAAGGATTCAATTTCTTCTCCAGGTGCCAAATCCTCCCATTCATCCTTACTACTGCACCAGCATTACCTCATGGTCCCTAGGACACATCATTTTGCGTTTTCTCAGGGCAAATGTTACTTGCCATTTTTTTCCCCCAAGCTGTATAGCTCTCAGGGGGTGATTGATGTAGTTAGACAGCTGGATTTTTCTCTTGGATAAGTGAATGTCAGGTACGTCGTCTGCATATGATGTGTTTGGGGGATAAAAGATGAAAAGGTCTTTTAAAAGTAACTTCCCCTAAAAAGGGACCCAACGTTTCCTTGTGGAACACTTGCCCCAATAGGATTTGCTGATTCCGTTCCTTTGAGAACTACACTTAGAGAAAAAAAACCCTAAGGGAGTCCTGAGGAACAAGCGAGAGCCTGCAATTCCCCAGTGCTTGAAGTTTTGCTAAAGGCCCTGGTGCCACACCCGGGTCGAAAGCGCCACAATGTCCAGTGCACCACACCCCCTACTTTGGATTCATCCCCGTGACTGGTTTCCACTTTGTGGGGAGGTTTAACAACAATCAAGCAGAGTAACCTTTCCTGAAACCATATTGACTTCACAAATATGAGGGTATCAAAAAATCCCGTCATTTTCTTGAGATTATTGTCTCAAGGATCTTACCTGTGATTGACAGGATGACACTGGGCTGTAGTTGTGATTTTCGCTCTGCTCTTCTTTTTGGGAAAAGGGACTACATTTTGCCTCTTTCCTAAGAGGGCCATTTACCTGTACTAGGCAGTGCTGAAAAATGCGAGTTAGAGGTGCTGCTACGGGGCCTCACATCTTCTCAACAACTTGGGCTTTAACTTTCGGGGGCCCCCAGCCTTTTCTTTGGGCAAGCGATTTTTTAAAAGGGGAAAACACCTCCTCCGCCTTATTGCACCACTACAGTTTTGACCAGTTTTTTGCAGCTAGCCAAGGGGGGGCCCCCTTTCTGGGATCAGGGGAAATTTCATTTTGGTAGCAAAGTGTTCAGCAAAAGGGTCCGCCTTTTTTCTTGACTATAAGAGGTGTCCCATCCTGTGATTTAGAGGTTAAAAAGTTTATAGGCAGAAACCTTGTCTGTCCTTGACCAGGGACCACCAGGGTTTTTGGGGCCCACCCTACCTATGCAACTTTTTTTTAGTGTCCCCCTCCCATTTAGCAATGGGCCCATTTTGAACATCACCCATATGCCCACAGGCTTGCATGTGCAAGTTCCTGTTATAGGTGGTAGGATGTTCTTATACCTTTGCCATGCTTTGTACTTAGCAGTACAGCCTCTTACAACGAAAGCCAAACCAAGGCTGTTTTTAGGCTTCGTCACATATTGCCGTGAGGAATTGTTCTTGTTTAGATAAGGATGTGTCCAGTGAAGGCTTTCACTTGGTTGTCAACATCCCCTTGGAGAAAAGCATTCCCGTCGGGGGGTGGGGAGTCAGAAAAGGGCTGGGCCCAAATTTCCTCTTTCCCATAGCCCGGTTGGCGTGTGGACTCCCCACCTCTTTTGTTGGGTCTTAAGTGGGCGTAAAAACAGCCTTGTGGTCAACGATCCAACGTAGCCGAGGGGTTGACAATGATATGCCCTTTTGCCAGATATCACTACAGGCAAGGGGGGACCAGAGAAAATTTAGTAGGGAAAAACAACAAAGTTTTTTCAGTCAAACACTGCAAAAGGGGCATCAAAGTCCCCCCTGTATAAGGGGCGGTTGAGGTCACCAAAAATTATAAAAGTTGACGTTTTTTGTTGTAGCAGAAGGGGGTCAATATTTTCCATTAGGGAAATTGTAGGGTCGCATGTTTCCAATGAGGTCTGTACTTGAAAAGCTAGTACAAGGTACTGTGTTTATACAGAGCTTAAGAACTCATTTTAAGATGTTTTAGGGGTGGCCCCAAAATCATGTGCTGGGGCATGAAAAAACTTTTAGAGAAGCACACAGCAACACCTCCTCCTTGCCCTTGCCTGTCTCTTCTCATCCTGAGGGGGTTTTTTCCCGGATTTAACCCCGAGAGAGTTTCCGGGGGTCAACGCCCCCGCGGCCGGTCTGTGACCAGGCCCCCTGGTGGATCAAGCCTGAAACAACCCGGCTGTTGCTGCTGGCTGCACGCAAACCCAAGTACAGCCACAGCCCGGCTGATCCCGGAAAATGACTTTAGGGCTTGTCCATGCCAGCTTGAAAACTGTCGGGGGGCTTTTTGGAATCCCCCTTATGTGTGCTGGGAGGCGTTGAACAGTCTCGGGCCCCGAACTTATTGTATGGCCTTAACGTGCTAGTGACACCCCTGCTTTTCATTGGGGGGGGTGGGCATCGTCTGCCAAGTCTTTTTTTTTGTAGTGAGTGTTTTCGTTGCAAGTTCGGGGACAGTCCCTCTAAGATTTTCCCGGTGTATATAACATGATCTCTCCCCCCCTGCGTTCCCGGGGGAAAACAGGTTTAGGAACCTCAAGCGCTCCCAAAATTTAGGTGTTTTATCTCCGTTAGCCGCCCTGAAAATTTTTTCTTACATTTTTTAGGTCGGCAATTTCACCGCCTTGAAAGGTGCTGTTTTTGTGCAGCAATATTCCGCCCAATAGAACAAGTGTGGCATGCAAAAGTACGAACCTTTATTCGGCGCATGTACACACCCCTTTACAGGCTTTCCCCCAACCAGCGAACCAGGGTTTCTAAGGTTTTATGATGGGCCCCCTCGTTCAACTATGACCAGGTTCAGCCAAAAAAAGATGGTTTTGGCAATCCAGAGGTTACTTTGGGTACGCCTCCTGTTGCCCTTGTCATTCCATTTAAGTGGGGGAAGCCGGTCTCTATTTGTGGCTTCTATTTTTTGCTTTGCTTACCGTGGAGTGCCTATACTTATCACTGTACTTTTTTGTACATATTTGCTGTTAAAATTGGTGAAAGGGAAAAAAAAAAATCTAAAATTTTTCTACTGGTTTATTTCTCCCTTAAAACCCCCGGGGAAAAGGTTTGGTTGGGGGGTTGGGGTTGTGTGGGTTGGGTGGCCCCCATTTTTGAAGGGGTTTTTATAGCATTTTTTAAGTGGGTGTACATGTTGGTCCCTTGAAGGTAATCCTCCGACATGATCATAGGTCTTTGAGTTTGGGTTTCGCCTATTTTGTGGGGTTTTTTTTTTGTAAATTGAAGATTTAATTTCCCATGTTTTTTTTTCCAATTGATAATTGAAAATTTTCATCGTTGACTTCATATTGTTTTCTGCAGCCCCTGAAAGATTTGGTTTATGCTGTGGAGCTTTGCAGTGTCTGCAGAAAATTCGGGTTTCATCTGCAAAGGAAAGACACTGCTGGCTAACATCCTTGTCTATGTCGGATATAGGAGAAAGGGAAAAAAATGGGGGGGGAGTACTGTGCCTTTGGAACAGAGCTTTTCACCGTACGCTTCGGGGGCTTTATCTGTTGACGATACTTCTGTGTTCTGTTTTGGGGAAATTAAGATCCATCGACCGACTTTTCCTGTTATTCCTTTAGCACGCTTTTTTGTGCGCTATTACCCATGGTCACACTTGTCGAACTTTTGCAAAGTCTGTATATATTACATCTGCATTTTTTTTTTGTCTTCTAGTGCATTAGACCTTGTCGTAGTGATCCAATAGTTTGAGACAGACAGGAGCGACCTGTTCTAAACCCATGTTCCCCTTTGGGTTGTGTAACTGATGGTTTCTAGATGGGTGTGATCTTGCTTCTTTAGGACCCTTTCAAAGATTTTTATGATATGGGATGTTAGTGCTATTGGTCTGTAGTTCTTTGCTGTTGCTTTACTGCCCCCTTTGTGGAGTGGGGCTATGTCTGTTGTTTTTAGTAACTGTGGACGCCCCCCCCCGTGTCCATGCTCCCTCTCCATAGGAGGGAAAAAAAAGGCTCGTGATAGGGGCTTCTTGCAGTTCTTGATGAACACAGAGTTCCATGAGTCTGGCCCTGGGGCAGGTTGCATGGATGTCATTTATCGCCTGTTCGAAGTCATTTAGCTCAGGATAACATCGGATAGGTTTTGTGTTAATCAAATTTTGTGGCTCTCTCATAAAAAATTCATTTTGATCTTCGACTCTCAGTCTGGTTAGCGGCTTGCTAAAAACTGAGTCACATTGGGACTTGAGTAGCTCACTCATTTCCTTGCTGTCATCTGTGTAGGACCCATCTTGTTTAAGTAGGGGCCCAATACTGGACGTTGTTCTCGATTTTGATTTGGCATAGAGAAGAAATACTTTGGGTTTCTTTCGATTTCATTTATGGTTTTTTAGTTCTTCCCGCATTCCTGACTCCAAAAGGGATTCTTTTAGCTTAAGTTCGATGCTTGTTATTTCTCTGACCAGTGTCTCCCTACGCATTTAGATATTTTTTTTTTTTTTTTTTTTTTTTTTTTATCACACTGGCCGATTCCCACCAAGGCAGGGTGGCCCGAAAAAGAAAAACCTTTCACCATCATTCACTCCATCACTGTCTTGCCAGAAGGGTGCTTTACACTACAGTTTTTAAAAACTGCAACATTAACACCCCTCCTTCAGAGTGCAGGCACTGTACTTCCCATCTCCAGGTTTTCAAGTCCGGCCTGCCGGTTCCCTAAAACCCTTCATAAATGTTTACTTTGCTCACACTCCAACAGCACGTCAAGTATTAAAAACCATTGTCTCCTTTCACTCCTATAAACACGCTCACGCATGCCTGCTGGAAAGTCCAAGCCCTTCGCACACAAAACCTCCTTACCCCCCTCCCTCCAACATTTCCAGGCCGACCCCTACCCCGCCTTCCTTCCACTACAGACTGATACACTCTTGAAGTTATTCTGTTTCGCTCCATTCTCTCCACATTCCGAACCACCTCAACAACCCTTCCTCAGCCCTCTGGACAACAGTTTTTTGGTTTAATCCCGCACCTCCCCTACTTCCAAACTACGAATTCTCTGCATTATATTCACACCACACATTGCTCTCAGACATGACATCTCCTGACATGACGTCGCCTGTAAAGGGAGCGCCTGTCTTTTTCTGTTTTACATCTACTCCTCCTTTTTCTTAGGGGAATAAGCCTTGTGCATACATCGAGTGCCACCGAGTTAATCTGTTCTAGGCATAAGTTGGGGTCGGTGTTCCCTAGTATATCTTCCCAGCTTATATCGGTTAGGACTTGGTTTACTTGATCCCACTTTATGTTTTTGTTATTGAAGTTGAATTTGGTGAATGCTCCCTCGTGACTAATCTCATTATGTCGGTCTGGGCTCCGCGCATACATGACTGAACCTCAATTATGGTTGTGATCTGAGTAAAATTTTTTTTTGATTAGGTGACATTTTCTTATCAGATCATCATTGTTAGTGAAGATGAGGTCTAGGGGTATTCTCCATTCTAGTAGGCTCTATTATTTGCTGGTTTAAATTGAATTTTGTGGCAGAGATTTAAAAGCTCGCGTGAAGTGTGAGTTTTCACAGAGCTGCCTCCTGGTGTTATAACTGCAACAAAAATTATTTGCTATATTCCTCCATTTTAGGTGCCTTAAGTTGAAATCCCCCAGGAGCAAGATGTTGGGTGCGGACTGGAAGGTTTTCCAGACAGTGTCTATTTTTTAACAGCTGTTCCTGGAATTGCGGGGATGTTGCATCAGGAGGCTTGTAGACTACCACAATGACTTAGGTTTTGGTTCTCGACCTTTTCTGCTAAAACTTCCACTACATCATTTGAGGCATTTAGCAGTTCTGTGCAAACAAGTGACCGTGCCCAAAGTACAGGCCAACCCCCCCCCCCCTTTTGCCTGTTCACTCTATCACATCTGTATAGGTTGTAACCTGGGATCCATATTTCGTTGTCCAAGTGATCCTTTATGTGGGTCTCAGTGAAAGCCGCGAACATAGCCAGCAATTCTTGCAAAATTTTCTGGAGTCCTGTCATCCAAAAATGTTTCAACAACAGCTATCATGTCGGGACTTTTGAGTGTTCACAAAACTATTGTGAGCTCTCAACATTAGTAATGAAACCTCTAATGTTGGCCGACAGGATGCTGATAGACTGGCTCCTCATGAAGTGGTCAGCTTGAGGTGGTGGGTGTGTGGGNAGGGAATGTAAGGTGCCTGCCCTTGAGAGAGGTAGGGTACTGAGGCAGCTGCGGGATGTAGGTCTGTGGTTTGTATAAGGCGCAATCCCACCTGCGGCTGGGATAGGAGTAAACTAAGTGGGTGACGTTGGAGTGTTTCACCAATTCAGAGATCCTGCTTTTTTCTGGGGAACAGGTCTCTAAACAGGTGGCCCTGTCTGTCAAGTTCCTTCTTCTTCCGACCCCTGGGCCTCCTTTTTGTCCTTTCTTGTAGCAGTAATTACACCTGGTATCTCCAGGCAGTTGTTTTGGGAGTGTGCCCCTTCCGGTGACAGCGAGAGCACAGCCTAGGTGCCTGGGAGGGTGGACTAGGATTTGTTGCACCTCCTGAGTTTTGCAGATTTGTCCTCAGATTCTGCCGCTGGAACTGTGTTAATGGAGGGTGAGACGGCTGTAGATGTCTTCCTCCTCCACGTCCTCCTCCACGTCCTCTGCCCCGTCCTCTACCAGTTCTGACAGATGTGTCCCTGCTGTTTCGTACTTCGGCGCAGTAGGTGATCAGGTGCAGTGATAGTTCCCTGATCATTAACTGCACCGTTTCCTTTGGGGGAGAAACTCCTGGCTCAGAACTTGCTAACGAAGCACTGCTACCAGATTCTAGAATAGTATCGGCAGTTTGCTGACAGGGTGTAGGATCAGAGATGGTATGTTGCACTGTCAAGTAGACTGGCAGTGGCTGAAGCAGAGATGTCAGTGTAGGAGAATTAACAGATCCAAGGCTTCCCTCGTTGCTTTGGGAAGAGGAATTTGTTCCCTCTGTGGTGGTCAAGGAATTGTGTTAGGATTCCCGAAGGAAGTGTTTTGAACTCTGCCAGTTTCCGTGGGACCTTAGCGATGACAGAATTCCACCAGTTTTTACCCCTGAGTTAAGCTCAGTGTGAGACTTCCAGTCTTTGTCAATAGTGTCCAAACCCTCAGCTGAGAAGCTTACTCACTTGATGCAGGCTTGCACTGGGGCCCTTTTACAATAGCTTGTAGGTTATCTAATGATTTGAGGAGCTCATGAAGTGCTTCCCTGTGATGGATTATCTTAGCTGCAACTTTACAACACAGCCCAAGAGGGCAGTCTTGATCTTTGGACAGGAGTCCCTGAAGTTTGGACTTCTGAACCTTCCCCCTGTAGCTCCAGGCTTGTATCCACATTAAACCCCAGGGTTATGGATAAAACCTTAAATTTTCTGAAATTTTCAACCTGGCTGCAACAAAATTCTTCTTCTGGAATGCAATCTGTGTGGCAGTAGTTGGAACAAGTAGGCTCCTTACACTAAGAAGAATTTTGTCCCTTGTGGTATAACCCACAAACACTGCAGTAACTACTGGGACAATAGCCAGATAGCGTAGATATTCTTGCTATTTTGGCGGTTTTGAAGTCATCCCAGAGGAGCCCTTTTAGGGTTTGAAGTTCACAGGGAGAGAGAGGGGGGTGGTGATGTCGTGGGGGGGGTGGAGTGGTCTTTCTCTCTCTCTCTCTCTCCTCTTGTTTTCTCTCTCTCTCTCTCTCCCCTCCTCTCTCTCCTCTCTCTCCTCTCTCTCTCCTCTCTCTCTCTTCTCCCCTCTTTTCTCCTCTCTCTCTCTCTCTCTTTTTACACAGGGTTTTTACAAGGTTGGGTTAAGAATCCCTGCTTTATTGACAAGCTATTTACAAGTTAAGGATTCCTAACTTTATATTGACAAGCTAAGAGCTGTTACCTACATCAGTTCATTTGAAAGAATTTTTATTGTTATGAGACATACAAGTAGGGAACAGGATGAAATTGGAGCCATCTGTGGGCCAGCATTTTCATTTGATCAACTGACTTTATCTCGTTGATATCATAATGCTGTACGAATGTGTTCCAGACTCGAGTCATCCTGGGTATATATGATCTCAGATGGAGTGATGTTCTGGAGAAGTGTACAACCAAAGTGAAGTTGCTGCTTTCTGCCCGTCTTGTTGTATAGAAGCTTGCTTCTCGCTGTCCTCGAAGCGGAGCCAAGTGTGGTACTTTGACAATGTTGGCCTTGTACATAACAGTAAGGCCACCCACATCCCTCCTGTGTTGAAGGCTCTGCTGAAATGACATATCTATCCAGGATGGGTCCAGGCGAGAGATGAGACGTCTTGCTGTGTTCTCTACTCTGTCAAGCAGTCGCAGATGAGATGGGGGGATGAGGCAAACTAAGAAAATGGAGTATACTCAAGGTGTGAGCGTACTTGTTCCTCATACAGAATCTTGCAACCCCTACTGTCAAGTAGATGCAAGATACGTCGAAGTGCTGTAAGCTTCCTGGCTGCCTTGTTTGCAAAATTTACAACGTGGGACTTCATGGTCAGTTTGGAGTCAAATTTCACCCCAAGGATATCAACGTCTTCATTAAACACTGGGACGACTTTTTCTACATTAAAATCTGTCACAACGGTATCAACATTAAATTTGGAGCTGTCAACCAAAACCATGAACTTGATATAACCTTGCATAACATTACCTCAATTATTAATAATAAGTAGGCAATTAAATCATAATTAAAGAATTCATTAATCCTAAAGCGAAGTAGGACAACCTAACAGGAGATCAGACGAAAAACTGACCAATTTGATTGAAAGATGACTGATTTTTAAGGCAGATTACCTCACTCCCAATATATTTGATTCTACTTGACCTCGTCCCTATGACAAATTTTTTGCTTTCTTGTTTTAACAGCATTGGAGGAACAACTTGAAAGGAGTGGTCATTTTAGGTAGAATACTAAAAGAAATGAGATACCAGATCTCATACTCGTTAACAATTATATTGGACAAATCACTTAAAGAAGACAAAGTGTCATTTTAGTGGAATCTGGTGAACTTTACTCAGACATTTATAAAGGGAATCTCTGGAAGATTTTGACCAATTGACCCACTGGATGCATTTCGGTCACTGTGCGATCCGAAAAGGTACATCTGTAGTGCATAACCTCAGCCCTCTGTTTCTCAGTGATCACAATAGGTATAATGCAGTGTGGCAGAAGTTTCTATTGCAATTAAATATTAGCTCTGGCAACTTGACGTAAATTAGAAAAGGCAGCCACTAGCTATTACTTGGAAATAAAAAAGTCACAATTTTTTCAACAAAATTGGCAAATTATAACGTACACATCGCAAAAATAATTCAAGCCTCTCATTAACAAATACCAACCTTGAAAGTTTAAGGCCAATCTGAAGTGGCATTCTCTAGTTATCTAGATCAATATCTCAAAATAAACTAGAACTTTCAGTTTGAAGCCTCTCAGAAACTGCATTATTAAATAATCTTCATTGCAATGCTGAAACCAAATGGACGAGGCAATCACAAACTATGGCAAGAAAAGCAATATTTCAGTTACCTACGCAGGCTAAAGTCAGTTCATACCTTTATCTAAGTATGATTAACCAGCTTTTTAGGTTTAAATCAGATCAGAAGAGTCATTCGCCAGTTATTTTGTGGAAACAAAATTGTTTTTAATAAATTGGCAATTAAAAATTTAAATATATATATATATAATATATATATATATATAATATATATATATATATATATATATATATATATATATATATATATATATTATATACATAACCTAAAATCAAAGAGAAATTCTCTTTGAGAAGAGACACATCAGCACTAATAGTCTGAAGTCAGACGGAAGATGTATTTTACAGTTACTGCACAAATTCCAACATTAATAGATTAATAAGTTATAAAAAGAGCATACGTACACTGCCTAAATTAAAAAAAAAACTTTTCATTCGTTCATAGATGACTGATGCCATTTAGAAAAGGCAAATTCCAGTCACTGAATGAAAAATAAAACTAAACTTCTTAAGATAAAACAGGAAAAATGATAACTATACTTTCCACTAACAATATCAGCTTTTTTCTAAGTAGCACACAAGGTTGAAGCCAATCAGATAACGTTTACTAAAGTTATTGCACAGAATAAAAAATTAGGAATGGTCTGTATAAAACCGGCCAGAGTGCATCTACACTTGCTAATTGTTCCATGAACCTCTCCTTACTCATAATTCATGAAGGGTGAAGCTGATCCGATAAGGTAATCTGAAGTTATAAAGAAAAGCCGTGAACCAGGTTACCGAAGAAGAGCCCAGGAGGTAAGATTGCGCTAGCTCAGGAATTAAATCGTACGATGATGTGGTATTTAATAGCTCACTAAACTCATGAAATTTAGAAAATCCATAAATATATGAGTTGTCAGTAGTGAGTTGGACCTGACTAGCTTGGGCTGCCAGGTCTGGTGCCGTGCTCCTTCCTTAAGTGGAAGCGACCTGACTAGGTGGTTATTGTTCTAGGCCGGGGGTGGTATGGACCTGCTTCGCATGGATCAGTAGGCCTGTTGCAGTGTTCCTTCTTTCTTATGTTTTTATGTTTTAAGTTTTCTGAGAAATATTGAAAACATTTCATTTTCTAAAATGTCCAATGACATACAGGGTGGGCCAAAAGTAGGTTTACACTTAGTAGGTATGCACTTAACTCCTGCACCTGTTCGGCATTTTCACACTTCCAATACTGCTTTAGTATTGGGATACTGGTTTGGAATAGTGGTTTGGAATAATGGTTTGGAATTATGGTTTTGACAAATTAAATCGAAAACATGAACAAAAATTGAAACAACTACAAGCCTACTTTTGGCCCACCCTGTATAATTTTTAATAAAATTGGCAAATTGCTCTTATATCTCCCATTAGGATATTCTGTACCTGTACTTAGTAATTGAAGGCGATAACAGAGAGATTCAATTGTTTCTAAATGGACACTAACATATTTTATAAATTTGGGAAATTAAAATTTACACAGCTGGAAACTAAGGCCAAGCTTTTTTTCTAATAAAATCAAGCAGTCAGGAAAGACAACCTCCAGTAATTACTTTGAATCAAACACTTCCCCGTTTTTAACAATATCGATTACATTTCATATTTGGATTTATGAACACTAAATTTAAGGGGCCTCATTCTTCTTATTGAGTTCATCAGCGTAATATGTAGAAGCCCATCAGAAGAAGCATTATTTTGTTACTGAATGTGATCAATATCAAAATTTATTTGGTAAACCCGGCAAATTGTGATCAGTGCAGCACAATAACAGCCGTACATTGTGTTCAGCGGAACACACCGATGCTTAAAGTTAGAAGCAGATCAGACGAGGCATTCTCCAGTTATCGCACAGTATCCATCGATTCTATTTTTTTTTTTTAACAATTTCATTATACTGACAGTTTTGAACCAACACAAAATAAACTTATGGAGTAATATTCTGTCTGTTAGATGCGTCAGCCATTAAATATTGAAGTCGTTCAAAGGAGGTACACTCAGTTATATTTAACTTTATTTATAGGAAAGAATCGCACTATTTTATTCATTAAATTTTCAAATGAACAGATAAAAAACGATATCCGTTTTTTAAGAAAGTGTAAAGAAAAGCGGAAGTCTTTCAAAAGTTGTTGGGCCCATTCCATGACACCTGGAATTTGTTCTATAACACTGATCATAGGGCTCATGCACTCCCAAATACGTACTCGCTTGAACTCTTTTCCACGTACAGTGAAACAGCGTAGGATAGTTGAAGCCGATCGGATGAGGCGCCTTGAAATTACAAAAGAAAGTTTGGTGGGGGAAAAAAAAGAAACCAGGCAACCAATTACAGTCCCATATAGGTAATACAAATTTAATATATATTTTTTTTCAGTTTAAGCTCATTCCTAAGAAACTCGAGTTACTCAGCTACATTTAGGAAACACATGAGCAGTAGATTACATACGATGGTGAGCATATCGTTACCCAGAAGATACTCGGTAGATACAACCTTGGACATCACTAAGAAACTAAAGTCACATGGCATAAATGCCAATCTTCATGATCGGACCAATTCACTGACAGGAAACAGGAAGTGATCTGAAGTAGGGTCTTTCACTGATCGGTCTTATGCCTAGTCTTCCTCTTAATATGCACTAAATAAATAAACTAGAAATATTACATGAAAACAAATTTATCAAGTTTACAGATGACATGAATTGTCTTTCAGACGCGGCCGACCGTCTGATTACTCAGAAAGACCTGGATATGCTGCCACAGTGGTCAGAAAAATTAGGGATGAACATCATTATAGGCAAGCACGAACTGCGTGTAACAAAACTGTGTATAACATTTCGAAACCAATTTATAAAGACCTTGGTGTGAAATGGTATGAAACTCCGCGACAAGGAGATTAACATAAATGTGGATAAGAGCTACTTCACAGATTTGTGGAGCACTGGAATAGTGCTAAATAATCAGTTGAAAACAATTATTGAATATATTATTCTACTAATTTAATGTTTACTCTCAGCAGAAGCCACCAGCGGAATTTCCTGAACTACACAGGATGTACAGTTCATCATTGTGTACCCAGAACTCAGTATATAGAAAATGTAGTGGTGCAGCACAATTAGTTGCATTAGAACTCGAGGTCGTTGTAGGTCACGCTTCCCTTCAGCTTTATCGTATCTATGTCTATGTTAGTTTCACGAATGTAGTATTTTTTGTCTCCTGCAGATAGCCTCGATGTACACTGTGAAATCTGCTATCAACTTTTTTCATCACTGTCTATCTGTCTGTCTCTGCCTCTGTCCCTCCCTCCCATCTCTCTTCTCTCTCTTCTTCTACTCTCTCTCTCTCTCTCTCTCTCTCTCTCTCTCTCTCTCTCTCTCTCTCTCTCTCTCTCTCTCTCTCTCTCTCTCTCTCCTCTCTCTCTCTCTCTCTCTCTCTCTCCTCTCTCTCTCTCCTCTCTCTCTCTCTCTCTCTCTCTCTCTCTTCTCTCTCCTCTCTCTCTCTCTCTCTCTCTCTCTCTCTCTCTCTCTCTCTCTCTCTCTCTCTCTCTCTCTCTCTCTCTCTCTCTCTCTCTCTCTCTCCTCTCTCTCTCTCTCTCTCTCTCTCTCTCCTCTCTCTCTCTCTCTCTCTCTCTCTCTCTCTCCCCTCACCTTCTGTTTCTCCTTCTCCTGCTACCTTCAAGCTCTCCCAGCAGTGCAGAGGCGATGCATCAGCAATGATATATTTCATTAGGGACGGACCCCCGTGGCTACACGCAGCCGTCCGTCTAATAGCTTTCTCTTGTTTCCAATCCGCGCGTCAAAGCTGTGGCCAATCTAACTCATCAAACTATCCTGTGGTGCTGTCTGGTGCCTCTGCTGGTCCTGCTGCTGCTACTGCTGTTATTGCTGCATGTTGCTGTTTCTGTTGCTGCTTCTGGTAGTGCCGTTAATGTGGCTTAGTGTTGCCAATACTGAGCTCAAAGTTCGGCCAGTCTTCGGCTGCTACTGTTATTGCTGTCTGCTGCTGTTGTTGTTGTTGTTGTTGTTGTTGTTGTTGTTGTTGCTGCTGCTGCTGCTGCTGCTGCTGCTGCTGCTGCTGCTGCTGCTGCTGCTGCTGCTGCTGCTGCTGCTGCTGCTGCTGCTGCTGCTACTGCTGCTGCTGCTGCAGCAGCAGTTGATACAACAATTAGCTTCAATTTTTGCTGTTGCTGCTGCCTACTGATGCAATTTTCTGTTTTCCTTTTTTTCTGTGGCTTATTGCGTAGCCCTCTTATACTTCTGCTGATCTTCCTGGAGTCTTCTATAGTCGATTTCGGGTGTCACTGACCTCGCGGTCAAGTTCAAGACCTAGCCTTTCAGTTCCTGGACTAATTAATAATAATAATAATAATAATAATAATAATAATATTATCTTTGTTTCTGCTAGTACATGTACAAGGTATACAGGCCTAGCAAACATTAATGACACACGACATGTAGAAAGCCGCTTGTTACGCAGAGCATTTCGGGCAAATTAGGTAACTTTTGTCCCTGGATGCGACCCACACCAATCGACTAACACCCAGGTACCTATTATTACTAATGGGTGAACATGGACAATCGGTTTAAGGAAACACACCCAAAATTTCCAACTTTTGCAGGGAATCGAACCCGGACCCCTCACCGAGTAAAGCGAGAGCTTTTGCCACCAGGCCACGGACCACCGTGGCCTGGTGACCAAGTTGTTGACGCTAGCCGTGTACACACCAAAATATGCATCGCGGCTAGCCTGATCAGTATATGATTTGAGTAAATTATCAGATCCCTGATGAAGAGAGCCTTGAGGGTTCATTGGTAATTACCCTTTTGCTCAAAGAAGCGTTCTGTTCTCCTTATCCTTATGCAATTCTCTTTGAGTGTACTCATTGCATCTCTGCTTCTCATTGGAGGTATTTTGCCCAGTTTCCTGCTTTGCGAAATTCATCATGGCTGATAAAAAAAATTTACACACACACACACACACACACACACACATACAAACAAACACACAGGTATGTGGACCTTTCTGCAGGAGGTTTAGTGGGAAAGAGAGCTGGTAGGAAAGTCAGTAAACGAAATGGACTACGTAACAACAAAATGCAAAGAGGCAGAGGAAAGGTTTGTTCCCAAGGGTAACAGAAATAATGGGAAGACCAGAATGAGCCCTTGGTTTACCCGAAGGTGCCGAGAGGCAAAAACTAAGTGCGCTAGAGAATGGAAAAAGTACAGAAGGCAAAGGACCCAGGAAAATAAAGAGATTAGTCGATGAGCCAGAAACGAGTATGCACAGATAAGGAGGGAGGCCCAGCGGCAGTGTGAAAACGATATAGCATCGAAAGTCAAGTCTGGCCCGAAACTGCTTTATAGACACTTCAGGAGGAAGATAACTGTCAAGGACCAGGTAATCAGGCTCAGGAAAGAAGGTGGGGAGCTCACAAGAAACGACCAAGAAGTATGTGAGGAGCTCAACAGGAGATTTAAGGAAGTATTTACATGGAGGCAGAAGGAACACTGGTAAGACAAAACAGAGGGGTACACCAATAAGGGATATACCAACAAGTGTTGCATGAAATACACACAACCGAGGAGGAGATGAAGAAGCTCTTAAGTGACCTTGATACCTCAATAGCAATGAGACTGGACAACATCTCTCCATAGATCCTTCAACACATCCTTTGAAACTGGGCAACTACCTTAGATATAGAAGACGGCAAATGTAGTGACAATATTTAAGAAAGGAGACAGAACCGAGGCACTAAACTATAGACCAGTGTCACTGAGTCATGGAGAAGATTATCAGGAGAGTGGTGGAGCACCTGGAACAGAACAAGGTTATAAATGACAGCCAGCACAGATTCATGGAAGGCAAATCCTGTGTCACAAACCTACTGGAGTTTTATGACAAGGTAACTGAAATAAGACATGAGAGGGAGGGATGGGCTGTTTGCATTTTCTTGGGCTGCAAGAAGGCCTTCGGCACAGTTTCTCGCAAGAGATTAGTGCAGAAGCAAAAGATCAGGCACATATAACAGGAAGGGCACTGCAATAGTTCAGAGAATACCTGACAGGGAGGCAACAGCGAGTCATGGTACGTGTTTAAGTATCAGAGTGAGCGCCTGTGATGAGCGGGGTGCCCAGGGGTCAGTCCTGGGACCAGTGATATTCTTGGCATACGTGAATGACATGATGGAAGGGATCGACTCAAAAGTGTCCTTGTTTGTAGTTGACGTGAAGTTAATGAGGGGAATTAAATCAGATGCAGATCAGACAGTCTGCAAAGAGACCTGGGAAAGCTGGACGCGTCGTCCAGCAACTGGCTCCTAGAATTTAATCCAGCCAAATGCAAAGCTATAAAGACCGGGGAAGGGCAAAGAAGACGACAGACAGATTATAAGCTAGGTGGCCAAAGACTGCAAACCTCACTCAAGGAGAATGATCTAGGGGTGAGTACAATACCGAGCACATCGCCGGAAGCACACATTAACCAGATAACTGCTGCGGCATATGGGCGCCTGGCAAACTTGAGAATAGCATTCTGATACCTCATTAAGGAATTGTTCAAGACTCTATACAATGTGTACGTCAGGCCCACACTGGAGTACACAGCATCAGTTTGGAACCCACACCTAGTCAAGCAGGTCAAGATATTAGAGAAAGTGCAAGGGTTTGCAACAAGGCTGGTTCCAGGGCTAAGGGTAATGTTTCACGATGAAAGGTTAAGGAAAACTGGTCTGACGACACCGGAGGACAGGAGGGTCAGAGGAGTCACGATAACGTCATGCAAAATACTGCGTGGAATAGATAAGGTGGACACAGACAGGATGCTCCAGAGATGGGACACAGAAACAAAGGGTTACAATTGGAAGTTGAAGACTCAGATGAGTCAGAGGGATGTTAGGAGGTATTTCTTCAGTCATAGAGTTGTCAGGCAGTGGAATAGCCTAGAAAGTGACGTAGTGGAGGCAGGAACCATACTTAGTTTTAAGACGAGGTTTGATAAAGCGCATGGAGCAGGGAGATAGAGGGCCTAGTAGCAGTCATTAAAGAGTCAGGGCCAGGAGATATGACTCAACCCCTGCAACCACAAATAGGTGAGTACACACACACACACATACACACACACACATACACACACACACACACACACACACACACACACACACACACACACACACACACACACACACACACACACACACACACACACACACACACACACCACATACACACACACACACACACACACACACACACACACACACACACACACAAACAAACAAACACACACACACACACACACACACACACACACACACAAACACACACACACACACACACACACAACACACACACACACACACACACACACACACACACACACACACACACACACACACACACACACACACACACACACACACACACACACAAAAGAAGTTGGAGGAGGAAAAGAAGAAATGGGGAGTCTCAAGTCGAAACTGCAGTAGCCAGGATAAGGGACCTAGAAGATGAGGTAAACAGGCTGAAACGAGTTACCAGGGTATTGCCCAGAGAAGACAGCATATGAAGCTGGGAGGCCCAGCAGTAAGGAAGGAGGCATAACTTACGTTAAGGCCATATCAGCCTACCAAGCAGGGCCAAGGAATGAAGGGGAGAGCAACTAGGCACAGGTGGAGAGAGGGATAGGTCAAATGCAGTGATTCAAACATGCCACTAAGAGCTACAGGAAAAATCAAGGGAGAAAATGACCATGTACAGACAAGAATCAGAGTCACAGAGGGAAAGGCAATAAGAGGAGGAGACGGTGCTTATTCATGGGCTTCAGGAGAGAGAGGGAAGGACGCACACTGAAAGACGGCAGGCAGAAAGAAGGGAGATTGAGAACATCATCACAGAAATAGGTGAAGAGGACATGTCTGAGATTGCAAATTTTCAGAGGGATAGGAGGGCATTTGAAGGGGAGAAGACGACCAATCAAGCTGATTTTCAGGATGGAAACAGTGCAGAACAGGATCCTCCAAGAGAAACCACAGTTGAAGGACTCGACAAAATACAAGAGGGTGTTCCTAGACTGAGACAGAACACAAACAGAATGACAGCAGCTGAGGGAGAGAACACAAAAGCGACAGGAGCTAGGAAGAGAGACAAGGACAAAATCATCAGAGGACAACCAGAGCAGTATAGAGCAACAAGAGCAATCACACACAGAACCATCCCCAAAACCCTACAACCAATCACGCTATCCCAACACAAACCACAACCCACACCCACAGCTCCCACCCAACACTCAGCTATAAAATCTCACAGTACACTGCCAGGTCCCCCACCCTCACAGCCCCCCAAAACACAGTGTTGAAGAGGAAACTGAAAGTATGGTACACCAACACTGATGGAATAACAAATAAGTGGGAGGAGTGGCACGAAAAAGTCAAAGAGGCATCACCGGACATCACAGCTCTCACAGAAACGAAGCTCACAGGTATGATAACAGATGCCATCTTTCCAACAGGATATCATATCCTGAGGAAAGACCGAGGGAACAGAGGGGGTGGAGGAGTGGCACTGCTGGCCAAAAACCGATGGGAGTGTGATGAGCTGGAGAGAGGAGACAGTGGAGAAGGAAGAGATTACATAGTAGGAACACTTCAGTCTGGAGGTCCCAAGGTGGTAATTGCAGTGATGTATAATCCACCACAGAACAGCAAGAGGCCAAGGTGAGAGTATGATGAGAGTAATAGAGCGATGGTTGATACATTGGCTGAAGTGGCAAGAAGGGCTCATGCGAGCAGGGCAAAGCTACTGATCATGGGTGACTTCAACCACAAGGAAACTGACTGGAAGAACTTGAAGCCACATGGGGGACAAGAAATGTGGAGGGCTAAGATGATGGAGGTGGTACTGGAAAACTTCATGTACCAACATGTAAGGAACACTACCAGAAAAGAAGAGGGGATGAACTGGCGAGACTGGACCTAGTTTTCACCTTGAGTAGTGCAGATATTGAGGACATCATGTATGAAAGACTCCTTGGGGCCAACGATCATGTGATTTTAAGGTTCGAATACACAGTAGAGTTACAAGCGGATAGAGGAACAGGAAGAGCCAGACGAATGAAACCAAACTACAAGAAAGGGAACTATGCAGCAATGAAGAACTTCCTGAATGGGGTTCAGTAGGACAGAGAACAGGCAGGAAAGTCAGTAAACGAGATGATGGAATATGTGGCTACAATATGCAAGGAAGCTGAGGAGGGGTTTGTACCCAAGGGTAACAAGAATAATGATAAAGCCAGGACGAGCCCGTGGTTCACCTGAAGGTGCAGGGAGGCCAAAACCAACTGTGCTAGGGGAATCGAAGAAGTGTATAAGGCAAAAAACCCAGGAGAATAAGAAGAGCAGTCTTAGCGCTAGAAATGACTATGCACAGGTAAGAAGGGAGGCCCAACGACAATATGAAAATGACATAGCAGCAAAAGCCAAATCTGACCCAAAGCTGTTGCACAGCCACATCAGGAGGAAAACAACAGTCAAGGACCAGGTAATCATGGTAAGGAAGGAAGGAGGAGAGATCACATGAAACAACTGCAAAGTATGTGAGGAACACAACATGAGATTCAAAGAAGTGTTCACAGAGGAGACAGAAGGAAGTCCAGAAAGACGGAGAGGTGGGGTACACCACCAAGTGTTGGACACAATACATTCAACCGAGGAAGAAGTGAAGAGGTTTCTGAGCTAGCTAGACACCTCAAAGGAGATGGGGCTGGATAACATCTCTGCATGGGTCCTGAGAGAGGGAACAGAAGTGCTATGTGTATCCATAACAACAATATTTAACACAGCTATCGAAACATTAATGATTAATATAAAGCTGGATATTAATATTTTCGACACACTATTTACTTGGAACATGTTCCATTCTGTGATGATACATAAATATAACAGCTTTTATTTATTTGCAGACAAAGAAGGCAGAATCGTATTCTCCACAAAACACACGTATTTCCGAATATAATGTTAAGGTTCATGACAGCAATAATTCCCAGACTACGTGAAACCAGACAGACGGAAGTCAGTTTGGGAAGGCAACATACAGAGTAGGTGAATTACACTGGAAGTTGACCTGAACGTAGAAAAAATATTTTTTGTATCAAACACAGTATTTCAACGATAAAAGGATCCATTGTTGCCAATATATTTATGATTTGGTCCATTGAATCCGTAAATCTAAGTTGACGGCCAATATGGCGGCCAGCACTCCTAAACAATTTCATAAAAGATTTTGCTTCATTTTTTATTCTTCTTTCAGCTTTTTTCATTTATATTTTATTTGAAGATCACTAAAATCCCAAAAGAAAGATATATTTTATTTTGATTATCTTAAAAATTCAAGATTATAAAATTGACAAAAGAAGACAGAATGGCACCCACACAGGCTAAAATTAATACAAAAATACTTCCTATTAATATTTATTTATTTATTTATTAATTTGAACATGATACAGAGAAGTACAAAAGAATACAATTATTACAGTGCAACATGCCAAAGCCCCTTGTATGCAGAGCATTATGTGCAGGCTTAAAATTAACTTAAGATTAACTAAGTAATGATATATTCAGTGGTTAAAACATTATTGTAAACAGATAACAATTTAGCACAAATGAGTATTACAAAGACAGGTCATATGGTCATTTACTGTGTTGCTGAGCATTCAATAGAATGGAGTATTCTGTTAGGTAATGTATTTAAAAAAAAAAGTTTGATTGGGTCACAGGTTAGACATTTATGAGATACAATAATGAGAAACATTTATGAGATACAATTATGAGATACAATTATTCAGTATTTATTTAGTTTTGGATGAGTAAGTGATTTTTGAGAAGAGACTTGAATTTATAAACAGTGTTTCTTTTATATTCGCAGGTAATGAATTCAAGATTTTAGGGCCTTTTATGTGCATTGAGTTTTTGCATAGCGTGAGATGGACACGAGGAACATCAAAGAGTGATCTGTGCCTTGTGTTATGGTCATGTGTTCTGTTAAGGTTGGTAAGGAGACGTTTGTGGGGAGGGTTTATATCAGAGTTAAGTGTTCTATGTATGTAGTAGGTGCAGTAATAAGTATGGATGTTTTGTATGGTGAGTAGGTTTAGAGTTTTGAAACACAAATAACCCGCACATAAAAGAGAGAAGCTTACGACGACGTTTCGGTCCGACTTGGACCATTGACAAAGTCGTAAGCTTCTCTCTTTTATGTGCGGGTTATTTGTGTATCGTTCCAGTCACGGTATTGTGCCTTTTTGTTATTTATTTTAGAGTTTTGAATATTGGAGTGTGCTGCCTGTAGTGGGAATTTGTTATCATTCTGACTGCAGCCTTTTGTTGGGTAATTAATGGTCTGAGATGGTTTATTGTTGTTGAGCCCCATGCACAAATTCCATAGGTGAGATAGGGGTAAATAAGTGAGTGATATAGGGCCAGGAGGGCTGACTGTGGAACATAGTACCGTATCTTCGATAGTATGCCTACGGCCTTGGAATTTTTTTTGGAAATTTGTTGTATATGTGTTTGAAATTTGAGTCTATTGTCAAGGTGGATTCCTAAGAATTTTCCCTCTGTGAGTTTTTGTGATAGGTGATCCGTTTATCATTATGTTAAGAGGGACGTCTTTGTTCTGTTACCAAACTGAATGAAGTAGGTTTTTTTTCAATGTTTAGAGTAAGTTTGTTATACACATCCATATAGATAAATTCTGTAATTCGGGATTTACATATTGGCTAGCGTGACTGGGCTCGGGGGAGAGAAGACGTATGTAGTTTTCATCTGCAAATAGTATGGGTTTGAGTAGTTTTCGATGCATTTGGGAGGTCCCTTTATGTATATGAAAAGAGAAGAGGGCCTAGGACACTTCCCGTGGGGCCCCTGTAATTTGGCTGGGGAAGAGTTTTTCCCCGTTTTGTACACATATTTTGGCCTCTGCGCTGAGGGAAGACTTTAGGGAGTTTAGGGGGTGCCCTCATCCATAGGCTACAATTTTTATATGGGCAAGTCATGGTCGACTGTATCAAAGCTTTTGTAAGTCAAAAAGACCCCAGTGGGGCTTCTTTTTTCCTACTGCAGTGCATAGTGTTCAGCATGTGAAAAAATTGCATCATTTTATTTTTTATAGGCCTAGAACCCAAATTTACCGGGGTTGAGTATGTTGTGGGGGATGAGGGAGGAAAAATTCGTTATGAATTAATTTTTCGAAGATTTTAAGAGAGGGGTAAATTGGATTTTTGGCCTATCGTTTTTCAAGTCGTTTTGGGCTCCTCCTTTTTGGATCGGGTGACCCTTGCTATTTTGAGACCTGTAGGAAGGTAGAGGATTCTATGGATTTGTTAAAGAGTGTTGCAATGTTTGGTGATAGTACTTGTGACGTTTTTTTGTATGTAAAGGTGGTAAGGTATTTAAATCTCCTGTCTTGTTTTTTAGTTGTGTTGATAATAAGGGAGACTTCAGTAGGGTTATCGGAGCTAGGAACAATGTGTTCGGGTAGTTGCCATTGGGGTAGTAAATTGGGTGGGTATCTGAGCTTGGGATTTTATTGGCAAGGTTTTTTCCTATAGTGGAGAAGAAATTATTGAGTCTGTTTGCTATTTCAGTTGGTGGGAGTTGGGGTTCATCTGGTTTTGTTAATTCAATTTTGCTATTTCGTGATATCTTTTTTGTTCCTAGAATTTCTGATAGGGTTTTCTAGGTTTTTTTTTATATCACCTCGTAAGTTGGATAATCTGTTCTCATAATAATACAGTTTTTTAGCCCTTCTTATCAAGCTGGTTAGAATTGATGAGTAACGTTTTGTTTGGTCTCTGGTTATGTGACCCATTCTGTACTATTTTTCGTATAGGTGCTTTCTATTTATGGATTTGAGGATGCTGGGTGTTAGCCAGGGACTGTTCAGTCTCTTAGCTGTCATCTGTTTAGTTTATGGGGGGCAGTGCTTGTTATAGAGGTATTGGATCTTTTTTAGAAAATTATTAATACATTCGTCAATATCTGTATAGATTTCTAGCTCAGTTGTGCCAGTCAATGTTTATCACTGCTGCGTGAAGTTATTAATGGCTGCCTCATTGTGAAGTCTGAAAGTGACTTCAGTAGTGTCTTGGGGTAATTTGCCAAGATTTATTTATAGGAAGGTAGGGCAGTGGTATTATCTGTTGTATTATCTGTGATATGCCTGATTTTAAAGGGGATATGGTGTTTGCCAATGTGGTCTAGTAGAGAAACCCCTAGTCTCTGTAAACTCTTGTAGGTTTTGTTACTGTTGGTAGCAACATGCAGTTACTCAATAGTTTGTGAATTCAGTAATGTGTGGGTCCTGGTCTTGCAGGAGATTTAATTGAAGTCACCTGAGGAGTAGCAATTAGGGTTTGAAGCTGATCAAACGAGGGAATCTCTATTTATTTTATTAGAAAGAATTTATGAAATTTACACAGCTCAAAGTGAATGATAACCTATGGTTAAAAAGACCACCAATAGTAAAAGTTTGAATCCGATCAAAAAAGGCATGCGCTAGTAATTGACCTAGACTAAACTCATAGGGTATTATCATCTTCCTTGTACAATGCATTGCTAAACACAATTTGAAGACGATCAAATGAAGAATTCTTCAGAAATTCAATAAAAAATTAATATCACTATTTATTCAATGAAACTGGCAAATAGGACTAATGCCCTCCAATAAGAGTGCAAACGTTTTTTTTACTAGTAAAAATTTGAAGCTAATTACATTAGGCAGTCTACAGTTATGGCATGAATTCCAGTTATTCCGAGATATTTTACTATTTTACTATATCAGCAAACTTGCCAGCAAGCAAACGAAATTTAGTAGGTACTATCGTAGCCCTAAGATGCATCAGCCAATAAATAATGAAGCCGTTCAGAAGAGGTAAATTGAAAACTGCTTAATATTATTTCACGGGAATAAAATTT
This sequence comes from Cherax quadricarinatus, assembly GCF_026875155.1. NCBI lineage: Eukaryota > Metazoa > Arthropoda > Malacostraca > Decapoda > Parastacidae > Cherax > Cherax quadricarinatus. Next base: position 21,448,116 of record NC_069426.1, read on the forward strand.
GCACAGTTTTATACATAAACTTATTAAATTTTCACCTGCACATTTGAAGGTGGCTCTTAAGAACAGAAGAACATAAGAAAGAAGGAACACTGCAACAGGCTTACTGACCCATGCGGAGCAGGTACATGTCCCCCCCCCCGGATTAATCCAATGACCCACCCACCCGGATTAACCCAATGACCCACCCAGTCTGCTCACCTCCACTCAAGGAAGGAGCACGGCGCCAGACCCAGCAGCACAAGCTAGGCAGGTTCAACTCACACCCATCCACACCCTCTCATGTATTTATCTAACCTAATTTTAAAACTACACAACGTTTTAGCCTGAATAACTGTACTCGGGAGTTTATTCCACTCATCCACAACTCTATTACCAAAGCAGTGCTTTCCTACATCCTTCCTGAATCTGAATTTTTCCGACTTGAAACCATTGTTGCGAGTCCTGTCTTGGCTGGAAATTTTCAGCACGCTGTTTACATCCCCTTTATTTATTCTTGTTTTCCATTTATACACCTCGATCATATCCCCCCTAATTCTACGCCTTTCGAGAGAGTGCAGATTCAGGGCCCTCAGTCTGTCCTCATATGGAAGATTTCTGATACATGGGATCATCTTTGTCATTCTCCTCTGTACGTTTTCCAGAGCATTTATATCCATTCTGTAATACGGTGACCAGAAATGAGCAGCATAGTCTAAATGAGGCCTAACCAAAGATATATAGAGTTGAAGAACAACCTGAGGACTTCTATTATTTATATTTCAAGATATGAAGCCAAGAATTCTGTTAGCTTTGTTGCGAACACTAATGCACTATTGTCTTGGTTTCAAATTACTGCTAACCAGAACTCCCAAACCCTTTTCGCAAGCAGTAGTATCAAGATCCACATTATTTAGTTTATATGTGACATGGTTATTTACCTGTCCAACATTTAGAACTTTGCATTTGTCAATATTAAACTGCATCTGCCACTTCTCCGACCATTGCATCAGTCTATTCAAATCATCCTTGGACGGCCTATTTTGGTGTCATCAGCAAATTTGCTTATGTCGCTATTTATTCCCTCATCTATGTCGTTTATGTAAATTGTGAACAACAACGGGCCCAACACTGACCCCTGTGGAACACCGCTTGCGACGTGCCCCAATTCTGATTTCTCATCATTTATGCAAACTCTCTGTTGCCTATTTGTCAGCCATGCCTCTACCCAGGAAAAAATTTCTCCTCCTATTCCGTGTGCCTTAAGTTTCCTCAATAGCCTCTAATATGGAACTCTATCGAAAGCCTTACTGAAGTCCATATACACAATATCATATTCATTACCATGATCTACCTCCTCAAACACCTTAGTGAAAAAAGTTAGTAAATTCGTAAGACAGGAACGCCCCTTTGTAAAACCATGTTGAGATTCATTAATCAATCTGTACCTATCAAGATGGCTACGAATTGCTTCGGAAATTATTGATTCCATAAATTTTTCCACTATAGAGGTAAGACTTATTGATCTATAGTTCGAAGCCAAGGACCTGTCACCTGCCTTGTAAATAGGTATTACATTTGCCATTTTCCACTTATCAGGCACTAAGCCAGCTTGTAGTGATATGTTAAAAAGATTAGCCAAAGGTATGCTAAGTTCCTCTTTACATTCCTTTAACACCCTTGCAAACAGTTCATCAGGACCTGGGGATTTGTTAGGTTTTAGCTTCTCTATTTGTCTGAGGACCATGTCACTAGTTACCGCAATCATGCATAATTTATCATCCTGTTCTACATTATCTATTATTTCAGGAATATCGTTAGTATTTTCCTGGGTGAAAACTGAGAGGAAGTAGGTATTGAGAATTTCACACATATCCTTATCACTGTCAGTGATCTGACCAGAGTTACTCTTAAGTGGGCCTATCTTGTCCCTAATCTTACTTTTGTATGCTTGAAAGAACCCTTTTGGGTTAGTCTTTGAATCCCTTGTGACCTTAGCCTCATAATCCCTTTTTGCTTTTCTTATTCCTTTCTTTATTTCTCTCTTTAACTGAATATATTGATTTCTTAACTGCCCATCCCCTCTTTTGATACGCCTATATATGCCTCTCTTTTGACCAATGAGATGTTTTAATCTATTGTTTATCCATTTGGGATAATTTTTGTTAGATCCAATTTCCCTTCTCGGAACAAAAGTTGTCTGGACAGCTAGAACTATGCTCTGAAAAACGTCATATTGGCAACCAAGATCACCTACCTGACCCATAGTCAGGGCATCCCAATTCAGCCCACCTAGGTCATTTTTCAGTCCCATGAAGTCGGCGAAGCGAAAATCTGGTACAG
>NC_069426.1:21450934-21455934 GCF_026875155.1 Cherax quadricarinatus
AAACCCTTTAAAGGGATTACCAGAATACGTAGTTTAAAGGCTTTGTAATAATCATTAATCCCAAAGCAATCCCCAGCAGTGTATATGAACATAACATCAGCAACACATGTTAATCAAACAAATGTAAGAATTTCATTCAGGAAGCAATAGAAAGATATGTTTAATGCACTTTTTATCTCATTGAATGACCCATTTATAAGTACGCCGCGCCGGTGTGGACGTCTGGAAAATGAAAGTGAAACTTGAGAAAAGGTAATTGAGTGCAGGAAGAGTGGCTCTTGAACTGAGTGTATTAAGAAATGAGGAAATAACGCGAAAACTAGAAATTCTGTCACTGCACGATTAAGGAAAATGAGGGGATATGATCAATAAACATAAAATATCTCGGGGCAAAAACAAGGTAGACGAGTTAGGCTCCTTACCAGGGATGCAATAAAAACTTCATAAAATAGCTGGAAACTGCATATTTAAACTATTCACGGGAATATCTGAAAGCATTTCTTCAACATCTTCGTGAAGTGCAGTGAGCTCAACAAATGCACACTGGATTATTATTATAATCAAAGGGGAAGCGCTAAACCCGGAGGATTATACAGCGCCTGGGGGGGATGTGGAAGGCATTCAGGCTTAATTTGGGGAACTGGAGCACAGATCCAATTTCCTAAATCAAGAGCCCCTCACCAACATCAAGGAACCTTACTTGAGGGGGATGCACACTGGAAGCTGACGCCATACAGGAGTTCACAAGAAGCAAAAGCAGAGCTTAATAACGTCAGTCAATCTAAAGTTAAGAGGCGGGACCAAGAGCTAGAGCTCACCTTCTCTCGCCCTCATTCATGTCACTTCCTTCCCGCAGACTCAGGTAAGTATAAGTGCTGGTGGTAACTCTTCTCCTGCTAGCCAACATATTTTCTGATCCAACGAAAGGTAGTGGGTCATTCATCCCAATTTATTGTTAATTGTTTTTCCTAGTTTCGACGTGGCTTCCTCCGTCTGTATGTGTCTGTGTCTCCCCCCCCCCCCGTCTCTCTCTTCCTCTCTCTCTTTCTCTCTTTTCTTTCTTTTTTCTCCTTTCCCTCCCTCCGTCCCTACCTCCCCCTTGCTCCCTCTCTCCCCTCCCTCCTTCCCTCTCTCCCTTCCTCCCCTTCCCCTTTTCCTCACTCCCCTAATCCCTCCCCCTCCCTCACTCTCCCCACATTTTCCCTCTCTCTCTCTCTCTCTCTCTCTCTCTCTCTCTCTCTTACACATTAGTTTTACATGGTTAGTTAATGATTTCCTACCTTTATTTACAAGCTAATAGCTGTTACCTTCGCGGCTCATTTGAAAGCCATTTGATTGTTATGAGACATACAAATAGAAACAAGAATGAAGTTAAAACCATCTGTGGACCAGCGATTTCATATGGTAACTAACTTTATTGCATTATGCTATGTGAACATGTTCCAGACTCGGGCCATTCTAGGAATGAATGATTTCAGATGAACTGATGTTCCTGAGAAGGATACAGCCAAAGTGTAGTTACTATTCGCTGCCTGTCTTCTGTAGTTCTCTTCCCGCTGACCTCGAAGTGGAGCCCAGTGTGGTACCTTAAGAGTATTAAAAACCTTCATACATAACAGTAAGGTCACCCACCTAATACCCTCCGGTGTTGAAGGCTCTGCTGAAATAACAGATCTTTCTATCCCGGGTCCAGACGAGAGATGAGCCATCTTGCTCTGTTCTGTATTCCGTGAAGAAGTCGTAGCTGAGATGAGGGGCAGAGAATCCAAGAAGTTGTATCATACTCAAAGTATGAGCGCATTTATGCCTCATACAATCTTTCAGTTTCCACTGTCGAGGAGATGTGAAATACGTCTAAGTGATGTAAGCATTTTGGCCGCCTTGTTTGCGAGATTTACTACGTGGTTCTTCAAAGACTAGAAGCCAATTTCTCCCTGCTTACTTTTTTTTTTTTTTTTTTTTTACACAGGGTTTGACAAGGTTAAGGATCCCTAGCTTTATTGACAAGCTATTTACAGGTTAAGGATTCCTAACTTTATTGGCAAGCTAAGAGCTGTTACCTACATCAGCTCATTTGAAAGCATTTTTATTGTTATGAGACATTACAAGTAGGGAACAGGATGAAGCTGGAGCCATCTGTGGGTCAGCATTTTCATTTGATCAACTGACTTTATCTCGTTGACATCATTATGCTGTACGAACGTGCTCCATACTCGAGTCATCCTGGGTATACAGGATCTCAGGTGGAGTGATGTTCTGGAGAAGGGTACAGCCAGAGTGAAGTTGCTGCTTTCTGCCCGTCTTGTGGCATAAAAGCTTGTGTCACGCTGTCCTCGAAGTGGATCCAAGTGTGGTACTTTGACAATATTGGCCTTGCACATAACAGTAAGGCCACCCACATCCCTCCTATGTTGAAGGCTCTGCTGAAATGACAGATCTATCCAGGATGGGTCCAGGCGAGAGATGAGACGTCTTGCTCTGTCTCTACTCTGTCAAGCAGTCGCAGATGAGAGGGGGGGGGCAGGCAAACCAAGAAAGTGGAGCATACTCAAGTTATGAGCGTACTTGTGCCTCGTACAGGATCTTGCAACCCCTACTGTCAAGCAGATGCGAGATACGGCGAAGTGCTGTAAGCTTCCTGCCTTGTTTGCAAGATTTACAACATGGTTCTTCATGGTTAGTTTGAAGTCAAATTTCACCCCAAGGATATCAACTTCTTCTCCAGGTGCCAACACCCTCCCATTCATCCTTACTATGCACCAGCATTACCATCATGGTGCCTAGAACGATCATCATTTGCGTTTTTTTCAGGTGCAAATGTTACTTACCATCTATTTCCCCAAGCTGATATAGCTCTCAGCTGGTGATTGATGTAGCTTAGAGCAGCTGGCATTTCTTCTCTTGGATAAGTGAATGTCAGTGTACAGTCGTCTGCATATGCATGTGATTCTGGGATGAGATGAAGAAGGTCGTTGAAGTAGACATTCCATAACAATGGACCCACCACGCTTCCTTGTGGAACACTTGCCCCAATGGGATGTCTTGCTGATTCCGTTCCATTGAGAACTACACTTAGAGATCTACCATGAAGGTAATCACTGAGGAGACATAGCGTAGAGCCTGCAATTCCCAGTGCTTGAAGTTTTGCTAAGAGGCCCTTGTGCCACACCCGGTCGAAAGCGCCAGCAATGTCCAGTGCTACCACACAGCTGACTTTGGATTCATCCAGTGACTGGTGCCACTTAGTGGAGAGGTTTAACAACAGATCAGCAGCAGAGTAACCTTTCCTGAAGCCTGAGTCTCTGTCTGTCTGTCTGTCTGTCTGTCTGTCTGTCTGTCTCTGTCTCTGTCTGTGTCTGTCTGTTTTCTCTCTCTCCCCTCTCCTCTCTCCTCCCCTCTCTTCTCTCTCCTCTCTCTCTCTCTCTCTCTCTCTCTCCCTCTCTCCTCTCTCTTCTCTCTCTCTCTCTCTCTCTCTCTCATACACACGATTGGTGAGCTTCAATCATTCCTTAAGGCATTATTTTCTCCCAGGATGAAGGTCAAACTTAATGTTACTTTTCACAATTGTGTCTAATATAGCTAAATTTCAATTCTCTAGGTATGTTGAGATATAATATATCTAAAAACATCGTTTGTTTACAGAGATAATTCCACAATAATAATTTAAAATCCTTTATAATTATGCCCCTCATAAGCCAATATTCTATTAACTGGTTGACCCCAGACTAACGGGCTTCTCTTAATTGTTTCATCCAGTAATTAATCAGTATATGATTTATAAGTCAAATTTTAAGTTTAAAACTGAACTACTGTGGCTGGTAGAAGTGAAAGGCGTGTATAAATTATGGAGATAAAGTAGGCTGCTGAGTGTCTCTAGCTAAGATACAAACTTGAACAATCGACTGATGGATAAATACAAATTTAGGAAGGATGCAGGAAGCTACTGGTTTGGTAGTAGAATTATAGATGAATGGAATAAACTGTCACGTAGCATCAGTGAAGCTAATTCCTTTCAGCTACAGTTCATTAACTGAGCTTAAAGCCTATCGACACACGAGGGTCATTAAGCTGCGTATAACCTATTCACCACTAATCAAGAATACTTTAGTCTCAAATGTTGGCCTATTGGGACTCAAGTAAACTTTTAGTGCATATAAGATATGTACGCAAATATACGCTGATGTACCTGGCGCTGAGGAAAATACTCGTATGTGTTAGCGTCTGCTGGCCACCCAGAGTTAGTGTGGCATTTGTTAATAAAACACCAAATAAGCATTTTCCTATTATGCAAATAGACAATATAAAAAACAAAGATCACCCAAAGAGCAACATGGTTACATTGCAAAGGGATAAAACTTGCAAGTCCCATTTTAGTGAATTTCCTGAGAAAGAACATTCAGTCTAGATCACTAATTGCTAGAATGAAAGGCTATGAAGAAACAGTTTCCCTTCTTGATGCACAGATTTACTTTGCATACGGTACAGGAAAATGAGGATGTGACATGATTTTCCTTTGTCAGGGTACTCCTCGATCGTAATGCCTTTCTCTTTCTCGGCTAATTTAGGCTTTTTGGATGGCCTACCTACCTGCTCCCCATCACTTGACACCTCTGCATCCAGTGGAAAGTATTCAACACCACTATCAAGCAATTCCAAGTCATCTGCTTCTGGATCTGAGTCACTTTCCTCCAAAATGCAGACATATTTGCACTTCTCTTTGGAGGAACCACCATAAAACAATTTCTCATTGATCTGGAAGGACAATAAAATCGTTCTGTACACACCCAAACCAGTACAGTATTCATATATGCATTAGAAATTTGTTTGTAAACATTTATTTACTGAAATTGCTAACTGGGCCATGACAGGGGGGACCATGTATGCACGGTCCTTTTTTCATGCACTTTTTTCAATTGCATGGTACATTGACATTATGTTTCGCACAGACTTTACTTATATATCAGAATATGCCTAAGCTATTCATTTACGCACTAGACACT
>NC_069426.1:21458434-21488546 GCF_026875155.1 Cherax quadricarinatus
ATGAAACATTTAGAAGAATAATGCATCAAACTTCTTATTCACTGCAAATTAAAATTGCTGCTGTACCTGTACGACAGTTTGATGATTTACCGAAGAAGACTCGACATAAATACCTTACTTCATAAAAACAACAACGTTGACCCATTTATTAAATTCACTCTAAAGAAGAAGAGCAGCAAACTTCCGTTCTTGAATGTCCTGGGCACAGATGGATATAGTTGATCTTCAAACTTAAAAAAAAATTCGGCTAATTATACTGTTGTTTATATCATGATAAACGGATTAGGAGAGACGGATTGTCATGAGATTCTTCCTCAGAGTACATACTGCAGCCCAAGAATGATCACTAACTGGATGTGTCATGCTTTCAGTTGAGGAGGTAACCAGCATCACTAGTATAGGGGTAGGTGTGTAATTCAACTTATTTGGAGGATGCAACAATGTGTAGGCAGGCAAAATAGCCACATACCTGAGAATAAGAGAGCATAACTACAGCACGAATGTGTGATATACAGTGACCTGCAACGTCACATTATGAAATGGAAAAATGACAGATTAATTTTAAAGGAAAATGACTTGCACAAGCAACATTGTCTCAAGGCAACTCTGACTGCATTATTCAACACAGAATTCTGAAAGTTTTAGCATCTCAGGTGTCCTCGCTAATCTAATTCTACCCCAGGACATGCTACACTCACGCACTGGTAAGTGACCTTCTCAACCTTAACCCACGTAATTCACCTAGTCTTCGTCCGCTATATATCCTGTGTTCTTTTATACTCTGTATTTGATTTATAATATATCTAGAGGCAAAATATATCTTAATAAAGCTTCCTAAGTGATGCTTAAATGTCTTGATTCCCATTAAAATTAGCTGCTACTCTAAATCACTTTTCAGTGAGTGTAATCGCACCAGTGTCCTGCACCGCAGTGTTCACGCTAACTGGAGAGAACACCTTGTAAAAATTTCTACGCTTTTTATCTTTTCTCCTTTTCCGTTCTGGTTGGAAGTAATTTTCCCTGAATCTTTAATTATATTAGCATGTGAGAGCTGGTTTTGACATTTTTTGCCGTTCTCTTTTCCCCATTAACGGAACCATAAATATCCTGACGAGAACGTCAAGAGTTAAGCAGCAACGCAAATGACACTCGTGCACTCAGCTCGCATTTCACTGCGGTATCTAGTTACTGACATTATTATTATTTCCTTCGATTGTCTAGGACAGAGTTTCCATCTGCCCGCTGGCACTTCTCCATAGCGTCACATTTTCGTTCTCACTCGGAGGCCAAGTCCAACATTACCGTGACGGGGAAACTTGGCTTTATTGGCTCAAGACCCTGGTATTTTGCGGCTGTCCAGATACTGTAATTTATGTCAAAAAAAATCCAAAACTAGTAGATGTATATCACTAATTCACGAAGAATTTAATATACTTCAGTGGTTGTTTGCATTAATACCCTGTTGGATGCGTTAGCGTTTGCTAATCATCGGGAAAACCATCAACTGACATGAACCAGCGACTGCAGACACTACCACCAAGTGAAAAACAAGACAGAAATGAAGCTACTACACATATTACAGAGAAGATAATAAGTAAAAGTCGGCTCTACTGCAAATTGAGTCTTAAATAACAAAAAAGGCATAATACCGTGACTGGAACAATACACAAATAACCCGCACATAGAAGAGGGGAGCTTACGACGACGTTTCTGTGGGCATCTAGCTCCCTTGTGGGCACCTAGCTCCTTTGTGGGCACCTAGCTCCTTTGTGGGCACCTAGCTCCCTTGCAGTGCTCCTCTTTCTTAGTATTTGACTGGCTCTTCCTACTCTTACTACCTCCCCACTACTACTTCCTTCCCTCCACTACTACCACTACTGCTGCTATTACCACTTCCTGCCTGTATATACCCATCCTGCTTTCCTTTTCGTTAGTGTGACTTTGTAAATGGTCCAAGCCGGACCGAAACGTCGTCGTAAGCTCCTCTCTTTTATGTGCGGGTTATTTGTGTAAAATGAGTCTTGCTTGATGAGTTTTCTGAGCTAACAATTTATCCGAGGTCAAGACGTCAAATGACCCTTACGGCTTTAGCTCTTACCCACATTATATAATGTGAGGATAATATATGAATTTTCTTCACCAGGAAATGGTATCCTGACACGGGTCTTTTCGAGATGGTGGCCCGTTGAGTGTCTAGTGAAAGTAGTGTTGATAGAGGACGGTAATGTAAAATTTGTAGATGGGTCGCCAATGATTACTGTCCAGCAACCAGGGTGTCGTTGACTGTACAGATGGTTGCGGCTGATCATAGCAAGTGGTAGTGTCTACTATCTTTCTAATGGAATCAGTTCTATGTATCATCGCACAGAGCAAGTCATAGGTAAACATCACACTTCGTATTCTCCAGACGCATACAATAATAGGTTAACATTTGCAGCAAGTTTAACAGGTTAACATCTGCAGCAAGTTCAACGCAGGAAAATGATAAACTTTATTTTAGGAAACTGAATTGGAAATTAATGATGACACAGTACACAGCTATGTTAAACCAGTCACGGAGTATATTGCACCAGATGGGGTTCCACCTCCTCCAACCTCCCTTTTTCAAAAAAATAGAGAAGATTAAATGATACATTGTTCATAGAGACATAACCGACTATGCTGAAGTAACGTCACTTATAAGTTTTTAAGTTATCAAAAATCCCTAAAACAGGAATTTAAGTAGACTCCTTCGGTATGTACACAGAGTTATACACCTCTCGCTAGCTGTTTTTATATATATATATATATAAGCTACATCTTTTCGTCAGTCTCTAAGTTCTTGCTAATTCACTTCTGAAATAATGTCCAGAGGTTCCATCACCACTAACAATCAAAACAGATTTGATGATTTGTATACAAGATTTGTATACAAGAATCAAAATAATTCCAGTACGACACTCTTCTAGGAGATGTACTCTGATACCGATGAAGATCAAAATCAAACGAGTTTGAGTTACCCACCCCTTCCTAGGATCAAACCAGATTGCTTCTCTATAAATGTGAAAATAACAACACCAATTATAAAAACAACAGTAGTAACAGCAACAGCAATAATAATAATAATAATAATAATAATAATAATAATAATAATAATAATAATAATAATAATAATAATAATAATAATAGTAATAATAATAATAATAATAATAATAATAATAATAATAATAATAATAATAATAATAATAAAACAATAGTAATAACAATAATAAGATTATTATAATTATAATTATTATTATTGTTATTATTATTAGTGTTGATGTTATTGTTGTTGCTGTTGTTTTAATTAATTTATTATTTAACCAATACGTTTCCTAGTCTTAGGTAATTGCAAGGAAATGCTATTCATACATAGGTTTACTAGTGAGAGGACCTCTCTCCCCCATGCAGCGTGAATAATCATGGCTCCCCACAGTAATCCCTTTAAGTGGCAGAGTCGTGTTGTGTTTGTGGGTGTGCATACCTGTGTGTGTGGGAGGGTGAGCATACCTGTGTGTGGGGTGAGCATACCTGTGTGTGTGTGGGGGGGTGAGCATACCTGTGGTGGTGGGGGGGTGAGCATACCTGTGTGTGGGGGTGAGCATACCTGTGTGTGTGTGTGGGGGGGAGCATACCTGTGTGTGGGGGTGAGCATACCTGTGTGTGGGGGTGAGCATACCTGTGTGTTTGGGGGGTGAGCATACCTGTGTGTGGGGGTGAGTATAACCTGTGTGTGTAGGGGGGTGAGCATACCTGTGTGTGTGGGGGTGAGCATACCTGTGTGTGGGGGTGAGCATACCTGTGTGTGGGGGTGAGCATACCTGTGTGTGGGGGTGAGCATACCTGTATGTGTGAGCATACCTGTGTGGGGGGTTGAGCATATCTGTGTGTGGGGGTGAGCATACCTGTGTGTGTGTGGGGTGAGCATACCTGTGTGGAGGGTGAGCATACCTGTGTGTGGGGGTGAGCATACCTGTGTGTGTGGGGAGTAAGCGTACCTGTGTGTGGAGGATGTGTGTGTGTGTGTGTGTGTGTGTGTGTGTGTGTGTGTGTGTGTGTATGTACTCAACTAATTGTGGTTGCAGGGGTCGAGACTCAGCTCCTGGCCCTGCCTACTCAGCTCCTGGCCCCGCCTACTCAGCTCCTGGCCCCGCCTACTCAGCTCCTGGCCCCGCCGTGTGTGTGTGTGTGTGTGTATGGTCAGCTTACCTGTGTATGTGTGTGTATGGTGAGCATACCTGTGTGTGTGTGGTGAACATACTTGTGTGTGTGTGTTATGAGTATTCCTGTGTGTGTACTGAACACCTCTATGTGTGTTTGTGTGGCGAATATACTGTGTGTGAAGAGCACACCTGTGTGTGGCACTGTCACACTAGTGACATGCACCTGTGTGTTGGCCCCTCACTGGCCACTTTCTGTAGCCCCCCCCCCCTCTTTCTGTTTCTCTCCTCTCTCTCTCTCTCTCTTTCTCTCTCTCGCCAAACTATGGTCCTGGGCGTTACATTACCGAAGCACGCAAGCACATCTATTCATTAGCAGAGAAAAAACAGTGCGGTGTTTTAAGCCACTTTTTTCAGGTCTCCTTGGATTTGATATAATAATTGATGTCGGAGGAGAAATGCCTTTTTCGTGTTAAGCAATCACGCGCCAACCCCGATAAACTGGAGTCCGCCAACTGTTTTTTGGCCTGAGCTTTCCTCTTGATTTTGCGAGATGCGGAACTGTATAAGAAAGGTTTTAAGAAATCAACAAATGCTTTTGTTAGTGTTTGTTTCATCAGAGAGGTATACCGCTGTTGTTCATATACACGAACCATTAACGCATCTAAACTAAAAATCTCTGCAAGATGTACTCCCAGCCTCCGTTGTGGAGATCTTATACGAAAGTATTTGGGATTGTGTTATATTGCGAGGGAAAATTTCACCAGAGTGGTTCCCCCTTCCGTATCCACAAAAGCTTTTACCACAGAAAACGGGACTCCCTCGGGAGGGAGGGGGATGCGAGGAGGGGGGCGTGACGTCACGCCCTATGCGCTTGCCGAAGGATTAAAACACAAAACTGTGCAACATCCTATTACGTTCAGAGTTAAAAACTTGTAAAGCAGTAAAGGGACTCTGCAAGTAGTGGAGGGAGGGGGAAATGGGGAGGAAATGGCACGTAGGTTGTTTCATATATCTAACGAAATGGTTATTTTATATCCTTCGTTTTCTGTTAGTGCAGCTGTCAGTTTGACTACTACCTCTGACTTTACCATCATTGGCACCTTCCACTGACACACTTGTAAGTCAACTTCTGTCAGTGTAGCTGTCAGTGTGGCTGCTACCACAGACTTGACCACCGCTGACACCTTCCACAACATTATCTACCTCGATAATGTGAATTATTTTAACTGCAGTAACTATATACGTTAATATTACTTCATATTTACCGGTAACCAACAATTTTGAAAGGTTACTTCTGGACGGCGTTTTGGTCCATCCAGGTGTGACTGAAGTCTTCAAAACATCCTCTCTATATTATGGATTTGTCTCTGAATTATGTATCCACGAAAGATGACCAAAAGAGGGTGCATGATTTTTTTTTTTTTTGATTTCTTCAATTTTATTTCACTTATAACTCGAGAATGCTTCAAGCAATCTCCTTCAAATTTTCAACGCTTCTGTACGAAAACAAGAACCAAATTCCTGGAACAAATGGCGTGTTCATGTGCCCGGTGACCGAGGATGTTGAAGCCATTCCCAGCATCCTGGAATGGCGCTGCCTTCAGTAGTGTAGCTTCTAAGTTTCACAGAAGGTATCAAAAAATCGTCGACGGTGGAGAGTGATATTGAAATGAGTTGTTGTAAATTGGACGATTTTATGTGTTAAAAAGTGTAAACAAATTATTCCCGTTTAATCACGTTAAATAATTTTCAGTTTATTCTTCTGAACTTGGTTAGAGTCAAGGTAGTACCTACTATTTTTCGTTTGCGAGCTGGCAAACGAAACGTAAAAGAATAAAAAAAAATTAGAATCGTTGGAATCCGTGTCTTTACCTCATAATGATTCATCTAATCCGTGTCTGTACTTTCATTACTGGTGTGGTTCCCTGAACACAAGACTCACGCTGCTACTGAGTGCCAGAAACTCAAATTTGCACATTTTATTGGATAAATAGTGGTATTCATTTATATTCAATAACTAAGGAATGTTCCTTCTGATTGGCTTCAAAATATTAATAACGATGCCCTATATATAAAAAAGGTTATATTTCATAGGCGAAGTCTGAGAAGACATAAATTAGTAATTTTACTGAAACAGTTATAATAGTTGGGAGTTGTTATCAGATCAGTTACTGGATAATGTAATTTCTGATCAACTTCAGAATTTTATCATTTGTGGGTTTTATTAAAACACACAGCGTCTCACTTCCTTTGAGCTTGCAAATTCAAATTTGTTAATTTTGTTAAGAATATCGAATACTTAAGTATATTGAGTATAGAGAATGCCTCTTCCGATCGTTTTCCAACTATAAATGCTGGTGGGAGTTTTTTTGTCTAATTTTGGGCTGAATGAGTGTTAGTATGTTAGTTTTTTGCTGATTTCAACAAATTGGGATTGTAAAAAATTAAAAAAAAAAATTACAGAATTGCAGAGAATTTTAAACAATGTAAATGAGAAAAGAATAATGTCAAAATTAAAATTATGGTTTTGTGGTGTTTTGAAATTTGATGAAAATTATATATATATAATATCGACAAGTTGAAGAGTGAGACACATGTGCATCAGTTGGGTACGTTTATTGTATATGGAAAAGTATCGCCTACGAAGTAGGCTTCTTCAGTCGTGTAGATAAATGGTTCAGAGAACTGACAAGTTGATAAATTAGATACATATGCAACATTGGGTATCTTTATTGATGTTACCCAAGTGTTGCATGTGTCTAATTCTTCAGTCAAATACGGAGAAGGATAAATTGGAGGCAGAAGGCGTAGTAGCGAAGTTAGGATGATGTAATCAGTCAGTGAACCTTAGAGAACTAGTTTTTGAGGTGGTCAGTCCCTTAGCCTGAAGAAGTGTTCAGCTCCATAGTCCGGAACAATGTGAAGCTGAAGTATAAGAATGGAGTCATATATACAGCAGAAGGTGAGACGTGAAGGTCTTGATGACATAGCAGGAGGCGGCGACCACTAGCAGAAGACAAAAATTTTAGGAGCACTGCAACGGGCCTGCTGGTCCATGCTAAGCAGGTCCCTCTCGATTCCACCTCTTCTCACTCATAACTAGTAGTTAAGAGATGAAGTTGTAGATGTCCTCTGTACTAAGATACCGTTGTGTTGTATCATACCATTAAGTTGGAGAGTACGACACATGTGGTCCTCGCCTACTGCTCCGTTTTAAGACCTTCACGTCTCACCTATCGGCAGTATTTAAGATTCCATTCTTATAGTTTAAATTCATATTGTTCCAGACTGTGGAGATGAACACTACCAAGCTGAGGGAGTGACCACCTCAAACACTTTCTCAAGACTGATGGACTGATTACATTTTTACATGGCGACTGCGTCTGCTGCCTACAATCCATTTTCCTCTGCATTTGACTGAAGAAGCCTAGCGCATATTCGAAAAGTTTCAGTGAACAATGAAGATACCCAACTGTTGCTCATGTGTTTTTAAATTTAAGAGAGGAGCTTCCCAATTTTCTGAACATTCTCAGGAAGATTTCTTTTGCTTTCTCAACTTTTGTTCATTACTCAAGAACGCCTTATTCGATCGGCTATAAATTTTCAACGTTTGTATGCTGCGTCTTTGGTAAGATTCATGGGTCCATTTGCATGCATGGGTGCCCTATGCACCATGTTACATAGATCATTTCCAAATTTTGTTTCTGAGTGACAGGTGGAGACGGGGCTTCTCTGATCGACTTTAAAATTTTAACTCCGTGTATCCTACTTAGTTGGTTTAGAAAGACACGTAAGCAGACACTATAACATATTTATTAGAAAACGTTTCGGTCCTGGGACCTTGATCACTTCTAACATACAGAGGTAGAAAGACATTATATATATATATAGGGGGAGATAAATTTGTGACGCACGTGACCGAGGAATTGTCATAAAACATAAATGGGGGAAACGTAGAAGGCCTAGGGGGCCCATGTGAGGCAGGTCCTTATCAAAACAACCCCTCCTATGAGAGGAGGGTAGCGATAAAATCAGGACCCCGTGTTTTTGGGGTTGGTTGCTTAAGTAACATTAGCCAATGTTTTTGAAATTTTGAGTTTCCAGTGTTGCGTTCATAGGGGGTCGGGACGGCGATTAGGAGGCTTCTAGGCACCGTCGGCGTTGAGGTCTGGTTCGGTGAGAACGAGTTGGCCTCGTTCCCAAATTTCATAAAATGCCCCGTGGAGTCTCTTGGAGGACACGGCGTACCTTACTCGTTCTGTTGAGGCATTTGAGCCATTCAGGCGGACGCAATTTCTCTGCCTGTCTCCCCTACATATTTCTTGAGACAAACCCACAAGGGAAGTGTAGACCCTGCTGTAGAATTTAAAGGGGTGTGGGGCTGCGTTTCGTATGAGGTCTTTGATAAATGATGTGTTTATGGTGGAAACTTTGATGTTACCATAGCAAGTCCCCCGGCGATATTCGTGGCAACATCGCCACATGGGAGAAATGAACTGTTTGGGGCTGTCCAGGGGCGTTTGTTGAGGATAGTTTGTCCCTTGGGATCTAAAATTTCGGATGAAAAAAGGGGGGAACTGAAGAGTGTAAAGGTTTGTTATGTAAGTGCTTTCTTTTTCTAGAAAACAAGGGCGGGAGAGCAAGAGCTCTAAAGAAGAAAAAATGAGGACTCCTTCTAGTGGGGGTGTTTTTGGTGTGAATAGAAGTGTAAAGATCGTCCTTTTTGGTGGGTTTTTCTATACCTTTGAAGAGAATTTTGTCACTTTTTGGGTTTGGGGATCTGCACAGTAGAACCGGGGAAAGGAAGTTTGCCATCATTTTTCGAGTTAAAGTTAAACTTTATTGATGGTTCAACTGCATTGATTTTGTTGAAAAGGGCCCGGATATTGAGACCCTGGGATAAAAAACCAATATATCATCAACGTATCTTGCCGGGAAACGGTGTTGGGAAATGAGGGTGCTGGAATTTCTCTTCTCCGGGTTTTTCCACGAAGAGGTTGGCAAGCACAGCACTACGGGCTGCCCTTTGCCATCCAAAAAACCTTTGTTTGTAACAGTTGTCCGATATTGAAGAATTTGAAATTAACAAAAAATTCCACTCCCCGGCACTTACTAGGGTAACATAAACGTTTCCACCATAAACACACTCTATCAAAGACCCACTACGAAACGCAGCCCCACACCTCTAACTTCTACAGCAGGCTCTACATTTCCCTTGGGGGGTTCTGCCCCAAAAAATAGTAGGTGAATAGCAGAGATCTGCAGTCCGCCTGAATGAGCATCAAATCCCTTAACAGAGACATGAAGGTACGCCTGTCCTCCACAGAGACCCAGGGGGCCAATTTGATGAACGGAACGAGGCCCAAAACTCGTTCTCAACCCAAACCCAACCTCAGACGCCGAGGGGCCTAAACCTCCAATCCCCGTAAAACCGACACTATAGAACGCAACACTGGAAACTACAAAATTCCCAAAACATTGGCATACAGATACTTAAGCAGCACCAACCCAACAACACGGGAGTCACATATTTCATGTCTACCCGTCCTCATAAGGGTAGAGGTTTTTTTGAACATTAAAATGGTATAAAATACCGACAGATTTTTAGGTAAGACACATATGCAAAGTTAGGTATCTTTTTTTTCGATACTTTTCGCCTACACATAGGCTTCTTCATCGAGTACAGAAAATTTTGATAGAAGCAGAAGATACTTGAAGACGATGTAATCAGTCCATCCCCCCTTAAGTTTTTTGAGGGGGGTCAGCCCCCCCTCAGTTGGAGAAGAGCATTGTTCCGTTGTTGAAACAATATGAAGTTGAAGTGCAGGAGGAGCCTTTATATATCAGGAGGTGAAAATAGGTTCTTTGGGAGGTCAGGGCCCTCTCAAACCCACCGTTCCACTAGTAGAGGTCGAAGTAGATGGTCTGTACCAAAATCCCCTTGTGTTGCAGTGTCTGACAGAATGAACATTAAAATGGTATAAAATACCGACAGATTGTTAGGTAAGACACATATGCACAGTTGGGTATCTTTATTTCGAAACGTTTCGCCTACACAGTATTTTTCTTCATCGAGTACAGAAAATTTGATAGAAGCAGAAGATACTTGAAACGTGTAATCAGTCCATCACCCTTAAATTTTTGAGGGGGTCAGCCCCCTCGTCGGGAGAAGAGCATGTCCAGAATATTGTTTCAGAAAGGGAAAAATGCTCTCCCCGACTGGGGGATGACCACCTCAAAATTTTAAGGGGTATGGACATTACATCGTCTTAAAGACTTCTGTTTCTATCAACTTTTCTGTACTCACTGAAAAAAACTATGTGAGGCAAACGTTTCAAAATAAAGATACCTAACTGTTGCAATGTGTCTTACCTAACACAGAGGTTTTTTGATAAGGCCCGCCTCGCAGGGGCCAGTGGGCCTTTACATGTTCCCCCATTCTTATGTGTGTTGATGTCAGTTTTACTTCAGTAAAATTAATTTGTCTTGATGGGCCAAAGATCATGATTCAAAGAACTGGACTTACTTCTTGCTTTGATCAATTTTAAATTTCCCTCCCATTCTACAAGGTTTGGCTTTTTTCCCTTTGATTAAAATATAAAAATTGGAATGGCATCACTCTTAAATAGATATAATCAAAAGAAATATTTGGGAACTTTTCATAATATAGGATGTGTAGGCAAAAATTTTTGCTGGTTTCTGTGCAATGAAAGGAAAAGCATCTTATGATCATGTTTAAATTTCGGTTTCCAATTTTTAGTGATGTGTTTTCCGAAAAAACAATTTTTTATGAGGGGTTTAAACCCAAAAGGTATAAAATACGAAGTTTTTTTTAGGAAAAGACACATAGCAACAGTTAGGTACTTTATTTTTGAAACGCCCGCCTACACAGTAGGCCTCTTCAGTCGATACAAAAAATTATAGAAGCAGAAATATTTTGAAGACTGTAATCAGTCCATCACCCTTAAAGTTTTGAGGTTCAGTCCCTCAGTCGGAAAAAGAGCATTGTTCCTTTGTCTGAAACAATTTTTGATATTGTTTCAGACAAGGAACAAGCTCTTCTCCAGACTGAGGGACTGACCCCTCAAAATTTAAGGTAGGGACTGATTACATCGTCTTAAATTTTCTTTGCTTCTATAAACTTTTTACTCGAGAAGGGGCCTACTGTTGGCGAGTCGTTTCAAAGAAAAGGGATACCAACTTTGCATATGTGGCTTACCAACAATGATGGGTTGTAAAAGTTTTCAGTGTAAATTTTTTATTAACGTTTGGTGTTTGGACATAACTGAGGAAGCCCCTTCTTAAAAAAATTAATTTTCAGTTTTTGACTTTATTTGATTATTTTTGGGTTTAAAATAAATTAACTTTTCCTTTTATGCTAGAACACAAGTTAAATAAAACTTACTAAAATTTTCCACCCAAAAAAAGACTCCACAATGGGTTTCAAGTTCGAAAAATTCAGATTCAGGAAGGAATAGGCACAGGGTTTTGGTAATGAGTTGTGGATGAGTGGAAAAAACCCCCGATACATTTTATTCGGGCAAAAACGTTGTGTAGTTTTAAAAATAAGTTAGATAAATAAAAGGGTGGGTGTGGGTGGGGTGAGTTGGCCCTGGCTAGTTTGTGTACTAGGTTGATGCCGTGCCCCTTTCCCTTTGTGGTGGTGACCAGACTAGGGGGGTCTTTGGGGCAAATTTGGGGCGGGAAACCAGGCCCTTCTTCGTAGGGGTCAGTAGGCCTCTGCAGTGTTTCTTTTTTTTCTTATGTTTTTTATGTTCTAAAACGGCCAGTCTATTTAAGAAACGTTTGTAGGGTTTTTTGTCTGGATACTTTCCCAATTTTGCTTTTTTTAAGAAAAAATAATGGAAAAATTGTATGTACTTTTAATGCGACTATCTCTAAGTGCCACATCTGATTAACTTCGACACATCAATCGTAATCTATCGCACAACTTCTGAACACCCCAAAAAGCTGGCTCAAGGTGGCTCTGGTGGCCTGGTGGTTAACGCTCTCGCTTACACGGTGAGGGCCTGGGTTCGTTTTCCCAGCCGGGAAAAAACTTTGGGCGTGTTTCTTTCCACCTGTTTGTCTATGTTCCCCAAAGTAAAATGGTACCTGGGTGTTAGCGACTGTGTGGGTCGCATCCTGGGACACTGCCCTAAGGGGGCCCTGGCACAGAGGGGCCCGGGGGGTTGGCCCCCCCGGAATACTCTAGGTAATGCCCCTGGTTTTTTTATGATACTGGTCTCGGGCCCCTCTGAAAGATTTTGAATTAGATTTGGTTTGTGTAACCCCTAAATTTGCCCATTTGTATTGAAAAAATTTGACTATAGTTCCCAAAATAAATTTTAGGGATTCTCTTCTCATTCTCTTCAATTTTTCAACGATAACATTTTACCGCCTGTGTATTCCAGTTTCGGGGGTTAGACATTTTTTGTGTGTGTAACTTTATACAACGACATTTTCTTACTTTTTTTTCTAATACTAAATTTTTGCAATTTACATCAATAGTTCGTCTTATTGCTGCTACTTCGTTTCCCTGCATTTTTTAAAACTACTTGCCCCCCTTTTCACTTATTGCACTCCCTCTACTACTCTATCTTTTTCTGCCTAACTGCTTCAAATATCGCTGAAAATTTAAACCCCTGCTACGGGTTTTTACTACTACGCTGTTTTAAACTACCTGTTACTGCTTTCATTACCTGCTGGTCTTCAATATCTGTTTCAACTCCCTCCCTTTTCATCCCTTTTCAGTGACTGCTATTATTTTTTTTACTTTTTAAAAAAACCCTGCTATTCTTCACTATACTGTTTCAACTCCCTGCTACTGCTACATAACTGCTTAAATACCTGCTACTGCTTCTCTACTGTTGAAAATACCTCTACTGTTTTTTCTACTGTTTCAACTACCTCTACGCTTCACTACTTTTAAAAGCCTGCACGCTTCATCTTTTGATTAAAGTCCCTTTCTGCTGTTTCATCTACAAGTTCAGCTGCCTGCATGTTTTTTTAAACCGTTTCGAAAAAGAGTACATTTTCAGCTACTGTTTAGTTACCTGACAGTACTAATTATTAACTTTGCTGTTGCTAGTGCTAGTATAATACTATGACTGCTATGTTACCACTGCTTTTTGACTACACTACTGCATTGCTTTTAATACTGTACATTACCCGCTGCCATTAAATGCTACTAACAACTTTTTGATTACTTTTACTCAATTGCTGTTAACAACTTTCAATTAATTTTTTCTTATAAATTACTTTCAATAAAAATTTCCCGTTCGTACAACTCCCCCTACCACAACTAATATTACCACACCCCCATTATTACAGCCACCAAATTAAACCCATTACTGCTTTTAAAAATTTACTTCATCTTCTACTAATACCCCCCTCAAGGAAGGGTTCCTTGATGTTGAGAGGGGCTCTTGATTTAGGAAATTGGATCGTGTTCCATTCCCCCGTTTTTATGCCTAATGCCTTCCACATCCTCCCCCCCCCCCCGGGGCGCTGATAATCCTCCCGGGTTTAGCGCTTCCCCTTGTTTTAAAATAATAAAATAAAATAATTCAAATACTACCCCCCCTTTACCCCCTCCTCTTTAATTTTATTTCTTCTACTGATAAACAACAATCCCACCTCTTCACAGTACTACTGGACTACTAAATAGTACTCTAGTAGTACAATTTCCCTTCCTTGACCCATAGAATGGCCTTGCTTCAATGAACTGGGGCTGCCATTCTCCCTACAAATACTGACCCCTCCACTACTATCTTACCACTACTTTCACTGCTACTCTACACTATTCTACACTACATTAATGTTGTTTGTACTACGGTCAGTTTCCCACGGTTTTTTGGGTACTATTTTATTTTTTTTGGTACCAAAACGTTCTACTGCTGCAAACCACATGATACAAACACCACCACTGTACTGCCCCATTTTACCTCACAGTACCTATATGTTCTTACTGTTCAACAATTGGGTACTATCTCGATGTCTCACAAAAGTATGAACTAAAGTGAACATTCACAATCAGCAGAATTATTTTATCATTTTAAAGCGCCTGCCAAAAAAAAAAATTTTATGATGAACTTAAAATACCTCGACGTGCGCTGTCCAATATTTGTAAATCAATTATATTTCGCTATGTCAATTCCCCGATTCACAATTACCGATGATTTTTTACGAATTAATAAAATTTAGCAAAAAACTTTTCATTTTGTTTTTTTAATAGCATAACGACTTCAAAATTTGGGCATAATGAAATTCCCACAAATGTTTATGATAATACAAATGATATATGATATTTCCGACTCACATATAATAAAATATATAAATATATATATATATGTCGTGCCGAAATGTAAAACTGGTCAGTTACAAGAACTCATTTAAAATTAAGTCCTTTCTAAAAAATTTTCTCTTAACTTTTAAAAGATATATTTTTTCTTTAAATTTAGAAAATTAGAATCTTAGAAAACTTACCTAACCTTATTATAACAAAGCAATTTTTTTTAGCCTAACCCAACTAAAAATTTTTTTAGATTTGTTTCAGAATTTAATTTCTAAGCAAACCAGTGAAAAATTATTTTTTTTGTTTCGTTCAGAAGATTTTGGCGAAATTATTGCATACACAAATTTTCACTTTTCCCATATAAGATAACCTTTCTATTTTAAAACCAAGACGCAAATTCTCCTATTCGGCACGACACACACCCACACACACACACACCACACACACACACCACACAATATTTTATAATATATATATATATAAATTATATAATATATAATATAATATATATATATATAATAATAAACACTGTGAAAGAAACATAAATTTCCAACGTTTCATACTTCTCACATATTACAATTTAAGAAGTCACGAAGCGTTTTGGAATTTTATTATTCTTTCTCAGTGATTTTTGGCATATTCTGAAACACCCGTTTATTTGGAAACTTTTTGATTTTTTTTTTAAAAAATATATATATTATATATATATATATATATATAAAATATAATTTAAAATAATATAATATAATATCAATAACAAAACTGCACTACCAAGCCCCGGGCTGAAACATGGTGGGTGAAAAAGCATGACGCCCAACCACTGGGCCTACACCTTACAAGTAGGGGATCCAGAGGAACTGGATTTGCACTCCTACCCAAGGGCAACCCCAGGTGGGGAAGACTCTAGGGTAATTTTCATTCTAGTCTTTTTTGGTGGGACTAGTTCAACGAGCAGTATTTTACATTATTGTGACCACGAACGCTCGTTTAAATGTACACCAAACGGGACTAAAAGAATTACCTAGAGTCATCCACACCTCGTGAGCCTGGGAATAGGAGTACAACATCCAGTTTCCCCTGGATGCCCTACTTTAAGGATCGTATGGTCCCTGGGTTCGGGCGTCTGCGTTTTCGCCCCCCCATTAGGGAGACCAAAGCGGATGGGTTTTGAGTTTTTGGCTATGCAGTGTTCTATTGATCAAAACCCCGTACTCGTTCTGGTCACAATAAATAAAAACTGCTCGTTGAACTAAACACCAAAAAGGGGCTAGAGTGAAATTGCCTAGAGTCATCCACACCCTCGTGAGTCCTTGGGTACGGAGTACAACACCGTTCCGCTGGATCCCTAACTTTAAGGATCGTATGGTCCGTGGATTAGGGCTCATCGTTTTTCGTCCACCATGAGGCAGGCTAAAGCAGCATGGGTTTGAGTCCTTGGGTAGTGCATTTTTTTTGACAATACCACCGTTTTTGGTGATATATATATATTAAAAATATATTTAATTTTTATTATACCGTATAATTAACCCAAAATTTGAAATGACTTTGGAAAAGTTTCAGAAATTTGGTTATTAAAAAGACATACGAAACTATTATCTTAAAAACCCCCTGGCAATTAACATGTTGGAACACCTGGGAAGTAACCCCAAAAACCCATGGCAACCTGTTTTTTTTCGTCACCTGGCAAAATTTTTCTTTTACAACCTGGCATGTAGTAGTTAGACCGTCGGTAAATAGCATGTTAGACCACCCGTCCCTAAAATGTTAAAACCTTTAGCTAATAGTTAAAAAAAGCTGGCAAATTTAAAGTAAATTACCTGGTATCCAGAAAATAATACTTGGCACCTAGCGTATTAGACCACTGACAAAAAAGTTAGCCATCTGAAAAAGCTAGAATGTTTGACCATCAACCCTCAGAATGTTGAAAACTTTATAACTACATGTTAGACCACTTGGCAAGATTTTGTTAGACCCTTGGCAATACTGAGTTTGACCACTTGGCACACCATGTTGGACTACTTGCAACTATTATGTTGGACCACTTGAAAACTAAATGTTGAACCACTTGACAATTACATATTTAACCACTTGACAACACATGTTAACCACTGACAACAGCATATTGGACCCTTGACACTAGCTGTTTTCCACATGCGACTGTATGCGGGCCACTTGATAATACATGTTGGACCACTTAAAGCATATTTGGACCACTTTTACAATAGCAGTTGGACCCCTTATAACTAACTGTTGAACCACTTGACAATCCCCGTTGAACCCCTTGACAAAATAGCATATTTTACCACTTGACAAATAGAATTGGCCATTGACAACTAGCATGTTGGCCCCATGGGGATAGTTGTTTGGGGCCCCTTGATAACAACATGTTTTAAAACCCCTTACAACTATTAGTTGGACCACTTTATAACTAAAAGTTTGGACCACTTGATAACTGCAGTTGGACCACTTTTAAAAAGCTGTTGGACCACTGGCGACATTAGTTGGACCACTTTAAAAAATCATGTTGGGCCATTGACAACATTACGTTGGACCCCCTTGATAAAATAAATGTTGGGCCCCTTTATAAATATTTGTTGGACCAAATTTGATAACTAGCAGTTGGACCCCTTTATAACTAGCATGTTGGGGGCCACTTGAAACTACATGTTTGGGGGCCACTTGATAACTAGCATGTTGGACCACTTGATAACTAGCATGGGACCCTTTATAACTAGCATGTTGGACCCTTTAAAACTACAGTTTGGGCCACTTATAACTATTTCGTTGGGGCCACTTGACAACTAACATTTGAACCACTTGGCAACTATTTACGTTGGACCACTTGATAACTAACATGTTGGGCCACTGAAACTATTATGTTTTGGGCCACTTGATAAATAACAAAGTTGGACCACTTGATAACTAGCATTGGGCCACTTGATAACTGCATGTTGGACCACTTTATAATAGCATGTTGGACCACTTGATAACTAGCATGTTGGACCACTTGATAACTGCAGTTGGACCACTTGATAACAGCAATTGGACCCTTGAAACTATTCGTTTGGGCCACTTGACAACAACATTTGAACCACTTGGCAACTAGCATGACATAAATGCATTTAAAAAGTTTTTAACATGAGCGTGTTTGTTGCCATTAAAAATTTTAAATTTCAGACCTTTCCCCCATCAGAGAATATCGTTCTATGATCTTTGACAATATAATATACATTTTCAATTTCTCCTTAGATAAATTAAAATTTCCCCTACAAAGTCTCTAATAAGAACATAATATTTCTGCGTTGGTGTTAAAGAAACAAAGATTTTTTTGCTATACTCGTGTTTCACGAGGTTTCGTTTTCCCTTTTGGTGGGGCGGGGCTGCGGGGCGGGGGACCCTCGAAAAAACCCTCAGTGCCGGCCAATGTTCCCTTGTTTCTTGTTCTAATTTTCTTACTGTAAAGCTTTTTAAATTTTTGCATTTTCCGTTTTTCCCATATCTGTTTGATCTTTGTTGTTTTTCAGAGTTTTACCCAATAGTGCCCTTAGTTGCCTTTTTTGTACCCCCTCAAATTCTCTTCCCCTTCTCTTATTCAGGGACTAAACGGGACAACATATTAAGGGATGCAAAGTGGGTTATACAAGTGTTAGTATTTTTCCCGTAGTTTTGTACTCGAAGGGTTTAGGGTTATGAAAATTTTTCATTTTTTTTAGCTTTGAGTTTTCGTTAGATAAAATTTAGTAAGGGTAGCCCCGAATCGATTTATCCCTTTTTCAAAATGGTGGATTTTATCATAGCCAACAACATTGATGGGTATTGCCCCAGCTTTTGCACTAATCTTTGTGTGGATCTTACAGTCCAAGAAAATGTAATAACCAACCCCTCTCCTGTTGTCTTACTGCTGTCACCCATCATAGAACCCACAGGTTTTCGACACAGTTTTCCCCTCCCCGAAACCGTACTGGGTTTTCGTTATAAAACTCTTCCTTTCTAGGTGCCCACCTCTTCTCTTGATAATCTCCCCCTGGCTTTGAAAATATACAGTCAGTGACACTGGCCGTCTTAATGCTTATGTCGGGCTCCTTTTTAAAAGGGGGGCTTTATTTGCGTCTTCCATACCTCAGTAGCGCCCGTTTCAAAGATATTTGAAGATTGTTTTTTAGTGGACACATGCGCCTCTGCTTTCCCCCTCCAGGACCCATGGAGAGATGTTATCCGGGCCCCCCCGCCTTTAGATATCAGCTCGTTTCAGCCTCTTCACTTTTTCCCATTTGTGTATTGTATCCAACATTTTATGGTGCACCCCACCTCTCCGTGTCTGTGTATATCTGTGTGTGTGTTTTTTTGTAGTGTTGTGTATTTTGGTACTCACCGTATGAGGTTGCGGGGGGTCGGCACATGTCCTGGTTCCGCCCTTTTTCGATTTGGGACAATCCCCGGCTCCAAGAGTTGTCGTTCCCTTTTTAAAAACTATATATGGAAACGCCTTTACTGCTTCTCTCTCCAGATTGCTCCATTTCCCACCAAATCTATGGCTGAAAAAATACTCCTAACATCTATATGATAACCTGAGTTTTTTAAATTTTCCCGCTATGCCTTTGTATTGTTTTTTCTCCCAAATTTTTAAAACGTTCTATCCCTGGTTTTGCCTTTTGAATTCCTTTCATATTTTGGTCGCGTTTTCAACCCCCTATTCCTCCCGGCCTCCCGTTCATCAGGCCGAGTTTCCTTTAAGGGTATATCCCTTTGCAAACCTCTACACTTTTTGTAATTTCTTGTTACACTTAACTAGGGGGCTTCTATACTGGTGCTGCGAATTCCAGTATGGGACTTACTACACGGTGTAGTGTCGTGAAATTCTTCTTACTTAAGTAGAAAAACATGCTTTAATTTGCCACAAGCCATTTGCTTTAGCAGTTATTTTGGGTGATATGCTCTTGGGTGTATGCTCGGTATAACTCCCCCTAGGTCCTCATTTTAAGAGGGTTTTCAGCCCTTTCCCGTCTGCTGTCTTCTTTGTCCTTTTCCCAAAAAATTTCAACTTTTAAATTTTGGAGTTAAACTCCAGAAGCATTTGTCTTACCAAAGGGATCCTTCCGTTCTCTTTGTACCTTTCTGGTCCTCTTTAAAATTTCATTCACCTAATTAGTTTCATGTCTTTTGCGAACAGGGAACCCCTGTCGTGTAATTTTGAGTTCTAGAAACAGCCCGGCCCTAGGCTGATCCCTTTTTGTACCCCCTCTCGTCACATTTGCCCATTTTGACACCTATCAAGGGTCATCACTCTAATTTTTTTCCTGCAGGTGTGTTCTTGATCTGTTTTTTGTGTTTTTTCTGCCTTCCCACCTACTCCTCTAGTTTTTGTTCCTCTCTTGTGTGGTACTATGTCAAAAATTTCTTATGTCAAAGACAATACAGTCCACCTCTCTCTCTCTCCCTTTCTCTCTCCTCTCCTCCTCTCTCTCCTTCCTATTTCTGTTTTCCTTTTTGTAGAAACCATAGGGTTTGTCACACGTTTTTTTTTTATCCCCGACCATGCTGGTTTTCCGGATGACTCATGCTTCCTAGTGCTCCAAAAATTTTTGATAATCTTTTCCCTGACTTTTTAAAACTATACATGTCATGACACTGGGCTGTAGTTTAAGGTTGCCGCCCCTTTTCCTTTCTTTAAAATTTGGGGCTAATTTCCTGCTTCCACACCTCCATAGTTGCCCTTTTTCGATCGATTTGTTGAGCGTTGAAGGACACATATGGGCCTCTGTTCTCTCTCTTAGGCCACAAAAATATTAATTGTTTACACCGAAAAAAGGAAATAGATGTAAATTTTTCCCTCCTACCCCGTTGTGTTTTATTGTTTCCAATGCTTGTTGAGAACTCATCAAATTCGGTTTGGGCACCTCTAAGAATTTTCCCTCGCTAAATTTCTTCTGAATCCTTATACTTCCTGCTATTCCTTTTAAGTTTCCCCCCTTTCTCCTAACTGATTGCTTGGTCCCTTACGATTTGTCTTAATCTGTTGTAGCTAACAAAAATTGGATCGGGTTTGGGTTTCAATGGTAAATTATTTTTTCCTTAAAAAGCCGTTGTCCTCTCTGCTTTTTTGCCCCTACTTTTGGGGCCCCTTTGGCTCAGCTCTTTATTTTCTGAGTTCTTTGCCTTCTATCTTTCCCCTGCTCTACATAGCAATTACCACTAAAACCCCCTACACCTTTCCGGGGGAAGCCTGAGTCCTATGTTCTTCCCATTGTTTTTACTCCCATGTACTAATTTCCCTCTCTGCCCCCTTTTGAAGTTTGGCCTTTCATTTTTTTTCTGTGGTGTTATTCTTCTCCTTTGTTACTTCTGAAGGTATTCGAAACCTCAGTATCACGTGGTTCCTGGCACCAAACGGCCTTTCATATGTAAAAATTCTTTTTAAATCAGAACAACTTAGGGGAATCCCAAAGGGCCCACCACGCTAGTTTTATTTTCCCCACTCTCTCTCTCCTGGGTTTTCCCTAAAAACAAGTTTTTTGAAAATTCCCAATACCCTTCTACATCTTTGTTCTCCATATTCCTGGGCTACCTGCTCCTAGGTTCTTCGTGTCTTTCTCCTTTCCTTGGTCTTGCGTTTAGTAATGGGTTTTTTCACCACCATGGGAACCCAGCTTCTGTGTTCCACTAAGTCATCAGCTTCCCTCTGACCATCCCTCAAAAACTCCGCTGCCCCTCTTTTCCTCAAATTCATAAATCTGAAGTGTGCGTTATTGTGTTTGTATGTGTGTGGCGTGTGTGTGTGTGTGTGTGTGTGTGTGTGTTGTGTGTGTGTGTGTGTGTGTGTGGTGTGTGTGGTGTGTGGTGTGTGTTTTTGGTGTGTGGTTTTTTTGTTTGGGGTTTTGGTGTGTGTGGGGTGTGTGTGGGTTTTTGTGTGTGTGTGTGTGTGGTGTGTTTGGTGTGTGTGTGTGGTGTGTGTGTTTTGTGTTGTGTGTTTGTGGGTTTGTGGGGTGTGTGTGTGTTTGTTGGTGTTGGGGTTTGTGTGTGTGGGGGGTGTGTGTGTGTGTGGGGTTTTGTGTACTACCTAGTTGTCTTACCTATTGTGGTTGAGAGGGCAAACATAGTCCGGGGCCCCGCCTCTTTACTTGGCCCTACCCGGTCACTCTTCTCGCTCCCCCTGAGCTATATCATACCTTTTTAAAGCTTTGTATGCATCCTGCCTCCACTACATCATACCCAGGCTATTCCACTTCCTGACAATTCTGGATGAAAAAAAAACTTCCCAACATCCCCGTTGTTCATCTAATCTTCAGCTTTCCAAAAGTGACCCCTAGTTGCTGTGTCCCACTCTGGAACATCCTGTCTTGTCCCCATGTCTATACCCCTCAGTATTTTATATGTCATTTTTATACCCCCCCCCCCCCCCAACCTCCTGTCTTTCCCGGTCGTCAGGTCGATTTCCCCTTTAAACCCCACCTCGTAGACCCTACCCCTTACTCCGGGCTAGTTTTTTGCCAACCTTTGCACTTTCTCTAGTTTCCTATAGCTTGGCAGGGGGGGTTCAAACTGGGGTGCAATTCCAAAATGGGCCCAACGTACACATTTAAAAAGGCCTGAAGACTCCCCTTTTTTTTGTGTTTTGGGGTGTTTTTCTTTGGTTTTCCAGGTCCCTATCTGCAGCAGTTATTTGGTTGATGTGCGCTTCAGAGATGTGCCCGGTTTATACTCACACCAAGATCCTTTTCCCTTTAGCGTGACTTCTCACATTATTACAATTTAAGAAGTCACGAAAGCGTTTTGGAATTTCACTATTCTTTCTCAGTGATTGTTTGGCATATTCTGATAACACCTGTTTATGTGATCTTATTGCATAATGTATATATAATATATATATATATATATATATATATATATATATATATATATATATATATATATATATAATATATATATATATATAATATATATATATATATATCAGTAACAACACTGCACTAGCCAAGCACTCGAACCCATGCTGCTTTGGTCTGAATCATGGTGGGCGAAAACGCATGACGCCCTAATCCCATACGATCCTTACAAGTAGGGCATCCAGAGGAACTGGATGTTGCACTCCCTACCCAAGGACACACGATGGTGTGGATGACTCTAGCTAATTTCATTCTAGTCCTTGTTTGGTGTACTAGTTCAACGAGCAGTATTTTACATTATTGTGACCACGAACTGCTCGTTGAACTAGTACACCAAACAGGACTAAATGAAATTAGCCTAGAGTCATCCACACCATCGTGAGTCCTTGGTACGGAGTACAACATCCAGTTCCGCTGGATGCCCTACTTGTAAGGATCGTATGGTCCAGTGGATTAGGCGTCATGCGTTTTCGTCCACCATGAGGCAGGCTAAAGCAGCATGGGTTCGAGTCCTTGGCTAGTGCAGTGTTGTATTGATCAATACCACTCGTTCGTGGTGATATATATATATATATATATATATATATTTATATATATACCGTATAATTAACCCAAAATTTGAAATGACTTGGGAAAAGTTTCAGAAATTTGGTTGATTTAACAGTACATACTGAAACTATTATCTTAAACCACCTGGCAATTAACGTGTTGGAACACCTGGCAAGTAACTCATAACAACATCTGGCAACCTGTTTGTTTCGTCACCTGGCAAATTTTCTCTTTGACAACCTGGCATGTAGTATGTTAGACCGTCTGGTAAGTAGCATGTTAGACCACCTGTCACCTAATATGTTAGAGGACCTGTCAGCTAATATGTTAAACAAGCTGGCAATTACCACGTAAATCTACCTGGTATCCAGAAAGTTAAGCTACTTGGCACCTAGCGTATTAGACCATCTGACAAAATGTTAGACCATCTGACAAAATGTTAGACCATCTGACAAAATGTTAGACCATCTGACAAAATGTTAGACCATCTGACAAAATGTTAGACCATCTGACAAAATGTTAGACCATCTGACAAAATGTTAGACCATCTGACAAAATGTTAGACCATCTGACAGCTAGAATGTTAGACCATCTAAACCGTCAGAATGTTGGAAAACTTGATAACTACTATGTTAGACCACTTGGCAAGTATTATGTTAGACCACTTGGCAAGTATTATGTTAGACCACTTGGCAACTACTGAGTTAGACCACTTGGCAGCTAGCATGTTGGACTACTTGGCAACTATTATGTTGGACCACTTGACAACTAGCATGTTGAACCACTTGACAATTAGCATATTGAACCACTTGACAACTAGCATGTTGAACCACTTGACAACTAGCATATTGGACCACTGACAACTAGCATGTTGGACCACATGGCGACTAGTATGCTGGACCACTTGATAACTAGCATGTTGGACCACTTGAGAACTAGCATATTGGACCACTTGACAACTAGCATGTTGGACCACTTGATAACTAGCATGTTGAACCACTTGACACTAGCACGTTGAACCACTTGACAACTAGCATATTTTACCACTTGACAACTAGCATATTGGACCACTTGACAACTAGCATGTTGGACCACATGGCGACTAGTATGTTGGGCCACTTGATAACTAACATGTTGAACCACTTGACAACTATTATGTTGGACCACTTGATAACTAACATGTTGGACCACTTTATAACTAGCATGTTGACCACATGGCGACTAGTATGTTGGACCACTTGATAACTAGCATGTTGGACCACTTATAACTAGAATTTTGGAAAATTTTTAAAAACTAGTATTTTTTGGACCACTTGATAACTAGCATTTGGGGACCACTTGATAACTAGCATGTTGACCACTTGATAACTAGCATTTTGGGCCACTTACAACAAATTCCGTTGGACCATTTGGACAACTAGAAATGTTGAACCATTTGGGCATCTACATGACATAAATGCTTAAAAACATTTTTTAACATGCTCCCGTTTTTGTGTTGCCTTTAAAAATTTTTAAATTTTACAGACTTTTCCATATCAGAGAATATGGGTTCTATGATCTTAGACAATAAATATATATTTTAAATTAATTTCTCTTAAAAAATTTTTAAATATTCCGGGCTACACGTCCTAATAAAAACATAATATTTCGGGCGTCTGGTGTTAAAGAACAACAAGTTTTTCCCTTTCTAGTACTCTGTTCACGAGGTTTGGGTTTTTCCGTGGTGGGACGGGTCTGCGGGGAACGGTGACCCTCAAAAAACACGCCTCGATCCCGGGCCAATAGTTCTCCTTGTTTCTGTGGCCCAATTTTTGTTTAACGGGTAGAAGTTGAAATTTTTCGCTTTTTTCCTTTTCCGAAAAATACATTTTTGGGATGCTTTTATTTTTTTTTCAGATTTTTTACCTAATGAAGATGCAAGATTATTTCCATTCTTTGTATCCTCCCCAAATTTCTTTTCCCTTTTTCTCTTTTTCGGGGCCCTAAACGGGACAACATATTTAAGGCATGCAAAGTGTTTTATACAAATAGTGTTAGTATTTTTCCTGTAGTTTTGTACTCGAAGGTTAAAGGTTTTTGAAATTTATCTTTTTGGGTTAGCTTTGTTTGTTCTCGTTTGATTTTAAATTTAGTGAAGAGGGTAGCCAGGGAAAATTCGTATTAACCTTTATCAAAAAATGGTGAAATTTTTTATCATTTTACCCAACAACATTGAGGGGTACTTGTCCCCCAAATTTTGCACTAATCTCTTGTGGGATCTTACAGCCCCAAGAAAATGTAATATACCCAACCCCCCTTTTCTTTTTTTGTTTTAAACTGCTGTCACCCCTTCATAGAACTCCACGGGTTTTTCCGACAAAAGGATTTCCCGCCCCCTAAAACCGTACGGGTTGTCGTTGATAACTCTTTCCCTTTTCTAGGTCTCCACCCTTTTCCTTTTGATAACTTCCCATGCTTCGAAAAATTTATACATGTCAGTGACACGGGCCTGTTTTTAAAAATGTTTAGTTCTGCTTTTTTTTAAAAAATTTTTTTTTGGGATTTTAAATTTGCTGTCTTCCATCCCTTTCATGTATTTCGCCCTGTTTCAACAGTATGTTGAAGATTTTTGTTAGGGTACACTTTAGCCCCTCTTCCCTCTCTCAGGCCCCATGAGAGATTTAAACCGGCCCCATGGGCCTTTTTAGATTCTATTTGCTTAGCAGCCCTTCCCCTTCTTCCTCATTTGGTGTATTGTACCCAAACTTTTTGAGGGTTTGAAACCCCAAACCTCTCCTTTGTCTGTGTATATCTCGTGTGTTTTGTGTGTTTTGGGGTTTGTGTATTTGGGGAAATCACCTGTATGGGGTTTTGCGGGGACCCGAGTCACATGTCCGGGGTTTCCGGGCCTCTTCGATGGTAAAATTTCCCGGCTCCAAGACCCCTTGTCGTTCCTTTTTTTAAAAGCTATTTTAGGTTTAGCCCAAAAACTGCTTCTCTCTCCAGATTGCTCCTTTTTCCTCCCAACCCTCTATGGCTGAAAAAATACTTCCTAACATCTATATGATATACCGGGGTTTTTCAAATTTTTCCCGCTATGCCTTTTTTATTGTTATTTTTCCCCTTTCTAAAAAATTTTATCCCTGTTTTTCCTTTTGAATTCCTTTCAGTAAATTTTTTTCGTCGTTATCAGATCCCCCTATTCCCCTGGCCCCTGTGCATCAGGCCCAGTTTCCCCTTTTAAAGGGTAATCCCTTACAAAACCCCTACACTTTAAAGTAAAATTTCCCTTTTTTACACTTAACTAGGTGAGGCTTCTATAAATGGTGCTGCGAATTCCAGTATGGGGGCTTACGTACACGGTGTAAATGTCGTGAAAGTCTTCTATTAGATGTAGAAAAACTATGCTTTAAAATTTTCCACAAGGGTTCCCTTTGCTTCAACAGTTTTGGCTGATTTTCGTCTCTGGATGTAACTCGGGATGAACTCGCCCCTAGGTCCCCCTCATTTTAAAGAGGGTTTTCCCGCCTTTACTTTTCCCTCCCGCTGTCTTCTTTGTCCTTTTCCCCAAAATTTCTAACTTTACACTCTTGGAGTTTTAAAATCCGGGAAATTCCCTTTGTCTTAAAAAAGGCTATGGGGCCCGTCCCGTTCTCTTTGTACCTTTTCCCGGGCCTCTTTAAACTTGCCCCCTTCACCTAAATTTGTTTCGGGCTTTTGCGAACAGGGAAAACCTCTGTCGTGTAATTTTGAGTTCTAAAAAACAGCACCGCCCCCTGGGCCCGGTCCTTTTTTTGTACCCCTCCGTCACATTTGCCCATTCTGACACCCCTCATCAAGGATCATCACTCTAATTTCCTTCCTGTTTAAAGGGGTGGGCCTTTATCTGTTGTTGTGTTTTTTCTGCCCCTTTTTTTACCTAATCCTCTAGTTTTTGTTCCAGTCTCTTGTGTGGTACCTTTTCAAAAATCTTCTTATAGTTTAATGACAAAACAGTCCCCCCCCCCCCCCCCCCCTCTCTCTCTCTCTCTCCTCCTCTCTCTCTCTCCTTTTCTTTTCCCCCTCAACTCTCTCTCCTTCTCTCTGGCCCCCCCTCTCTCTCTCTCTCTTCCTCCCCCTTTTCTCTTTTCTCCTATCCTATTTCTGTTACCCCTTTTTTGTAGAAATCCATACGGTTTTTTGACCCCGATTTTTTTATCCCCGAATTTCCCTGCTGGTTGCCAGGAAGAGCCCCTTTTCTTCCCAAAGGTCCCAAAACTTTTCTGATAATCTTTCCCCCGCTTTTATACTATACATGTCAGTGACACCCGTCTGTAAATTTAATGTTTTTTCGTCTGTCCCCCTTTCTTTTAAACCCTTTTGGACTATATTTTTCCCCGTCTTTTTACACCTCCAAAAGTTGCCCTTATCGATCGATTTTTTTGAAGGGCTGTTGAAGGAGGCACATATGGTGCCTCTGTTTTTCTCTCTTAGGGCCCACAGAGAGTTTTATCTGTTCCTAAACCCCCCATAAAAAAGGTACATAGCTCATGTAACACTTCTTCACCTCCTACCCAGTTGTGTGTATTGTTTCCATGCTTGTTGATGAACTCATAAAATTTGGGTTTTTGTGGTCACCTCTAAAATTCCTCCCAAAATTTTTTGCTGAGCCCCTTACAGTTTTCCGCTCATTCCTTGTAAGTTTCCCCTCCTTACTTCTCTGGGATGATTGCTTGGTCCCTTACTGTATTTGTTTTACTCTGTTGTGCTATACAACAAATTTGGGATGGGATTTGGCTTTCAAGGGAATGTCATTCTTAAAAGCCGTTGTCCTCTTGCTTTTCATGATACTTTTTGGGGGCCCTTTTGGGCTCAGTTTTTTACTTTCTGATTCTTTGCCTTCTATATTTTCCCCCTGCTCTACGTGCAATTACCACAAACTCTCTACACCTCCGGAAAAACCCCTGAGCCCTATGTTTTTTCCCTTTTTTCACTCCCATGTACAATTTTCATCTCTGTCCCTTTTCGAAGTTGGGCCTTTCTTTTTTTTGCTGTGGTTTATTCCTCTCCCTTGTTACTTCTGAAAGGGTTTTCAAACTCATACACGGGGTTTCCCTGGAAACCAAGGGGCCCTTTCATATGTAAAATTCTTTAAAGTCAAACAATTAGGGGGTAAAATACAAGGCCCACCATCGCTAGTTTATTCTCCCTACTCTCTCTTCTGGGGTATCCCTAACAACAAGTTGTATAAATTCCCAATACCAAATTCCCGCATCTTATTTTCCCCAACCCCCTGGTTACCATGCATCTTAGGTTTTTCGTGCTTTCTCCTCCCTTTGGCCCTTTGCAGTTTAGAATGGTTTTTTTTCCCCCATGGGAACCCCAGTCTTCGTGTTCCTATGAATCTTTAGTTCACCTCTGCCATCTCCCCAAAAATCCCTGTCCTCTGTTTCCTCGGCATTCATAAAAGTCTGAAATGTGCATGTTAAGTGTGTGGTGGTGCGTGTGTGTGTGTGTGGTGTGTGTGTGTGTGTGTGTGTGTGTGTGTGTGTGTGGGTGTGTGTGGTGTTGTGTGTGTGTGGTGTGTTGTGTTTTGTGTTTGTGTGTGTTTTTGTGGGGTGTGTTGTGTGTGTGTGTGTGGTTTGTTGTTTTGTTGTGGTTGGGGTTTGTGTTGGGGGGTTTTTGGGTTTGGTTTTTTGTGTGGCATATATACCTTTTTTTAAAATAGTATGCATCCCCCCTCCACTAAAAATCACTTCCCAGGGTTTCCACTTCCCACAATTCTGTGCTGAAGAAATACTTCTAACTCCCTGTTGTTCTCTGAATCTTTAGCTTCCAAAAGTGACCCCTAGTTCTGTGTCCCATCCGGAACATCCTGTCTCTGTCCACCATGTCTATACCTTTCCAGTTTTTATATGTCATTTTCATACCCCCCCCCCTAACTCTCCTGTTTTCCAGTGTCGTCAGGTCGTTTTCCCTTTAAAAACCCACCTCGTAACCATCCCCCCTTACCCTCCGGGACTAGCCCTTCTTAAAAACCTTTGCACTTTTCTCTATTTCCTTATTTTTTGGGCAGGGAGGGGTTCCAAACGGGGTGATGCTTTTCCAAATATGGGGCCTAAGTACACAGGTACAAGGCCTAAATGACCCTTTTTTAGATGTTGGAGTGCTGTTTTGGGTTTGCCAGGTGCCCATATGCTGAAAGGTTTTTTGGTTTGATTTTGCGCTTCAGGAGATGTGCCTGGTGTTTACTCACCCCAAAGATCCTTTTCCCTTTGAGTGAGGTTTTAGGCCCCGGGGCCCCGGACTGTACTAGTCTGTGATTTCTTGCCCTTCCCCCAAACTTTTTGACTTTGCACTTGGTGGGGTTTAACCCAGGGGCCAGTTTTTTGGACCCGGCGGGAGTCGTCCAGATCCCTTGTGTTTGCCTGGTCTTCTCCCATTGAATTCTTCTTATCACTTCACATCATTGCAAAACGGGGCCTTCAGAGTCTATTCCCCTGTCAGTCTTCACAAAAAACCCGAAGCAACCGGGCCTAGGACATGCCCGTACACCCCCTCGTTACCGGCGCCCACTTTGACACCCCGCCACATACCATACTCGCTGTTTTCTTCCCCGGAAGGGATACCTGACCCACTGTATGCCTTCCTGTTATCCTGCTTGGTCCTCCACTTTTCCCCCTAATTCTTTTTTGGGGCTGGTCAAATGCCTTCTTACACCCAAAAAAATGCAATCACCCACCCCTTCTTCTTGTCTTACTGCTCCCCTGTATAAACTCCAGTAGGGTTTTGGAACGGGTTTCCCTCCCCAAACCCGGGTGGTGTCATTGAAAGCCTTCCTTTTAGGTCCCACCCCTTTCCTTGTAATTTTCCCCCCATGACCTTGCATACATACACGTCGTGACCTGATTTTTTTTTTTCTTTTTTTTTTTGGAAAAAAATTTGGGGCTACATTTGCTGCCTCCCCCCATTTCCGGTAGTCGTCCTGTTTCGATAGAGTTTGAAGATAGTTTTTTATGATAACAAAACTCCTCTGCCCCTCTCTCAGGCCCATGGGAATGTTTTTTCCCCCCCCAAATTGCCTTTTAGGTTTAGCTCACTTAACTGCCCCCTTCACTTCTTCCCCGGTTGTTGTTTTTTATCAACACTTTTGATGTACCCCCCCTCTGTCTTTGGAGACCCTTTGTCTCCTCTGTGAACACTTCTTTAAATCCCTGCGAGCTCCTCACTACTTCGGGGATTTT
>NC_069426.1:21489046-21516757 GCF_026875155.1 Cherax quadricarinatus
CCAGACCAAGAACTAAAAGGGGTAGTTATTGGCTTCTTTCTGAGAGCCTACAGGATTTCCAGTCCGCAGTTCCTCGAAAAGAATGTACATACATCACCAACTCTTTTAGTTCACTACACTTTCCCCTACACTTCATACGTGACTGCAGGAAACGTGCAACACGTATCCTCAGCAAGACCAACACCTATCAAATGAAGAAAAGCCTCCAAGTTACATCGTTTTACCGGTCAGCAACGTTGCCACTAATGTTTCAAAAATTTTTTGACAGAAAACTGGCTAAAATATCTCCCAGCTCTTCAACTACTATTGGGAACCTGATACAAAAAACCCAAGCATGATTCTGGCACAAGTGCAGGAATCACACTATACCATGTGGGGGTGTGACAAAGTATATGTAGGGAAAACAGCCAAAAACTCATGGACATTAGAAAATAGCAGAACACAAAAATGCTTGCAGAAAGATGACCGCAAAAACGCATGTGTTCAACATAGAGACGATGTTGGACACCTCATGAAATTCAATGGAAGCTAAACTAGTTATTAAAGAAGACGACTTAAGACGGAGAAAATGCATTGAAGCTGCACTAATTTCTGTCAGTAACACTATAAAGCAAAAATCCGGTAGTTACAGTATTTCAAAATTACTAAGCAAGAGGATATTACCCATCCTGGGAACTGGTGTTACTTGATGCCAGCAGGTCCCTCTCTAACCTCACCTCCTTAGTTCCATTACTACTACTACTACTACCACCACCTCTACCCACGCTTCACCTCACCTGACTCCCACCACTATATATATGTGTGTTTTCTTAGTTTTCTCTGTATTAGGACTGAAGAAGCCACTCGTGGCGAAACGTTTCCTTTAATAAATGTCCTGAACTGTACATAAGTGTCTTTTTCCACACTCCTGTGTTGTTGGGTTGGTGCTGCTTAAGTATCATGTATGCCAATGTTTTTGAAATTTTGTAGTTTCCAGTGTTGCGTTCTATAGTGTCGGTGACGGCGATTAGTGAGGCTTCTAGGCACCGTCGGCGTCTGAGGTCTGGTTCGGTGAGAACGAGTTGTGCCTCGTTCCAGTTCATCAAATGCCCCGTGGAGTCTCTGTGGAGGACACAGGCGTACCTTACATCGTCTCTGTTAGAGGCATTTCGATGCTCATTCAGGCGGACTGCAAGATCTCTGCCTGTCTCACCTACATATTTCTTGGGACAGAACCCACAAGGGATAGTGTAGACGCCTGCTGTAGAAGTTAGAGGTGTGGGTTGAGTTTCGTAGTGAGGTCTTTGATAGATGATGTGTTTATGGTGGAAACGTTGATGTTACTCATAGCAAGTGCCCGGCGAGTATTCGTGGCAACATCGCCACATGGGAGTACTATGAACTGTTTAGGGGGCTGTTCCATGGGCGGTTTGTTGAGGATAGCTTGTGCCTTGAGTCTGCAATTTCGGATGAAGAAAGATGGGAACTGAAGACGTGTAAAGGCTTGTGTTATGTAAGTGCGTTCTTCTTCTAGAAAACAAGGGCTGGAGATGCGAAGAGCTCTCAAGAAGAAGCCAATGAGGACTCCTCTCTTAGTGCGGGTGTCTTGGTGTGAATAGAAGTGTATAAGATCGTCCTTGTTGGTAGGTTTTCTATACACTTTGAAGAGAAGTTTGTCACTGTTGGGTTGGGAGATCTGCACAGTAGAACGTCGAGGAAAGGAAGTTTGCCATCATTTTCGAGTTCAAGTGTAAACTTTATTGATGGTTCAACTGCATTGATCTTGTTGAGAAGGGCCTGGATATTGAGACGTCTCGGATAGAAAACCAATATATCATCAACGTATCTTAGCCAGGTAACGGTGTTGGGAATGAGGGTGCTGAATTTCTCTGTCTCCAGGTTTTCCACGAAGAGGTTGGCAAGCACAGCACTGAGCGGGCTGTCCATTGCCATCCCAAACCATTGTTTGTAACAGTTGTCCTGATACTTGAAGAAGTTGAAATTAACACAAAGTTCCACTCGCCGGGCACTTACTATGAGTAACATCAACGTTTCCACCATAAACACATCATCTATCAAAGACCTCACTACGAAACGCAGCCCCACACCTCTAACTTCTACAGCAGGCGTCTACGCTATCCCTTGTGGGTTCTGTCCCAAGAAATATGTAGGTGAGACAGGCAGAGATCTTGCAGTCCGCCTGAATGAACATCGAAATGCCTCTAACAGAGACGATGTAAGGTACGCCTGTGTCCTCCACAGAGACTCCACGGGGCATTTGATGAACTGGAACGAGGCACAACTCGTTCTCACCGAACCAGACCTCAGACGCCGACGGTGCCTAGAAGCCTCACTAATCGCCGTCACCGACACTATAGAACGCAACACTGGAAACTACAAAATTTCAAAAACATTTGGCATACATGATACTTAACAGCACCAACCCAACAACACAGGAGTCACATGATTTCATCGTCTACCCGTCCTCATCATAGGTAGAGGTTGTTTTGATAAGGACTTGCCTCGCATGGGCCAGTAGGCCTTCTACAGTGTTCCTCCATTCTTATGTTCTTATGACATTCCTCGGGTCACGTGCGTCACATCTCACTCTCCGCCTATATATATATAATGTCTTTCTACCTCTGTATGTTAGAAGTGATCAAGGTCCCAGGACCGAAACGTTTTCTAATAAATATGTTATAGTGTCTGCTTACGTGTCTTTCTAAACCAACTTGTCGGTATTTATTACCAAGGTTTATACCATCCTACTTAGTAAATGGCTCTTATATTTAATGGGTTGTGTTGATGTCAGTTTTACTTCAGTGAATTAATTTGTCTTGATGCTGGCACAAAGATCATGATTCAAAGAACTGGACTTATCTTCTTGCTTTGATCAATTTTGAATTCCTCCCATTCTACAAGGTTTGGCACTTTTCTTTGATTAAAATATAATAATTGTGAATGGCATCACTCTTCAATAGATGATGAATCACAAGAAATAGTTGGAACGTTTCATAAGTATAGGATGTGTAGGCAAAAATATTTGCTGGATTCTATGCAATGAAAGGAAAATGCATCTTATGATCATGATTATGATCAGTTTCTAACTTTTAGTGATGTGTTTTCCTGAAAGGAAACAATTTCTTTATGATGGGTTGTGAAAGTTTTCATGTGTCAGTTTTATTAATCGATTTGGTGTTTGTGACATAACTGAGGGATGTCTCTCTTGATCACAATTAAGTTTCAGTGTTTCACTTTGTTTGATTATTCTTGGTTAAATCAACTTAACGTTCTTTTATGCTATGAACACTAAGCTTAAATAAAACCTACTGAAAATTTCCAGCCAAAACAAGACTCGCAGCAATGGTTTCAAGTTCGAAAAATTCAGATTCAGGAAGGATATAGGAAAGCACTGGTTTGGTAATAGAGTTGTGGATGAGTGGAACAAACTCCCGAGTACAGTTATTCAGGCTAAAACGTTGTGTAGTTTTAAAAATAAGTTAGATAAATACATGAGTGGGTGTGGGTGGGTGTGAGTTGGACCTGGCTAGTTTGTGCTACTAGGTCTGATGCCGTGCTCCTTCCTTAAGTGGTGGTGACCAGACTAGGTGGGTCATTGGGCTAATTGGGCGGGAAGACCATGGCCCTTCTTCGTATGGGTCAGTAGGCCTGCTGCAGTGTTTCTTCTTTCTTATGTTTTTTATGTTCTTAAAAACTGGCCAGTCATATTTAGAGAAACGTTTGTATTGATTTTTGTCTGGATACGTTCCAATTTGCTTTTTTTAAGAAAAAATAATGGGAAAAATTGTATAGTACTTTTAATGCGACTATCTCTAAGTGCCACATCTGATTAACTTCGACACATCAATACTGATAATCTGATCGCACAACTTCTGAACATCCCCAAGCTTAATGTCCCTGAGTATTTTATGATACTGGTCTCTGTGGTCCCTCTGAAAGATTTGAATTAGATTTGGTTTGTGTAAGTCCTAAATTTGCCATTTGTATTGAAGAAATTTGACTATTAGTTCCCAAATAATGACTTACGGATGTCTCTTCTCATTCTCTTCACATCTTCAACGATAACATTTTACCGCTCTGTAGTATTCCAGTTTCGTGGGTTGAGACATTATTTTTGTAGTGTGTAACTTTATACAACGACACTTTGTTACTTTTTCTTCTAATACTGAATTTGCTATTTACTATCAATAGCTTCGTCTTATTGCTGCTACTTCAGCTTCCTGCTACTTTTTCAACTACTTGCCACCGTTTCACTTATCTGCTACTGCCTCTACTACTGCTACTGCTTTATCTGCCATAACTGCTTCAAATATCTGCTGCTACTATAACCACCTGCTACTGGTTTTACTACCTACTGCTGTTTTAACTACCTGTTACTGCTTCAGTTACCTGCTGGTGCTTCAATATCTGTTTCAACTGCCTGCTCCTGTTTCATACTATTTCAGTTGACTGCTATTATTTTCTTTACTGTTTAAATACCTGCTATTGCTTCACTATACTGTTTCAACTACCTGCTACTGCTACATCTACTGCTTAAATACCTGCTACTGCTTCATCTACTGTTGAAAATACCTGCTACTGTTTTATCTACTGTTTCAACTACCTGCTACTGCTTCATCTACTGTTTAAAGCACCTGCTACTGCTTCATCTACTGTTTAAAGCACCTGCTACTGCTTCATCTTCTGTTGAAAATACCTGCTACTTTTTCATCTACTGTTTCAACTACCTGCTACTGTGGAAATATAAACACATATGCAGTATAATGTGATCCTTTATTGACAACGTTTCACCCACACAGTGGGCTTTTTCAAGTCACACACAGATCTACCTAGGGTAGAAGGTACGGGAGTATTTATAGTCATGTCGGTTCTCTGAACCATTCATCTACAAACATGTTCAGAATGTTGAGGTCAGGTGGAGAATGCTGCATCTGATGATCTGCCGGGTGGAGTTATAGTCTTGGGTAGCTTGGCAGGGGTATTGGACAAGTTGTGAGTAGACCTTCTGCAGTGTTCTATGTTCTTATGTGGGATAGCGATGAAGAAGTTTCTTGGCGAGTGGTTCAGCTATGTTATAGAAGCCATTGTTCTGGTTGAAATTGTTGGTTATAGAGATAAACGATGATTCCAGGATTCTTCGGTATTGAGTGTTGTCTTCTGTGGCGATAAGTCTTGAGTTTCTGTAGTTAATTAAATGGTTGTGTGAATTGCGATGTTGTACACAGGCATTCCTTGTATCGTCAGTCCTGCTTGCATATTGGTGTTCTGAAATACGTGTTTGGAGGTCTCTTGATGTTTCGCCCACATATAATTTGTTGCAGTCATTACAAGGGATTATGTATACCCCTGCAGAGGATGGAGGC
This sequence comes from Cherax quadricarinatus, assembly GCF_026875155.1. Taxonomy (NCBI): domain Eukaryota; kingdom Metazoa; phylum Arthropoda; class Malacostraca; order Decapoda; family Parastacidae; genus Cherax; species Cherax quadricarinatus. Next base: position 21,494,410 of record NC_069426.1, read on the forward strand.
TTGTCTTGTCTACTACTGGTGATGTCCTTGATGGTCGTGGTTGTGGAGGTAGATACTTGGAATGATGTATTGGAAAAGATGTTGGAAACATGTTTGGCAATGGAGTTGGTGGGGAGGACTATGTATCTCTTCTCGGCAGTGTCTTCTCTGGGTGTGTTGAAGATGTTTAATGCCCGCCGTCTGCAGTCTCTGATGAAGTGACGAGGATAGTGGAGTTTAGAAAATACTTGTTCAATTATAGTGCATTCTTCCTCAAGGAACTCATTGCTGCAGATTCTGAGTGCACGCAGGAAGAAGCCTATAATTACACCACGTTTGGTTTTGGTGTCGTGGTGAGAGTAGAAGTGGAGAAGATCGTTTTGGTTGGTGGGTTTTCGATAGACTTTAAACGAAGTTCGTGGTCAGCTTTGCAGAGCAGAACATCAAGGAAAGGAAGAGTGTTGTCGACTTCTTCAAGTGTGAACTGGATTGAAGGCTCGACCTGGTTGAGCTTGTCTTGGAGAGCTTGAACGTTGAAGCGTTTAGGAGTTATGAGGAAATGTCGTCAACATAACGGAGCCAGGTGACAGACGAAGGAATAATGGTGGAGAAACGTTCGGCTTCTAGATGTTCCATGTATAGGTTCGCCAGGACCGCACTGAGTGGCGAACCCATGGGTAGTCCAAAAGTCTGCTGAAAGAGGTGATTTTCGAAAGAGAAACACGTAAAGCCAACACATAGTTCAACAAGGTCGATGAAATCGCTGGCTGGAATGGGAAGATCAAGTGAATCGTCAATTTTCCTGCGCAAGAGATCGATGGCTTGTGTAGTAGGTACTTTGGTGAATAGGGAAGTCACGTCAAGGCTGGAAAGTTTCTTGTTCCTGATGTTGATGCTGCGAATGCGATTGAGAAGATCACCCGAGTGTTTGAGATGTGCTGGACTGATAGTGCCCAAGAGTTTAGAGAGGTGTTTTGCGAGAATTCCTGAGAGCTGGTGGGGAGCACTGCCTATTCCCGAGGATATGGGCCTCAGTGGGATACCAGGCTTGTGAGTTTTTGGCAGGCCGTACATTCTGGCAGGTCTGGGGTTGCTTGGGATGGTGTGCAGAAGTTTCTTCCCTTGTTCTAAGCCCCTCAGAATGCGGCGAGTCCTTTGAAGAAAAGTTTTAGTAAGGTTGTCCACTTGGTTAGTTTGTGAGAGGTTTGTAGGTATCTGGGTCATTAAGTAGATTGAGCATTTTGTTCCTGTAATCGTCAGTGTTCATGATAACAACACCACCTCCTTATCAGCGGTGGTGACCCTGATGGTCGTGTCTTCTGCTAAACCTTTGAGTGCATTGATGTAACGTCGAGGTATGACTGGGGAGCTGCGTGTTGAGATGGCTGCTGAGATGATGCCTTGAAGATAGCCTTTTTGGAAGTCGGAGTCATTGTGTCTGTAGTTTTTGGCGATGAAATTGAGGTCTTGTTTTGGTTTCGTAACTCCTGTTGCGAATTTGAGGCCTAAGCTGAGGGCTTCAGTTTCTGTGGTTGACAGTGGACGAGATGAAAGATTTTGAACCACAGAAACCAAACCACAGAAACTGAAGCCCTCAGCTTAGGCCTCAAATTCGCAACAGGAGTTACGAAACCAAAACAAGACATCAATTTCATCGCCAAAAACTACAGACACAATGACTCCGACTTTCCAAAAAGGCTATCTTCAAGGCATCATCTCAGCAGCCATCTCAACACGCAGCTCCCCAGTCATACCTCGACGTTACATCAATGCACTCAAAGGTTTAGCAGAAGACACGACCATCAGGGTCACCACCGCTGATAAAGGAGGTGGTGTTGTTATCATGAACACTGACGATTACAGGAACAAAATGCTCAATCTACTTAATGACCCAGATACCTACAAACCTCTCACAACTAACCAAGTGGACAACCTTACTAAAACTTTTCTTCAAAGGACTCGCCGCATTCTGAGGGGCTCAGAACAAGGGAAGAAACTTCTGCACACCATCCCAAGCAACCCCAGACCTGCCAGAATGTACGGCCTGCCAAAACTCACAAGCCTGGTATCCCACTGAGGCCCATATCCTCGGGAATAGGCAGTGCTCCCCACCAGCTCTCAGAATTCTCGCAAAACACCTCTCTAAACTCTTGGGCACTATCAGTCCAGCACATCTCAAACACTCGGGTGATCTTCTCAATCGCATTCGCAGCATCAACATCAGGAACAAGAAACTTTCCAGCCTTGACGTGACTTCCCTATTCACCAAAGTACCTACTACACAAGCCATCGATCTCTTGCGCAGGAAAATTGACGATTCACTTGATCTTCCCATTCCAGCCAGCGATTTTCATCGACCTTGTTGAACTATGTGTTGGCTTTACGTGTTTCTCTTTCGAAAATCACCTCTTTCAGCAGACTTTTGGACTACCCATGGGTTCGCCACTCAGTGCGGTCCTGGCGAACCTATACATGGAACATCTAGAAGCCGAACGTTTCTCCACCATTATTCCTTCGTCTGTCACCTGGCTCCGTTATGTTGACGACATTCTCCTCATAACTCCTAAACGCTTCAGCGTTCAAGCTCTCCAAGACAAGCTCAACCAGGTCGAGCCTTCAATCCAGTTCACACTTGAAGAAGGAGTCGACAACACTCTTCCTTTCCTTGATGTTCTGCTCTGCAAAGTTGACCACGAACTTCGTTTTAAAGTCTATCGAAAACCCACCAACCAAAACGATCTTCTCCACTTCTACTCTCACCACGACACCAAAACCAAACGTGGTGTAATTATAGGCTTCTTCCTGCGTGCACTCAGAATCTGCAGCAATGAGTTCCTTGAGGAAGAATGCACTATAATTGAACAAGTATTTTCTAAACTCCACTATCCTCGTCACTTCATCAGAGACTGCAGACGGCGGGCATTAAACATCTTCAACACACCCAGAGAAGACACTGCCGAGAAGAGATACATAGTCCTCCCCACCAACTCCATTGCCAAACATGTTTCCAACATCTTTTCCAATACATCATTCCAAGTATCTACCTCCACAACCACGACCATCAAGGACATCACCAGTAGTAGACAAGACAAGCCTCCATCCCTCTGCAGGGGTATACATAATCCCTTGTAATGACTGCAACAAATTATATGTGGGCGAAACATCAAGAGACCTCCAAACACGTATTTCAGAACACCAATATGCAAGCAGGACTGACGATACAAGGAATGCCTGTGTACAACATCGCAATTCACACAACCATTTAATTAACTACAGAAACTCAAGACTTATCGCCACAGAAGACAACACTCAATACCGAAGAATCCTGGAATCATCGTTTATCTCTATAACCAACAATTTCAACCAGAACAACGGCTTCTATAACATAGCTGAACCACTCGCCAAGAAACTTCTTCATCGCTATCCCACATAAGAACATAGAACACTGCAGAAGGTCTACTCACAACTTGTCCAATACCCCTGCCAAGCTACCCAAGACTATAACTCCACCCGGCAGATCATCAGATGCAGCATTCTCCACCTGACCTCAACATTCTGAACATGACTATAAATACTCCCGTACCTTCCACCCCAGGTAGATCTGTGTGTGTTGTTAGGTAAGACACATATGCAACAGTTAGGTATCTTTATTTCGAAACGTTTCGCCTACACAGTAGGCTTCTTCAGTCGAGTACAGAAAAGTTGATAGAAGCAGAAGATACTTGAAGACGATGTAATCAGTCCATCACCCTTAAAGTTTTGAGGTGGTCAGTCCCTCAGTCTGGAGAAGAGCATTGTTCCATGGAATGAAACAATATGGAGATGAAGTGACAGGATGGATCTGTGTGTGACTTGAAAAAGCCCACTGTGTGGGTGAAACGTTGTCAATAAAGGATCACATTATACTGCATATGTGTTTATATTTCCAGTGTGTCGGTATTTGATACCATTTATTTCTACGTGCTACTGCTTCATCTACTGTTCAAAGTACCTGCTACTGTTTTATCTACTGTTTCAACTACCTGCTACTGTTTCATCTACTGTTTCAACTACCTGCTACTGCTTCATCTATTGATTCAAGTACCTTCTGCTGTTTCATCTACAAGTTCAGCTGCCTGCTACTGTTTCTTTTACCGTTTCGAATAAGAGATACAGTTTCAGCTACTGTTTTAGTTACCTGACAGTACTAATTATATTACCATTGCTGTTGCTAATGCTAGTAGTAGTACTATGACTGTCTATGTTACCACTGCTTTTATGACTACTACTACTGCTATTGCTTTTAATACTGCTACTATTACTACCGCTGCCATTACTAATGCTACTATTACTACTATTGATAATACTATTACTACAATTGCTGTTACTACAATCATTTCAATTAATGTTTCTATATATATTACTTTCAATAATGAATTTCCCGTTCGTACAACTACCCCTACCACAACTAATATTACCACTACCACCATTATTACAGCCACCACAATTACAACCATTACTGCTATTAATATTACTTCATCTTCTACTAATACTCCCCTCAAGGAAGGTTCCTTGATGTTGGTGAGGGGCTCTTGATTTAGGAAATTGGATCTGTGCTCCAGTTCCCCGAATTAAGCCTGAATGCCTTCCACATCCCCCCCCAGGCGCTGTATAATCCTCCGGGCTTAGCGCTTCCCCTTGATTATAATAATAATAATAATAATAATAATAATCTACTAATACTACCACCAATTCTACTCCCTCCTCTTTAATTTTACTTCTTCTACTGCTACTACTACTACTACCTCTTCAGCTAGTACTACTGGTATTACTATTAATAGTACTACTAGTAGTACAACTTCCTTCCTTGATGCTATAGAATGGCTCTTACTTCAATGAACTGAAGCTGCCATTCTCCCTACAAATACTGACACCTCCACTATTACTCTTACCACTACTTTCACTGCTACTCTTACTACTACTTCTACTACTACATTAACTGTTGTTTGTACTACGGTCAGCTTCACGGTTAATGGTACTATTTATATTCCTTTTGGTACCTAAACTGTTCTACTGCTGCTACCACTACTGATACAAACACCACCACTAGTACTGCTGCCATTGTTACTCTCACAGTACCTATAGTGTTCTTACTGTTCAACAATGTGGGTACTATCTCGATGTCTCACATAAGATATGAACTAAAGTGAACATTCACAATCATGCAGAATTATATTATCATTCTTCAAGCGCCTGCCAAAATAAAAAATATTATGATGAACTTAAAATACCTCGACGTGCAGCTGTCCAATATTTGTAAATCAATTATATTTCGCTATGTCAATTACCGATTCACTAATTACCGATGAGTTTTACGAATATAATCAAATTAGCATAAACATTCAGTTGTCTTTAATAGCATAACGACTGTCACAATTGGCATAATGAAATTCCCAGCTACTGTTTATGATAATACATAATGATATATGATAATTTCCGACTCAACATATATATAATATATATATATATATATATATATATATAATATATATATATATATATATATATATATATATATATATATGTCGTGCCGAATATGTAAAACTGGTCAGTTAGCAAGAACTCATTTAAAATTAAGTCCTTTCTAAAATTTTCTCTTATACGTTTAAAGATATATTTTTTCATTAATGTTAATGCAAAAAATTTTAATTTTGCACCAAAAGAATCTTAGAAAACTTACCTAACCTTATTATAACAAGAGCAATTTATTTTAGCCTAACCCAACTAAATATATTTTAGATTTGTTTACAGTAATTTAATACTAAACAAACACAGTGAAATATATTTTTTTCGTTACGTTGAGAATGATTTTGGCGAAATTATTGCATACACAAATTTTCACTTGTCCTATATGGCAAGATGAGCGTTGCTATTTAAGCCAAGATCGCAAGTTTCTGCCTATTCGGCACGACACACACACACACACAACACACACACACACACACACACACACACATATATATATATATATATATATATATATATATAATATATATATATATATATATATATATATATATAAACACTGTGAAAGAATCATGAAATTCCAAGCGTTTCGTGACTTCTCACATTATTACAATTTAAGAAGTCACGAAGCGTTTGGAATTTCACTATTCTTTCTCAGTGATTGTTTGGCATATTCTGATAAACACCTGTTTATGTGATCTTATTGCATATATGTATATATATATATATAATATATATATATATATATATATATATATAATATATATATATATAATATATATATATAAATATATATATATAATATATATATATATATATATCAGTAACAACACTGCACTAGCCAAGCACTCGAACCCATGCTGCTTTGGTCTGAATCATGGTGGCGAAAACGCATGACGCCCTAATCCACTGGACCATACGATCCTTACAAGTAGGGCATCCAGAGGAACTGGATGTTGCACTCCCTACCCAAGGACACACGATGGTGTGGATGACTCTAGGCTAATTTCATTCTAGTCCTTGTTTGGTGTACTAGTTCAACGAGCAGTATTTTACATTATTGTGACCACGAACTGCTCGTTGAACTAGTACACCAAACAGGGACTAGAATGAAATTAGCCTAGAGTCATCCACACCATCGTGAGTCCTTGGGTACGGAGTACAACATCCAGTTCCGCTGGATGCCCTACTTGTAAGGATCGTATGGTCCAGTGGATTAGGGCGTCATGCGTTTTCGTCCACCATGAGGCAGGCTAAAGCAGCATGGGTTCGAGTCCTTGGCTAGTGCAGTGTTGTTATTGATCAATACCACTCGTTCGTGGTGATATATATATATATATATATATATATATTTATATATATACCGTATAATTAACCCAAAATTTGAAATGACTTGGGAAAAGTTTCAGAAATTTGGTTGATTTAACAGTACATACTGAAACTATTATCTTAAACCACCTGGCAATTAACGTGTTGGAACACCTGGCAAGTAACCCATAACACCATCTGGCAACCTGTTTGTTTCGTCACCTGGCAAATTTTCTCTTTGACAACCTGGCATGTAGTATGTTAGACCGTCTGGTAAGTAGCATGTTAGACCACCTGTCACCTAATATGTTAGAGGACCTGTCAGCTAATATGTTAAACAAGCTGGCAATTACCACGTAAATCTACCTGGTATCCAGAAAGTTAAGCTACTTGGCACCTAGCGTATTAGACCATCTGACAAAATGTTAGACCATCTGACAAAATGTTAGACCATCTGACAAAATGTTAGACCATCTGACAAAATGTTAGACCATCTGACAAAATGTTAGACCATCTGACAAAATGTTAGACCATCTGACAAAATGTTAGACCATCTGACAAAATGTTAGACCATCTGACAGCTAGAATGTTAGACCATCTAACCGTCAGAATGTTGGAAAACTTGATAACTACTATGTTAGACCACTTGGCAAGTATTATGTTAGACCACTTGGCAAGTATTATGTTAGACCACTTGGCAACTACTGAGTTAGACCACTTGGCAGCTAGCATGTTGGACTACTTGGCAACTATTATGTTGGACCACTTGACAACTAGCATGTTGAACCACTTGACAATTAGCATATTGAACCACTTGACAACTAGCATGTTGAACCACTTGACAACTAGCATATTGGACCACTTGACAACTAGCATGTTGGACCACATGGCGACTAGTATGCTGGACCACTTGATAACTAGCATGTTGGACCACTTGAGAACTAGCATATTGGACCACTTGACAACTAGCATGTTGGACCACTTGATAACTAGCATGTTGAACCACTTGACAACTAGCACGTTGAACCACTTGACAACTAGCATATTTTACCACTTGACAACTAGCATATTGGACCACTTGACAACTAGCATGTTGGACCACATGGCGACTAGTATGTTGGACCACTTGATAACTAACATGTTGAACCACTTGACAACTATTATGTTGGACCACTTGATAACTAACATGTTGGACCACTTTATAACTAGCATGTTGGACCACATGGCGACTAGTATGTTGGACCACTTGATAACTAGCATGTTGGACCACTTGATAACTAGAATGTTGGACAACTTGATAACTAGTATGTTGGACCACTTGATAACTAGCATGTTGGACCACTTGATAACTAGCATGTTCGACCACTTGATAACTAGCATGTTGGACCACTTGACAACTATTACGTTGGACCACTTGACAACTAGCATGTTGAACCACTTGGCATCTAGCATGACATAAATGCATTAAACAGTTTTTAACATGACTGCGTGTTGTGTTGCCATTAAAACTTTAATTACAGACTTTCCATATCAGAGAATATCGTTCTATGATCTTAGACAATATAATATATATTTTCATTAAGTCTCTTAGATAAATTAAATATTCCTGCTACACGTCTCTAATAAGAACATAATATTTCTGCGTCTGGTGTTAAAGAACAACAAGATTTTCCTGCTAGTACTCGTGTTTCACGAGGTTTCGTTTTCCTGTGGTGGGACGGGTCTGCAGGGACGGTGACCCTCGAAAACACGCCTCTGATGCCGGCCAATAGTTCTCCTTGTTTCTGTGTGTCTAATTTGCTTACTGTATGAAGCTTTGAAATTTTTCGCATTTTCCGTTTCCGATAATATCATGTTAGATGCATTATGTTGTTCTTCAGAGTTTTACCCTAATGAAGATGCAAGATTAGTTGCCATTCTTTGTATCCTCTCAAATTCGTCTTCTCTTCTCTTATTCAGGGACTAAACTGGACAACATATTTAAGGCATGCAAAGTGTGTTATACTATAGTGTTAGTATTTTTCCTGTAGTTTTGTACTCGAAGGTTCAGGTTATGAAATTTATCATTTTGTTAGCTTTGATGTTCTCGTTTAGATATTATTTAGTGAAGAGGGTAGCCACGATATCGTATTATCCTTTATCAGAAATGGTGAGAGTTTTATCATGTAGCCAACAACATTGATGGGTACTTGTCCTCCAGCTTTTGCACTAATCTCTTGTGTGGATCTTACAGTCCAAGAAAATGTAATATACCAACCCCTCTCTCTGTTGTCTTACTGCTGTCACCCTATCATAGAACTCCAGCAGGTTTTCGACACAGGATTTCCCGTCCCTGAAACCGTACTGGTTGTCGTTGATAAGCTCATTCCTTTCTAGGTGCTCCACCACTCTTCTCTTGATAATCTTCTCCATGGCTTCGAATAATATACATGTCAGTGACACTGGCCTGTAGCTTAATGCTTAGTGTCTGTCTCTTTTTTTAAATTTTGGGACTTTATTTGCTGTCTTCCATACCTCATGTAGTCGCCCTGTTTCAACAGATATGTTGAAGATTGTTGTTAGTGGTACACATAGCGCCTCTGCTCCCTCTCTCAGGACCCATGGAGAGATGTTATCCGGCCCCATCGCCTTTGAGATATCTAGCTTGCTTAGCAGCCTCTTCACTTCTTCCTCAGTTGTGTGTATTGTATCCAACATTTGATGGTGCACCCCACCTCTCCGTGTCTGTGTATATCTGCGTGTGTGTTTGTGTGTATGTGTTTGTGTATTTGTGTACTCACCTGTATGAGGTTGCGGGGATCGAGTCACATGTCCTGGTTCCGCCTCTTCGATGGTACAATCCCGGCTCCAAGAGCCTTGTCGTTCCTTTTCTTAAAGCTATATATGGATAGCGCCTTTACTGCTTCTCTCTCCAGATTGCTCCATTTCCTACCAACTCTATGGCTGAAAAAATACTTCCTAACATCTATATGATATACCTGAGTTTTCAATTTCCAGCTATGCCTTTGTATTGTTATTCTCCCATTTCTAAAACGTTCTATCCCTGTTTGCCTTTTGAATTCCTTTCAGTATTTTGGTCGTCGTTATCAGATCCTCCCTATTCCTCCTGGCCTCCTGTGTCATCAGGCCGAGTTTCCTTTAAGGATATATCCCTTAGCAAACCTCTACACTTTACGTAATTTCTTGTTACACTTAACTAGGTGAGGCTTCTATACTGGTGCTGCGAATTCCAGTATGGGACTTACGTACACGGTGTAGTGTCGTGAATGTCTTCTTACTTAGATGTAGAAAAACTATGCTTTAATTTGCCACAAGCTCATTTGCTTCAACAGTTATTTGGCTGATATGCGTCTCTGGATGTATGCTCGGTATGATACTCGCCCCTAGGTCCTCCTCATTTAATGAGGTTTGCAGCCTGTACTCCGTCTGCTGTCTTCTTTGTCCTTCCCTAAACTTTCTAACTTTACACTTCTTGGAGTTAAACTCCAGAAGTCATTTGTCTTACCAAGGCTATGGCCTGTCCCGTTCTCTTTGTAGCCTTTCCTGGTCCTCTTCAACTTGCATTCACCTAATTAGTTTCATGTCTTTTGCGAACAGGGACACCTCTGTCGTGTAATTTATGAGTTCTAGAAACAGCACCGCCCCTAGGACTGGTCCTTTTCGTACCCCTCTCGTCACATTTGCCCATTCTGACACCTCATCAAGGATCATCACTCTAATTTCCTTCCTGTCAGGTGTGTGTCTTGATCTGTTGTTGTGTTTTTTCTGCTCTTCCTACCTACTCCTCTAGTTTTTGTTCCAGTCTCTTGTGTGGTACTATGTCAAAAGTCTTCTTATAGTCAATGACAATACAGTCCACCCCCCCCTCTCTCTCTCTCTCTCTCTCTCTCTCTCCCCTCTCTCTCTCCTCTCCTCTCTCTCTCCCCTCTCTCTCTCTTCACTCCTCTCTCTCTCTCTTCTCTCTCTCTCTCTCCTATCCTATTTCTGTTACCTTGTTGTAGAAATCCAGTACGTTTGTGACACGATTTTTTTTATCCCCGATTCCATGCTGGTTGCCAGGTATGAGCTCATTGCTTCCTAGGTGCTCCAACACTTTTCTGATAATCTTTTCCATGACTTTATATACTATACATGTCAGTGACACTGGTCTGTAGTTTAATGTTGTCTGTCTGTCTCCTTTCTTTAACTTTAGGACTATATTTCCTGTCTTCTACACCTCCAATAGTTGCCCTTATCGATCGATTTGTTGAAGACTGTTGAAGGAGGCACATATGGTGCCTCTGTTCTCTCTCTTAGGACCCACAGAGAGATATTATCTGTTCCTACCGCCATCAAGGTACATAGCTCATGTAACAGCTTCTTCACCTCCTACCCAGTTGTGTGTATTGTTTCCAATGCTTGTTGATGAACTCATCAAATTCGGTTTAGTGGTCACCTCTAAGAATTCCTCCCTAAATTTCTTGCTGAGATCCTTACAGACTTCCTGCTCATTCCTTGTAAGTTTCCCTCCTTACTTCTCTAGACTGATTGCTTGGTCCCTTACTGTATTTGTCTTACATCTGTTGTAGCTATACAACAAATTTGGATCGGATTTGGCTTTCAATGGCATGTCATTCTTAAATAGCCGTTGATCCTCTCTGCTTTTCATGCCTATACTTTTTGGGCCCTTTGGCTCAGCTCTTTACTTTTCTGAGTTCTTTGCCTTCTATACTTTTCCCTGCTCTACAGTAGCAATTACCACTAATCTCTCTACACCTCCGGAAAAGCCATGAGTTCACTATGTTCTTTCCATTGTTTCACTCCCATGTACGAATTTCATCTCTGTCCCTCTTTCGAAGTTTGGCCTTTCATTTTTTTGCTGTGGTGTTATTCTCTCTCCCTTGTTACTTCTGCAAGGTATTCGAAACTCAGTATCACGTGGTTCCTGGCACCAAGCGGCCTTTCATATGTAAAATTCTTTAAGTCAGAACAACTTAGGGTGAATACAAGGCCCACCATCGCTAGTTTATTCTCCCTACTCTCTCTCTCTGGGTGTATCCCTAACAACAAGTTGTATGAAATTCTCCAATACCACTTCCAGCATCTTAGTTCTCCATATTCCTGGTCTACCATGCATCTCTAGGTTCTTCGTGTCTTTCTCCTTGCCTTGGCCTCTTGCAGTTTAGTAATGGGTTTTTGTCACCACCATGGGAACCCCAGTCTTCTGTGTTCCTACTGAAGTCATCAGCTTCACCTCTGACCATCTCCTCAAAACTCCGCTGCTCCTCTGTTTCCTCGGCATTCATAAAAGTCTGAAGTGTGCATGTGTATGTGTGTGTGTGTGCGTGTGTGTGTGTGTGTGTGTGTGTGTGTGTGTGTGTGTGTGTGTGTGTGTGTGTGTGTGTGTGCGGGGTGTGTGGGGTGTGTGTGTGTGTGTGTGTGTGTTTGTGTGTGTTTGTGTGTGTGTGTGTGTGTGTGTGTGTGTGTACTCACCTAGTTGTACTTACCTAGTTGTGGTTGCAGAGGTCAAGTCACAGCTCCTGGCCCCGCCTCTTCACTTGGCCGCTACCCGGTCACTCTTCTCGCTCCGTGAGCTATATCATACCTCTTCTTAAAGCTATGTATGCATCCTGCATCCACTACATCACTACCCAGGCTATTCCACTTCCTGACAATTCTGTGACTGAAGAAATACTTCCTAACATCCCTGTTGTTCATCTGAATCTTCAGCTTCCAAATGTGACCCCTAGTTGCTGTGTCCCATCTCTGGAACATCCTGTCTCTGTCCACCATGTCTATACCTCTCAGTATTTTATATGTCATTTTCATATCCCCCCCTAACTCTCCTGTCTTCCAGTGTCGTCAGGTCGATTTCCCTTAACCTCACCTCGTGGACCATACCCCTTAGCTCCGGGACTAGTCTTCTTGCAAACCTTTGCACTTTCTCTAGTTTCCTTATTTGCTTGGCTAGGTGAGGGGTTCCAAACTGGTGATGCATATTCCAATATGGGCCTAACGTACACAGTGTACAAGGTCCTGAATGACTCCTTATTTAGATGTTGGAGTGCTGTTCTTAGGTTTGCCAGGTGCCCATATGCTGCAGCAGTTATTTGGTTGATGTGCGCTTCAGGAGATGTGCCTGGTGTTATACTCACACCAAGATCCTTTTCCTTGAGTGAGGTTTGTAGGTTCTGGCCCCTGGACTGTACTACGTCTGTGATCTTCTTTGCCCTTCCCCAATCTTCATGACTTTGCACTTGGTGGGGTTGAACTCCAGGAGCCAGTTTCTGGACCCGGCCTGCAGTCTGTCCAGATCCCTCTGTAGTTCTGCCTGGTCTTCATCCGATTGAATTCTTCTTATCACTTCACATCATCTGCATACAGGGACACTTCAGAGTCTATTCCTCTGTCATGTCGTTCACAAAAACCAGAAGCAGCACCGGTCCTAGGACTGATGCCTGTGACACCCCGCTCGTTACCGGCGCCCACTTTGACACCTCGCCACATACCATGACTCGCTGTTGTCTTCCTGGAAGGTATACCATGACCCACTGTAGTGCCTTCCCTGTTATCCCTGCTTGGTCCTCCAGCTTCCGCACTAATCTCTTGTGTGGAACTGTGTCAAATGCCTTCTTACAGCCCAAGAAAATGCAATCTACCCACCCCTCTCTCTCTTGTCTTACTGCCGTCACCCTGTCATAGAACTCCAGTAGGTTTGTGACACAGGATTTCCCGTCCCTGAAACCGTGCTGGCTGTCATTGATAAGCTCATTCCTTTCTAGGTGCTCCACCACTCTTCTCTTGATAATTTTCTCCATGACCTTGCATACTATACACGTCAGTGACACTGATCTGTTGCTCAATGCTTCGTGTCTGTCTCTTTTTTTGAAAATTGGGACTACATTTGCTGTCCTCCACATTTCCGGTAGTCGTCCTGTTTCGATAGACGTGTTGAAGATAGTTGTTAGTGATACACAAAGCTCCTCTGCTCCCTCTCTCAGGACCCATGGAGAGATGTTATCCCGCCAAATTGCCTTTGAGGTGTCTAGCTCACTTAACTGCCTCTTCACTTCTTCCTCGGTTGTATGTATTGTATCGAACACTTGATGATGTACCCCACCTCTCTGTCTTTCTGGAGACCCTTCTGTCTCCTCTGTGAACACTTCTTTAAATCTCCTGTCGAGCTCCTCACATACTTCGCGGGAGTTTTTTGTGACCTCTCCTCTTTCCTTCCTCAGCCTGATTACCTGGTCCAGGACTGTTGCATTCCTTCTGATGTGGCTGTACAATAGTTTTGGTTCAGATTTGGGTTTCGCTGCTATGTCATTCTCATACTGCCTTCGGGCCTCCCATCTTACCTGTGCATATTCATTTCTGCCTCTACGACTGGTCTCCTTATTCTCCTGGGTCCTTTGCCTTTTGTACTTCATCCTTTCCCTAGCTCACTTGGTTTTGGCCTCCCTGCACCGTTGAGTGAACCACGGGCTCATCCTGGCTTTTTTATTATTCCTGTTACCCTTGGGTACAAACCTATCTTCAGCTTCCTTGCATACTGTTGTCACATATTCCATCATATCATCTACTGACTTCCCTCCCAGTTCTCTGTCCCACTGAACCCCGCTGAGGAAGTTCTTCATGCTTGTGTAGTCCCCTTTCTTGAAGTTTGGCTTCATTTCGTCCAGCCCTTCCTGCTTCCCCCCTCCCCACTTGTAACTCTACTATGTAGAGTCACATGATCACTGGCCCCCAAGGGTCTTTCATATGTGATGTTGTCTATATCTGCACTACTCAGGGTGAATACTAGGTCCAGTCTCTCTGGTTCATCTTCTGCCCTCTGTCTGGTAGTGTCCCTTACATGTTGGTACATGAGGTTTTCCATTACCACCTTCATCATCTTAGCCCTCCACGTTTCCTGGCCCCCATGTGGATCCAAGTTCTCTCGATGGATTTCCTTGTGGTTGAAGTCACCCATGACCAGTAGCTTTGCCCTGCTCGCATGAGCCTTTCTGGCCACTTAGCTAGTGTGTCAACCATCGCTCTATTGCTCTCATCATACTCTAGCCTTGTGTGTGTGTGTGTGTGTGTGTGTGTGTGTGTGTGTGTGTGTGTGTGTGTGTGTGTGTGTGTGTGTGTGTGTGTGTGTGTGTGTGTGCGTGTGTATTTGTGTGTACTTAATTGTATTCACCTACGTCAGTTTGCATGTGGCCAGCAGTAACAGCTTGGTTGATCAGACCCTGATCCACCACGAGTCCTGGTCTCAGACAGGGCCGCGGGGGCGTTGACCCCCGAAACCCTCTCCAGGTATACTCACGAGATATACTTCCACTACCGCCCTACTACGTCCTACTTTCTTCCTCTCACTGTCCCTTCGCTGTCTTTCTCTCCTGTATATACTGGCTTCCTAACCTTCGTGTGTTAGTGTGACTAGTTAATAGTCAAAGTCCGACCGAAACGTCTTCATAAGCTTCTTTCTCCTATGTGCGGGTTATTCGTGTACTCACCTAATTGTGGTTGCAGGGAACGAGTGTCAGCTTCTGGCCCCACCTCTGCTGGCCGTTATTTGTTTCACTCTCTCCCTGCTGCGTGAACCCATCATATCTATTCTTAAAACAATGTGTGGATTCTGCCTCCACTACTTCGCTATCTAGGTCGCTTCACTTCTTGACTATTCTCTGGCTAAAGAAGTATTTCTTAACATCCCTATGATCCATCTATGCTTTTAGCTCTCGGTTATGACTTTGTATACTTGAGATCTGCCTCTCAAATAAACCTTCCTTATCTGCCCTGTCCATTCCTCTGAGTATTTTGTATCTCTTTATCATGTCGCCTCTGGTCGTTCTGTTCTCTAGTAACGTCAGGTTTAGCTCCTCTAGTCTCTCTTCATAGTTCATAACCATCAGCTCTGGGACTTTTTTTTATTGCATACCCATGCACTTTTCGAGCTTGTCTACGTGCTTTACCAGATAAGGTTTCTTTACTGGCTCTGTATACTCCAAGATGGGCTTGGCATAAGCCGTGTATGGGGTCGTAAATGCCTCCTTGTTGGTGTTCCTGTAAACTACTCTTAAATTTGCCAGTCTCGTGTTTGTTGCAACAGTCATTTGGTTGCTGTGTGCCTGAGGCGAAATGCTCGGAACTATGCTCACCCCGAGGTCCTACTCTTATAGGAAGGTTAGTAGCCTTTGTCTCCCGACCCTATACACTGTTTCGTTCTTCTCTGATTTTCATATTTCGATTTTGCTGGAGTTAAATTCCAATTGCGACTTGTCTGAACACCTATGTAGTTTGTCCAGATTCATTTGTAGTCTTTCCTGGTCTACTGTCTCTTTGTATTCTCCTCATTAATTTCACATCGTCTGCAAACAGGGACACCTCTGACTCGATTTCCTCTGTCATGTTGTTAACGTTTACCAGAAACAGGTCCGGGTCTGGACTCGTGTTGAAACCTCCTTCGTCTATTCTCAGGTTTGTCAGGCGCCCATATGCTGCAGCAGTTATCTGGTTGATGTGCGCCTCAGGAGATGTGCTCAGTATTTTAATCACCCCAAGATCCTTTTCCTTGAGTGAAGTTTGTAGTCTTTGGCCACCTAGCCTATACCCTGTCTGCGGTCTTCTTTGCCCTTCCCTGATCTTCATTTCTTTGCATTTGGCAGGGTTAAATTCGAGGAGCCAGTTGCTGGACTAGTCTTCCAGTTGTCCAAGTCTCTTTGTAAGTCTGCCTGATACTCAGCCGATTTAATTCTACTCATTAAGTTTACATCATCTGCAAACAGGGACACTTCTGAGTCTGAGACTGACCCCTGTGGAACCCTGCTCGCCACAGGCGCCCACTCTGACACCTGGTCACGTACCATGACTCGTTGTTGCCTCCCTGTCAGGGATTCTCTGATCCATTGCAGTGCCCTTACTGTTATGCGTGCCTGATCCTCTAGCTTTTGCACTAATCTCTTGTAAGGAACTGTGTCGAAGGCCTTCTTGCACTCCATGAAAATGCAATATACCTACCCCTCTCTTTCGTTTCTTACTACCATTAACTTGTCATAAAACTCCCATAGCTTTGTGACACAGGATTTTCCTTCCCTGGATCCATGCTGGTGGTCGATTATAAGCTTGCTCCATTCTACGTACTCCACCACTCTCTTCCTGAAAATCTTCTCCACGACTTTGCATACTATACACGTCAGTGACACTGGTCTGCAGTTTAGTGCCGATTTCCACACCTCAGGTAGTTGCCCATTTTGAATGGATGTTTTGAAAATTGTTGTTAGTGGTACACACACCGTCTCTGCTCCCTCGGACCCAAGGAGATATATTGTCCGGTCCCACTGCCTTTGAGATATCAAGTTCACTTAGCAGCTTCTTCACCTTCTCCTCGGTTGTGTTTATTTCATCCAACACTTGTTGGTATATCCCTTGTTGGTGTACCCCGCTATTCTGACTTCCCAGAGTCCTTTCTGTCTACACTATAAATACTTCCTTAAATCTCATATTGAGCGGCTCACATACTTCTTGGAAGTTTTTTGTGAGCTCCCCACCTTCTTTCGTCAGCGTGATTACCTGGTCCTTGACTGTTGTCTTCCTCCTGATGTGGTTATACAACAGCTTCGGGTCAGATCTGACGTTCGATGCTATGTCGTTTTGGTATTGTCGCTGGGTCTCACTACTTATCTGTCCTTACTCATTTCTGGCACTCTGACTAATCTCTTTATTTTCCTGGGTCTTTTGTCGTCCATCCTTTTTTCATTCTCCCGCACTTAGTTTTTGCTTCCCTGTACCTTCGAGTAAACCAAGGGTTTGTTCTTATCTTCCCATTATTTCTGTTTCCCTTGAAAACAAATCTTTCTTCTGCCTCATTGCATTCAGCTGTCAGGTAGTCCATTTTGTTTACTGATTTTCCTTCCAATTCTCTTTCCCACTGAACCTCCTGCAGGAAGTTCCTCATTCCTGTGAACCCCTCCCTTTTGAAGTTTGGCTTTTCCCATCCTACTCCTGTTACCCTCTCTACTTGTAATTCTACTATGTATTCGAAACTCAGAACCACGTGATCACTTGCTCCAAGGGGCCTTTCATACATGATGTCCTCAATGTCCGAGCTGCTCAGGATGAATACAAGGTCCAGTCTTGCCAGTTCATCCTCACCTCTCTACTTGGTGGTGTCCCTAACATGTTGTTGCATGAAGTTTTCCAGTACCACATCCATCATCTTGGCTCTCCATGTTTTGGGACCCCCATGTGGCTCCATGTTTTCCCAATCAATTTCCTTGTGGTTGAAATCACCCATAGCTAGTAACTTTGCTCTACCTGTGTGAGCTCTTCTGACCACCTCAGCTAGTGTATCCACAATTGCTCTGTTGCTCTCTTAATATTCATCTCGTAGCCTTCTGTAGATCTGTGGTGGGATGTACATCAGTTCAATGACTACCTTATGTCCCCAGGACTGTGTAGTCCCTTTCGCTATTTCGTCCATTCCTTCCATTTACTCAGATCTCCATTGGTTTTTAAAGAGCAGTGGAACTCCTCCTCCTCCCTCTCTTTATCTTTCTTCAGGATTTGATATCCAGGTGGGAAGATTGCATCTGTTATCATCCCAGTGAGTTTTGTTTCTGTTAGTGCTATAATGCACTTTCTCTAGTTTTTTACATGCTTGGCTAGCTGTGGGTTCCAAACTGGTGCTGCACTATTCTCAGGTTTGTCAGGCGCCCATATGCTCCAGTAGTTATTTGACTGATTTGTGCCTCAGATGTACTTGGTATGATACTTCCATATTCTTTCTTTCAGCAAGTTTTGCAGCCTCTGACATCTTAGGCTGTACTACGTTATCGATCTTCTTTGTCCTTCCCCAAGCTTCATAACTTTGTACTTGCTGGGGTTAAACTCGTTGAGCCACCTGTCAGACTAGGCTTGCAACTTGATCAGTTCCTCTTGTAGACTTGCCTGATCCTCGTGCACTTGTATTCTCCTCATTAGCCTCACATCGTCTGTGAACAGGGACATCTCTGAATCTATCCCTCCCATCATGTCATTCACATAGTATACAAGTAACAGCACCAGACCTAGGACTGACCCTTGTGGAACCCCACTCGACACATGCACCCACTCTGGCACTTCGCCTCGTGCCGACACACCTTATTTCCTTCATGTCAGGCATTCCCTGATCCATTACAGTACTTTCCTTCCTTATCCTGCTTGCTCCTCTAGCTTTTCAACCTGTCTCTTGTGTGGTACTGTGTCGAAAACCTTCGTACAGTCCAAGAAGATGCTGTCTACCCATCCCTCTCTCTCTCTCTCTCTTTCTCTCTCCTATTTTACTTCTGTTGCCTTGACACAAAACTCCATTAGGATTTCCCTTCCCTGAAGCTGTGCTGGTTATCATGCATGAGTCCATTCCTTTCTAGGTGCTCCACCACTTCTGATAATCTTCTCCATAACTTTACCTACTATACATGTCAGCGACACTGGTCTGTAATTTACTGCAGCCTGTATGTCTCCTTTCTTAAAAATCTGGACTACATTTGTCGTCTTCCACACCTCAAGCAGTTATTTCGATAGATTTATTGAAGACTGTTGTTAGTGGCAAATAAAGTGTGTCTGTTCCCTCTCTCAGGATCCAAGGATATATATTATCCTTGCCCACCACCTTCGAGGTGTCTAGTGCCCCTAGAAGTTTCTTCACATCCTCCTCGGTTGTGAGCAGTGTGCAAAATTTTATAGTGCACCATACCACCTAGGTTTGCACTGTGAATTCCTCCCTCAGTCGTGAGCTGAGGTCTTCAAATACTTCTTGGCCGTTGCCTGTAAGCTCCCCTCCCTTCCTCAGCCTGATTACTTGGTCCATAACTGTTGTTTTTCCTCCGGATGTGTCTGTATAACAGCTTTGGGTCAGATTTGGCTTTTGATGCTGGGCTTCTATCCTTATCCATACATATTCATTTCTGGGTCTTCGACTAAACTACCTGTTTTCCTGGGCCCTTTGCCTCCTATAATCACATATTACTCGGGTAGATAATTTCCAGTAGATCCTTCATGTGTTAGCTCAAATCACCGACCAGTATGGTTTAAATAAGTGACCCACTGATCAGATCAGATAGACTGGTCCGAACCCTTGACTGGTCCGAACCCTTGACTGGTCCGAACCCTTGACTGGTCCGAACCCTTGACTGGTCCGAACCCTTGACTGGTCCGAACCCTTGACTGGTCCGAACCCTGGACTGGTTTCAAACGGTTTCGTTGTGCACTACCTAGCAGGTTATTAATAGAATATTCAAGAGGTGCTAGTAGAATTGCAGTAAATCAACCATTCAAATCATTATGAAGCTGTGTGTAGGTCTGTGGTCAGTCAAACAAACGGGCTTCCACATGCATAAATTGTCATTTTTGTGGAAATTGGTGTCACGCCCCTTGTGCAGATATCCAAGAACTAGCTACAAGCAGTATTAAAACAGGGAAGTGTTTTTGGGTATGCCCAAATGAGATAAATCTGTGGACTAAAATCACAAGGGTATTAAAAGAGGTCAACATCAAAGCTGCTTTCATAGAAAACCTGGAAGCTTTCTACAACAGATGGGAACATAAAAAGTCTGGGCTGAATGGTACTGCCCTTGATACTGGCCATGTAGTCAGAAACTGTAAGGCTGGAGATGATGTCCTGGTAGTCAGTAAATGGGGGGCTGATAGTGCTGTCCTGGGAGACAGTAAATGGTGAAGCTGGAGGTGCTGTCCTGGGAGACAGTAATGGTGAAGCTGGAGGTGCTGTCCTGGGAGACAGTAATGGTGAAGCTGGAGATGCTGTCCTGGGAGACAGTAATGGGGAAGCTGGAGATGCTGTCCTGGGAGACAGTAATGGTGAAGCTGGAGATTTTGTCCAGGTAGTCGGGAATTATACGCAGGAAGGAATACATATAAATGACCTCATAGGGGACAGGAGCCATAGTAGGGAAACAAGTGTAGTCAAAGATAAGATAAAACCAATATTGCAAACTAGAAATACCGCAGGAAATAGCAAACAAGAGGATTCCACTAGCAATAGTGAGGATATATTACCAAAAACAACTGGTGGGAGCTCCATTGTTGTGCTAGGGAGGATAGAAGTAAGACAGGGAAACATGCACCAACAGGGAATACAGTCACAGAAACCCAAGGCAAACGGAAACCAAGCCTGTGCACATACTATGCACTCGGTATCTGCTGGCATGGGAAATCTGGAAAAACAGATGGGACGTGCAACTATGACCACCCTAGAAAATGCCATGCCCATATGACAACAGGAAAATCAAACTCCCTTCCTGTAAGCTTTTTTCACCCTGAACTGTGTACCTCTTCAGTACAGGAAAGACTGTGCTATAACTTAAATTGCCAGGCATACCATCTAAAGGGGACAAAAAGATACAAAACATCCAGGCCATGGGAAAACCTGGTAGCCACAGCCACTCAAGAGGGAGAGATTTTTTAGTGCCAGGAAGGAAAAAAAACTGGCAGGAAATGGCAGAAATCGTACACCAAATCCAGTCATTCCTGGAGTGGAACCACAGTCGATGGCCCTCCACTCCAAACCAACAGATACAGATACTAATGCCGGAAAAAAATCCCCCCCCCCAGTAACCAACAATACTACCAGTCCGATAACATTCTTCTTTGCAAATATACAGGGTCTAAAGCCAGCAACAAACAACAAAATACCTTTCATCCGTGGACTGCTTGCAGAGGCAAAGGCAATGTTCGCGGCTTTCACTGAGACCCACATAAAGGATCACTTGGACAACGAAATATGGATCCCAGGTTACAACCTAAAACAGATTTGACAGAGTGAACAGGCAAAAGGGGGGGGGGTTGGCCTGTACATTGCAGAGTCACTTGTTTGCACAGAACTGCTAAATGCCTCAAATGATGTAGTGGAAGTTTTAGCAGTAAAGATCGAGAACCAAAACCTAGTCATTTTGGTAGTCTACAAGCCTCCGGATGCAACATCCCAGCAATTCCAGGAACAGCTGTTAAAAATTGACCACTGTCTGGAAAACCTTCCAGCTCCTGCACCCAACATCTTGCTCCTGGGGATTTCAACTTAAGGCACCTAAAATGGAGGAATATAGCAAATAATATTGTTGCAGTAATAACACCAGGAGGCAGCTCTGATGAAAAATCACACTCACGCTAGCTTTTAAATCTCTGCACAAAATTCAATTTAAACCAGCAAATAATAGAGCCTACTAGACTGGAGAATACACTAGACCTCATCTTCACTAACAATGATGATCTGATAAGAAATGTCACCATATCAAAAACAATATACTCAGATCACAACATAATTGAGGTTCAGTCATGATGCGCGGAGGGCCCCCGACCGACATAATGAGATTAGTCACGAGGGAGCATTCACCAAATTCAACTTCAATAACAAAAACATAAAGTGGGACCAAGTAAACCAAGTCCTAACCGATATAAGCTGGGTAGATATACTAAGCAACACAGACCCCAACTTATGCCTAGAACAGATTAACTCGGTGCACTCGATGTATGCACAAGCTTATTCCCTAAGAAAAAAGGGGAGTAGATGTAAAAAAGAAAGAGACAGGCCCCTTTG
>NC_069426.1:21517257-21569757 GCF_026875155.1 Cherax quadricarinatus
GCTTTTTACTCGACTATTTCACACTAAATGCGGAGTCCCCCAGGGATCTGTTTTTTCCCCCCTACCCTCTACATTTATACACTAACGACATTCCAACACCTGTATACCACAACTCCATCACACTAAGCCATGCAGACGACATTACACAACTTATCACTCATGCCAATATAGATACACTCACACACAAAACACAAAATGAGGTTGACAGGATAGCCATCTGGGAACAAAGATGGAGGATCAAAACCAATGCAGCAAATCCAGCATTACGTATTTTAACTACAGGAAACGTGATCCTCCATTACCTGTCGAACTCAGAACAGCTGACACCCGCACTTACTCCCTATCACACAATCTGTCACTGTCCTTGGCGTTAAATCTTGACTACCTTCTTCGTTTACACGGACACATTCACTCAAGGCATGCAATAGCTAGTAATGGCCCTTGCGGGCCTCTACAAGCTGAAACATGCCTCTCAACGCACCAAACTACACCTCTACAAATCTCTAATACGTCTTCTGATAACTTACTCTCCTCTAGCCCTCTCTCTTGCAGCAAAAACAAACTTACTTAAACTGCAGCGTGTCCAGAACAAGGCGCTGCGCTGGGTGCTTGATGTCAGATGGGAGGACTTCGCCACAAGCGAGTCTCTCCATGCCCAGTTAGACGTCCCTGCGCTGAATCTGTACTGGAAGAGGCTCAGTGACAGACAGATAGACAAACTTGAGACACGACATGACTACTGGACCTCTCTCCTTGACGAAGACATTCGCAGACCCACAAACCAACACAACCTTTTCTACTCCTTGCATGATCCTGCTCCTAACCCTACTTACAAATAACTCATCTCACCGCAGTATATAAGCCACCTCTCTGGCCCTATGCTGCACTTCCTACAAGAGTGATGGACTGAACACATCGAATCCAGGTTGAGGGACTGATTACCTCATTCTCCTCCTCTCCTTACACCTTCCTCTTTGTATTGGACTGATGAAGCCACTGTGTGGCGAAACGTTTCTTCAATAAAGATTCCCATGTGTTGCATAAGTGTCTCAATTCTTCAACTTGTCGGTTTTCTAAACCATTCATCACATCTGTCAGACACTGCAACATCATGGAATCTTGGTACAAAGACTTCAACGCTTGCCCAACCTTTGGACGACGACCTACTTACACTAGTGGCAGGTCCCACTGTGATCTCACCTCATCCTGCTTCAACTCATCTCACCGCAGTATATAAGCCACCTCTCTGGCCCTATGCTGCACTTCCTACAAGAGTGATGGACTGACACATCGAATCCAGTTGAGGGACTGATTACCTCATTCTCCTCTCTCCTTACACCTTCCTCTTTGTATTGGACTGATGAGCCACTGTGTGGCGAAACGTTTCTTCAATAAAGATTCCCATGTGTTGCATAAGTGTCTCAATTCTTCAACTTGTCGGTTTTCTAAACCATTCATCACATCTGTCAGACACTGCAACATCATGGAATCTTGGTACAAAGACTTCAACGCTTGCCCAACCTTTGGACGACGACCTACTTACACTAGTGGCAGGTCCCACTGTGATCTCACCTCATCCTGCTTCAACTCATCTCACCGCAGTATATAAGCCACCTCTCTGGCCCTATGCTGCACTTCCTACAAGAGTGATGGACTGAACACATCGAATCCAGGTTGAGGGACTGATTACCTCATTCTCCTCCTCTCCTTACACCTTCCTCTTTGTATTGGACTGATGAAGCCAATGTGTGGCGAAACGTTTCTTCAATAAAGATTCCCATGTGTTGCATAAGTGTCTCAATTCTTCAACTTGTCGGTTTTCTAAACCATTCATCACATCTGTCAGACACTGCAACATCATGGAATCTTGGTACAAAGACTTCAACGCTTGCCCAACCTTTGGACGACGACCTACTTACACTAGTGGCAGGTCCCACTGTGATCTCACCTCATCCTGCTTCAACTCATCTCACCGCAGTATATAAGCCACCTCTCTGGCCCTATGCTGCACTTCCTACAAGAGTGATGGACTGAACACATCGAATCCAGGTTGAGGGACTGATTACCTCATTCTCCTCCTCTCCTTACACCTTCCTCTTTGGATTGGACTGATGAAGCCACTGTGTGGCGAAACGTTTCTTCAATAAAGATTCCCATGTGTTGCATAAGTGTCTCAATTCTTCAACCTTGGATCCGCTGACAGGTACCTTCTAAGACAGGTACCATTCTCTGACCCACGGTCGCCTTAGCTTTTTGGGTTAAGACATGACTCAGTTCTGCACTCCTCTCTAGCTCTAAACGTCGCAAGTCCCTTACTCCCAGCTCACCCCACCGGAGTCCCAACAGAAGAACCGGAATTTCTCTTTTCAATATCTGTCCCACGATCGCCTTTGCTGCTGGGTTAAGCCCTGGCTCTATTTCTACGACTAAGAACACTCCTCTCCAGCACTATTCTTCGTCTGTCCCGTCTTCCCCGCTCATCCCATTTGGGATCTTACCTGAACTTTCGTTCGTTCGTTACCTCTGCTAGTGTGACTTTGTCAATGGTCCAAGTCGGACCGAAACGTCTTCTCTCTTTTATGTGCGGGTTATTTGCGTATCACGAAATCGTAATGACACGAGTGCAAACCAACCAGACCACGGGCGTGGGTAGAGCCTAGTTGGATGAATCTTATTGTGGCTAGCTGGTTCAGTGGCTAACGCGACGGTCTGGAGTTTTGAGACTCTCTTGATCACGGGTTTAACCCCGCCCTGGTAGGGTTTTTTTATCGTGTACATTTTCTTCCAATAATCCTTTTTTTTCATTTGGCATTATAAGTGACTCACATTTAATTTATTTATTTTTTTTTCTTTTTGAACCTTGCTTCTTAGCCTGTTTATCATTTTCACTTTTTACATCATCCTGTGGGGGTATCGTATCCTTCCCCTTTTCACATTTACCTCAGTAAAGCCTGACACATTTACCTTAAATTTTCATCAAACACATTCCCACTTTACAAATTTACATGTTAAATTACATTTTCACGTACAGTTCACGTTGCACATTCATTTGTAGTTACCTATCAAATTTCACCTTTTTGTTCATGTTAAATATTTATTTGCTTGAAGATCATGTAAATATAACATTGAGTACACAAATTAACTCGCACTTAGAAAGTAATGAGAAAAGAAGACCGAATTTACACAAGAAGGCCTAGGGAAGCAGGGAGAGTTAATAATACTGAAAACAACGTGTATGTAAGTAGTTTGTAGTAGTGTTCGTTAAAGCGTAAGATAGAAGAAAGGGGTAAAGCAGGCAGTGGTAGTAGTAATATAGTTTGAAATTTGTAGTTGTAAGGGCGAAATAGTAGAGAAAAATCAGAACAACAGAGTTTAACAGGAAAAAAGCAAGAAAGACAGACGACAGAAAGGGAGGAGGAAGAAGTAAGGAGGGAATAGAATTTGAAGTAGTAGAAAGAATTGTAAGAAATATTTAGTATAGTAATAGTGGTGGTAGTAGTACTAGTAGTAATAGTAATAGTGGTAGTAGAATACTATTAGTAGTATAGTAATGGGAGAAGTAGCAGTGATAGTATTTTGGTAGAAGTATAGTGAATTAAAAATACTTGTGAATAGAAAAAGCAGTGATAGAAAAAGAAAGCAGCACAAGTGCAGCGGAAGTAGAGGTAAAATAAGCAGGTAGGAGAAGCTTCTGACTGAAATCTAAAAAAAAATAATTTGTCGAAACTAAAGCAATACTGACGAAAAAATAATAACTGTAGTAGTAAATGGCATTTGCGCAGAAAAGTAAATGCCTGAATCAGCATTAATCGTTGTTACTAACACAAACAAAACAAAGGCAGCTTCATCATCTCTGAAGTCTTAACGAGAATCCTCCTGAAAACAGTAAACCTGCCATCACATAATTCATACACAAAAAAGGGGACATGCCCAGTTTGGGCCAACAGGCCTACTGCAGTGTTCCTCCTTTCTTATGTTCTTATGTAACAGAGAAGGGACACTGAAACATACCTTCCCAAACCCATTCATATACATTTTCCCAACCTATTTTTTATGCTACACATCCATTGCTTTTGTAACCTTTCTTTCTCATGTACCAGCTGAATTTTCCACATGTATAACTACTGTATCTACTTGTACTACACCTCACTCTGAGCCTATATATACCCACTGTGTCCATGTATTGTTTGTAACAGCTTGACAAAGCTCCTGGAGAGCGAGAGTGGTCTGTTATACGAGGAGAGGTTAAGGGAAATCGACCTGACGACACTGGAGGACAGGAGAGATAAGGGAGGATATGACAACAACACAAAATACTGAGAGGAATCGACAAGGTGGACAGAGATAGGATGTTCCAGAGATGGGACACAGCAACAAGTGGTCACAGTTGAAAGTTGAAGATTCAGGTGAATCACAGGGATGGTAAGAAGTATATCTTTGGTTATAGAGTTGTAAGGAAGTGGAATAATCTGGAAAGTGAAGTAGTGGAGGCAGGAAACCCCATACATAATTAAAAAGAGGTATGATGAATATCACGGAGCAGGAGAAAAGTTCTAGTAGCGGCCAGTGAATAGGCGGGGTCAGGTATGAATTAACTCCTGCAACCACAATTAGGTGAGTACACACACACACATATACACAGAAACACACACAAACACAGGCACATTACTTCACTCCGCCTTCGTTTGTGTAGCTCCATTTTTTTAGGTACGTTTTTCACTGACTCACTCGCCATAGTTAACATTAAAATAGCACGTAATATAGTTGTGCTTACTCACCACACTAAACATCAGTGTAAAGAGTTACTCTGGTGTGCGGTGTGTTCACTTATCACAGTAAACATACACTTTCTTATGAAGGTGTGTAAATTATTCAACTTAATATTTTACATGATTTATGAGGTTCAGCAAGTTATATTTAAAATACTAATGTTGCATAACAGGTGAGGTTGCAAGGTTCACTGCATTTGGGTAATAAGGTGATTACAGGTGAAATAATGAAGTGCATTACAAGTTAAATAATAAGGTGGTTATTAAATGTTGTTTTTTGTAGCTAATGGTTACAATAACAATGAAAATGCTGATGAGGATATCTGTAATGTCTCTGAGTTGGATCTGGGATCATGGAAGGTCGGACTGGATGGTAATTGCAGTTATAACTGCTACTTGTGATGCATCATACAGAGCAATTAGACAAACAAAATGAAGTCCCATAAAAATACCCCTGATTGAGAAGACATCACGATGGGGAACCCGAAATAAAATAAAGGCGATTGATAGCAAGCTGAAGGAATATGAGCTAGTGAGGAGACGACAGGAAGGGAGAGATGAAATGAATGAAGGAAGATGACAAGATGATGATAAAAGAAAGGGTAGGAGATTTAAAAAGAAGATAAAAAATAATGACTGCAAGATATTGCATATTTTCTACCTCTTCATAAATTCAAACAACAGTGAAATTCAAGTTGCAATCCTAGATATTTTAATGACCATCAGTAATCATTTAACAAAATAGCCATAAGCAAACTCAAAATGTATATATTGTCTACATCTGGACAAAATTTAATGATATGAAATCATAATTGATTGACTATCATTCAGTAGTCACTATAAGATCCAATAGATTTTAATGTTAACTTAGGAATATATTAATAATAATCAAGATCGTCAGAACTCTGCACTTTGTGAAGTGGGAAAAGAAAAACATTCATGGTCCATGGATGGATTCTTGAACATATGATCAGGGGGAGACTAGAGGGAAAAGAGGGAACAGACTTTTAAAAGCATGACTTGAACAAGGCTGTAAAACATAACTAATGTTGTCAATATTAAAGACCAGCGACCAACCTCACCGTCATGCTACGAATATTCCTGGTTAAGGAAATGTTTTGACACCAGCGACCAACCTCACCGTCATGTTACGAATATTCCTGAGTAATGAAATGGTTTGACACCAGCGACCAACCTCACCGTCATGTTACGAATATTCCTGAGTAATGAAATGGTTTGACACCAGCGACCAACCTCACCGTCTTTTACAAAATTTTCCGGGTTAAGGAAATGTTTTAAACACCAGCACCAACCTCACCGTCATGTTACGAATATTCCTGAGTAATGAAATGGTTTGACACCAGCGACCAACCTCACCGTCATGTTACGAATATTCCTGGTTAAGGAAATGTTTTGACACCAGCGACCAACCTCACCGTCATGTTACGAATATTCCTGAGTAATGAAATGGTTTGACACCAGCGACCAACCTCACAGTCATGTTACGAATATTCCTGGTTAAGGAAATGTTTTGACACCAGCGACCAACCTCACCGTCATGTTACGAATATTCCTGGGTAGTCAAATATTTTAAGACCCAAATATATTTCTACGTCAAGTTTAAGGTGAAAAAAACTCAAAGACGTAAGTTTAAGAAGAAAGTGAATGGAAAAACAGTGAGAGTAAAAAGAAAATTACAGGTGAAGGGACAAAGATAACTTGAAAGGTTTTATGATGAATTGAAGGTAAAAGAAAAGAGAATGAAGAATGATAGAAAAAACAAAATAATAAATTAAATAAAAAGAAATCAAAAAAACGATGGAATTAAAGTAAAATAATGAATATAAATTCAATAGTTATAATAATAATTAATAATAATAAAAATAATAATAATAATAATAATAAAATAATAATAATAATAATAATAAAATTAATAATAAAAATTTAAAATTAATAATAATAATATTATTAATATTAAAATGGGAAGAAAAATCTAAAGGAAATACATAGAGGGGTTTAAAAGGTTCAACCATGATGATGCTTCTTCCAAACATACTTCTTCAAATTAAATATATTTCGTAATATTTCCTTGGGAAAAGACAAATCAAAACTATAAAAAGGCACTTGATCAATGCAGATATCACCCATTTATTAGTAAAGAAAAGGAAGGACGATATAAGCTCGACCTGATGATCTTGACGACACAGAGGTCAACCCCCACTGGGAGTTATACCCAATCTTCCTGTTTAGTAAAGGTTGAAAAATTTTAAAATAACCTCCGTGTCAGGTGTTGGAAAATAGGTTGGTCTATGGCCCCAGTAAACATTCAAGATACGTCACAAGAATCAGAGATTTGTCTTATAATAAGGATTTATCATGCTTTCTCACCTACTGGTGGAAGCATAAATACTTGACTGATAAGTACTGGTGGAAGCATAAATACTTGACTGATAAGTACTGGTGGAAGCATAAATACTTGCTGATTGACAAGTACTGGTGGAAGCATAAATACTTGCTGATTGACAAGTACTGGTGGAAGCATAAATTCTTGTTGACTGATAAGTACTGGTGGAAGCATAAATACTTGTTGACTGATAAGTACTGGTGGAAGCATAAATACTTGTTGACTGACAAGTACTGGTGGAAGCATAAATTCTTGTTGACTGATAAGTACTGGTGGAAGCATAAATACTTGTTGACTGATAAGTACTGGTGGAAGGATAAATGCTTGACTGATAAGTACTGGTGGAAGCATAAATGCTTGTTGACTGATAAGTACTGGTGGAAGGTACACAACTGGTAAAAGGTACACTACTGGTAGAAGGGAAACCACTGCTAGAAGGTACACTACTGGTAGAAGGGAAACCACTGCTAGAAGGTACACTACTGCTAGAAGGTTCACTACTGCTAGAGGGTACACTACTGGTAGAAGGTACACTACTGGTAGAAGGTACACTACTGGTAGAAGGTACACAACTGGTAGAAGGTACACTACTGCTAGAAGGTTCACTACTGCTAGAGGGTACACTACTGGTAGAAGGTACACTACTGGTAGAAGGTACACTACTGGTAGAAGGTACACTACTGGTAGAAGGTACACAACTGGTAGAAGGTACACAACTGGTAGAAGGTACACAACTGGTAGAAGGTACACAACTGGTAGAAGGTGCACTACTGGTAGAAGGTACACTACTTGTAGAAGGTACACTACTGGTAGAAAGTACACTACTGGTAGAAGGTACACTACTGGTAGAAAGTACACTACTGGTAGAAGGTACACTACTAGTAGAAGGTGCACTACTGGTAGAAGGTACACTACTTGTAGAAGGTACACTATTGGTAGAAAGTACACTACTGGTAGAAGGTACACTACTGGTAGAAGGTACACTACTGGTAGAAGGTACACTACTGGTAGAAAGTACACTACTGGTAGAAGGTACACTACTGGTAGAAAGTACACTACTGGTAGAAGGTACACTACTAGTAGAAGGTGCACTACTGGTAGAAGGTACACTACTGGTAGAAGGTACACAACTAGCAGAAGGTGCACTACTGGTAAAAGTACCCCTACTTGTAAGAAGGTACACATTGGGAGAAAGTACACTACTGGTTTAAAGGGTTCACAACTAGCAGAAGGTGCACTACTGGTAAAAGTAAAACTACTTGTAGAAGGTACACTACTGGTAGAAAAATTTCACTACTGGGAGAAGGAAAACAAAAGTTAGAAGGTGCACTACGGTAGAAGGTACCTACTTGTAGAAGGTAACTAAAGGTAGAAAGTACACTACTGGTGAGAGGTACACAACTAGCAGAAGGGCACTACTGGTAGAAGGTACACTACTTGTAGAAGGTACACTACTGGTAGAAGGTACACTACTGGTAGAAGGTACACAACTAGTAGAAGGTGCACTACTGGTAGAGATGTTGAAAGAAGTGCACGCAAAGTAGCAGCAACAAAGGTGTAACTGCTCCGAACAAACACACGCACGCAAGCACAGACACAACGTCCCCTCACACCACAGACACCCACACACAAAACATCACACACACATCACACACACACACACACCCCACACACACACACACACACACACGCACAACCCCAAAACACACACACACACACACACACACACACACACACACACACACACACACACACACACACACACACACACACACACACACACACACACACTATTACCACCCCTACTCACACAATTGATGCAAAACAAATGAAGATAAAATTTAATAATTATAACTCACAGAATCCTATACACCATGACTTAATTTCTTCCTTACATAATTCCTCCCATTAAATATATTTCTGCAATATTTCCTTCAACTCTCATAAATAAAAAATCTGGAAAAACGAATACTCGTGATCAATGCAGATGTCACCAATAAATTAATAAAACGGAAAGGAAGTACGCAAACTTGAGCTCGACCTGATGATCTTGACGATACAGATGTCAACCTCACTGTCAGTATACGAATCTTCCTGGTTAGTGGAGGTTTTAAAAGGGAAAATTTGGGACTAAAAGGGCCCGGAGGACGAAGGGTCAGGGGGGGAAAATGAAAACGACTTTAAAAATGATTACTCCCGGGGAAATTTTAGAAAAGGGGACAGAGTTTAGGATGTTCCAAGAGGGGACACAGAGACAAGGGGTCACAACTGAAGTAAAACCCCAGACAGGTCACAGGGACGTTGGAAGTATTTTTTCACCCTAGAGTTGTCAGCAATGGAAAAATAGCAAGTAAAAGTATGGGGGCAGGAACGTTTCTTTTATTTTTAAAGGGAAGAGGTATGAAAAAGTCAGGAACAGGAGGAAAAGGATCCAGTAGCATCATAAAGAGGCGGGGCCGGGAAATGAGTCTCGACCCCTGAAACCCAAAATTTAGGGATTTACTTTTTAAAAATATATTTTATATAAAATTAATATATATATATAAATATATTTATAATATATATATTATTTTAATAAAATATTTATAATTTTTTTTTTTCAAACAAGCGGCCCGTCCCCCCACCGGGGCAGGGTGCCCCCAAAAAAAAAAAAAAATTTCCCCAAAAAGAAAATATTTTCCCATCATCATTCAACACTTTTTTCACCACCTCACACATTTCCCTGTTTTTGCAGGGGTTGCTCGGGAATAAAACAGTTTAATATAAAGATACCAACTTTTATCCCTCCAAACCCCCCAATTTCCCAAACCCCCCCTTTAAAGTGCAGGCTTTTATTTAAACCCTTTTCCAGGACTAATCCACTATATGAAAAAAACCCGGTTTTCCCCCTGAATCCCTTCACAAAATTTTTTTCCCCGGCTCACTTTTAAACAGATCGTAGCCCCAAGTACCCATTCGTCCCCTTTCACTCCTATCTAACACCTCATGCACCTTGCGGGAACCCCAAAGCCTCCCCCCAAACAAAACCCTTTCCTTTACCCCCCTCTCTCCAACCCTTTTCGGGGAGCCCCCTTTCCCCCTCCTTCCTTCCCTATAGTTTTTATGCTTTCCATGTCATTTACTTTATCCTTTCTTTTAAAATGACCAAACCCCCTCAAAAAACCCCTTTTTTAGGCCCTCTGACTAATGTTTTTGGGTTTTTAAAAAACTCCCCCTTCTCCTAATTTCCACATTCCAAAATTTTCTGCATAATTTTTAAACCCCGGGACTTTCCCCTTAAAGGGACTTTCCCCCACTGCCTCCATCCGTCCCCCCTCGCTGCTGGCTTTTACCACCCAAGTTTTCAATTTAATAAAAGATGTTGGTACCACTGAAACTTCATACATTCCCTTCTTTCCCTCCATAGTTTAACTTTTTTTTTGACCCCACATATACCTAACGCACCATTTTTTTCCCCCTTAATCAATTCAATGTTTAACCTCTTTCCTTTCATAAACCCACCCACCGACAGGTAAACCCTCCCAAGTATCTAAAAACATTCACTTTTCCCAAATACTTTTTCCCCCAAAAATTTTTGATACCCAAATTTTTTTTATCAAATCATTTGAAAACCCCCTAAACACCTTTACTTTTATTCTAGTTCATTTTAAAACTTTCTCCCTTTTACACACTTCCCCAAATTCACCCCCACAAACCCCTTTTGAAATTTTTTTCTTTAAAAATCTCCAAAAGCACAGTATCATCAGCAAAAAGTAACTTTTCCCAATTCCCTTTTTAAAATTTGATTCCCCATTTTTTTAAATCCCACCCCTCCCCCGAACAAACTATTTTTTACTTCTTTTACAACCCCATTTTTAAATATATTAAGCAACAGGTGACATTACACATCCCTGTCTAAGACCTACTTTTCCCGGGGAAGTTTTCTCCCTCTTTTCCCAAACACACCCCCCTGAGCCTATACCTCATAAAAACTCTTAAAAAGCATTTAGTTAAATTACCACCTATTCCATTTTAAATTTCCCAAAATTGCCCAAAATTCCCTCTATCCACTCTATCATATGCCTTTTCAAAAAACCAAAATGCAAAAAAAAACTTCCTACCTTTTTTCTAAATACTGTTCACATATATCTTTAATGGGAAAAAACTTGATCTTCACATCCCCCACCCACTCTGAAAAACCCCCCTGCTCCCTCCGCAATCCCCACAATTTTGTCTTACCCCCTAATTCTTTCAATTATAACCCTTCCGTTTTACTTTTCCCTTTTGGTTTTTAATTTTCAGTAAACTTATTCCTCTATAAATTTTTTTTAATCTCTTTGTCCCCCTTTCCCTTTTTATAAAGGGGGGTTTTACAGCCTTCAGCGTCCCAAAAATCAAGGTATATACCCCTTTCTTAAGACCATGCTAGAGGAAAATATTTAATCTTTCCCCCGAAGATGGGCGGGTTCAAGTCCCTTTTCCCTCAGGCCTGGGGGGCGGGGGTCCCCAAATCCCCCCAATTGCCCTATCAGCTTTCCTAACCTCTTCCATGGCTCAAAAGATTTTAAAAAAACAAATTTTTCCAGACAACCCCGGGACTCAGCAGGGGAAAACAGGACCCTACTAACGAAAAAAAAATTTCATTGCGTTTTTTTAAATTTTTAAATTATTGTAAGCTTATCTAAAATATATTTTTTTTGGGTTAGGGTAAATTGAATTTTCGCCTTTTTTATAATAAGATTAGGTAAGTTTTCTAAAGTTCTTTGGGTTTCAAAAATTGTTTTTTTAAAACTAACATAAATAAAAAATATGTATCTTTAAACGTTTAAAAGAAAAATTTTTTGAAAAAACTTAATTTTAAAAAGAGGTTTTGCAAAATTACCAATTTTTCCTATTCGGCACTTTCAAAGTTTACGAACTGTTTACATTTATAAGGAAAATGTTTATTTTAAAACCCCTGTTTCTAAATAATTTATTTCAAAGAGAGAAAGGAAAATTTAAAGGGCATGCCAGGGTGCTTTCCAAGGGGTTGGTGAGGGGTATTCTATCTGGGGCAAAGGGATTCTTTTTTCCCAAAAAGGCACTGGTATTCACTCTGTAGATCACCAAAAAAATTACGTTTATTTGGAAAAAAGGGAGGTAACAAAACCCCATATGTTTAAGTTTAGCATCAATTCTCACTGACAATATTTCCCACAGTTAATAATTGTCTGTTAGCAAGTAACGCATATGCGAATATTCACTGTAAGTATTAAGGAGAATATGTGCTACTGTATATACTTCAGTACATCTCCCTCTAGTGTTGGGGAGAACCTAAGTTCCACCTTGTCAAGAGGTCAAGAAAATTCGCTAGTTTCCCCTCCCAGTGGACGTGGACATAGAAAGAACTCATATTGTTGTCTTTGACCAGTGAGGACATCTGACCTTAGCAGTGTTTATTTCTCGATGAATATTAAAGTTTAGTAATTATCAGAGGCAAAAATAGCAACGAAATAAAAATGAAGGAGATCGTTGGAAGTTCAGCACCAACTCCATTGGTTCCCAATGGAAGGCACTGACTTATTTGCATATTGAGCATATTAATCTTCAGAAACCACAAACTCATCAAGAATGTCTCACGTAGTGTGTTATTCTTCCTTCATGCTGCATAAGTACATAAGTGCCAAATAGTTTTTAGCGTGATTAATATAAATAAACTGCAACAAGTTTCACAGAGAAACGGAAGTCTGGATTCAGTCAAGTGGTTCGTAAACAGCTTCGGAGCTCCGAATCAGAACTTTTCAGACTGTCTTGAGTGTCAGGTGGGTCAGTGACTCATCAGGTCCCGTAACTCTGCATTAACAAGCAAGGTTATGTACACATTGCTTAGTGTATACACAACATGAGATGTATATCGGTACATACACATTAAGAGGTGCCTCTCTCTCTCGCTCTCTCGTTTCATATACACAGTTAAATTTAAACACTATTTTAGTGATTAAATTCTCTTTGATGTTATATAAGTGGCAGGCAACCTTAATTAATGGCTCTCGTACTGTCGATAGGATTTAAACTTGATAAACTAACCATTATGCAAGGCAGCATAATCGTTTAAATATTTAATAAAGTGTGTTAGTGGATGTGACTCGACAGTGTATATACCTGTGCCTCTCTGGGTTAGTGGATGTGACTCGACAGTGTATATACCTGTGCCTCTCTGGGTTAGTAATGCGATGACTTAAGCTGAAGTGGTAATGATCAAGTGTTAAAATAAGAGATGCTCTTACAAGGCCTGGCGCCATGTGTTAATTTCCCGGTGTTACTCTCGTGAAAAGTTGCTTGGTGTTGGTGAATAGCTCTTGATCCATGGAATTGGACTTTTCCCCAGTCTTTCTTGGATCGAGCCTGATTGCTTCTTATATGACCCCTACGGATTCAGCGCTCACCCTTGAACATAATAATAACTCCCCTAAATGTAATAATAATTGAAGCATTAATTCTAAGTAGTGCTGACAACAGTGCGTCCCCAACACCACCCGGATCCAGCATTACCTTGACCCCAGCACCTTGACCTCAGCACCACCTTGACCACAGCATTATCTTGACCCCAGCACCACCTTGACCCCAGTATTATCTTGACCCCAGCACCACCTTGACTCCAGTACCACCTGGGATCCAGCACTACAGGTACTCCTGCACTATCTGGATCCCAGGACATCCTGGGATCCAACATCTCCTGGGTTTCCACCACCACCTGAGATCCAACACCACCTGGGGTCCAACACTACCTAGAATCCAACACCACCTGGGATCAAACACCACTCGGGCTCCAGAGCCACCTGGGCCCCAGCATATCCTTGACCCCAGCACCACCTAGGATCCATCACCACCTGGGATCCAACACCACCTGGGATCCATCACCACCTGGGATCCATCACCACCTAAGATCCAACACCACCTGGGATCCAGCACCACCTGGGATCCAACACTACCTGGAATCCAGCACCATCTGGGATCCGGCAAGTGGGATCCTGCACCACCTGGGCTCTAGCACCACCTGGGATCAAATACCACCTGGGATCCAACACCACCTGAGCTCCAGCACCACCTAGGCTCCAGTACCACCTGGATCCAGCACCACCTGCGATTCAGCCCCACCTGGGATCGAACACCACCTGTGTTCCAGCACCACCTGGGATCCAACACTACCTGGGCTCCAGCACCACCTGGGATTCAACATCACCTGGGCTCCAGCACCACCTGGGGCCCAGCACCACCTGGGATCTAGCATCCAGCACCACCAAACTACGCCACTCGTCCAGCATCATCTGCTGTCATGTGAAGGCGAGTTTCATTTTAGACAATGGAAAGTTATAATTAATCTTAGTTCCCCTGTACCGTGAAGATTATTTATGTTGCCTCAACAAATAGTTATCTAATAAATCACAAAGTTTCTAAATTGTATGTTGAGCATACATGTAGGTTCAGAATGTAAGGTATAACTGGGGATGATTGCGGTAGGTGCGGGCTGAAAGGTATGCTTGGGACCGGAATTCTTTTTCTAATAAGCACTGGTGTTTACTCTGCAGGTAAGTGAGAAATGACAGCTCATCGAGGGGGAGTTGACATACCATTAGAAAGGTAAGTTCATGTTTTACACAGTCGTCACTGACATTATTTTATGCCTTTAACGTTTATCTATTTCCATTTAGCGCAAACAGGAATATTCAAAATAAGTATTAATGTTAAATTTAATAGTTGGAAATCTATGTATAACAGTAAGTGATATCTGTTCTTTCGTTATCAAAGGCCAAGGTCTTTTGAAAATTGCCAGGTTTTGCTGCTAGAGGTTATAGAAATGAAAGATCCCACACCGTTCCCATGGACAGGAAAGACCTCGTATCTCTGATTTGGTTATGGTATAACATTACTTTTCATTCATGGTTAAAAGTGACGTACGCTTTCCCTCCGAGAAGGATAACAAAACCTTCCTGCAGTAAACTAAGATGAAATAGTCCAATTCCTAGGCAACTGAGAGAGTTAATTCATTCCAGCACAAAATCTGTACCCGTCATCATTCAGACGTTTACTTACTCACACAAATATATTCCTACATTTACATATGCACAGGCATACATACACCCATGTATACATATGCAAATATATACAAATGCATAATTATACGCCCATAAATTATATGCATACACTCAGCATACACGTGAACATGCTTACATACTGTATGTAGACACACTGCGCTGTGTGACCTTTGTAGGTTTAGTGCTTCCTTCTCATTATAATAGTAATGTATAAAGACACATATATGGACACATACGCATATTCATACAAATGCACGCATGCATATTTTTATATTTTCGTGCAGTAGAAAGCTAGGACCTCCCTGCACCATACCTGGTACGTTCACTGAGGTAGAGAGCGCTTCGACTTTAGGATACGTAATATACCCTTTGCGGATAGTGTAGACCCCGACGAAAGTCTAATTATTGTTAGGTATCCGTGAGGGAGTTTCTTACAGTTGGTGCTTGATTTCTTTCTTCCTTAATAGTTTTCGTTTATAACTTGAGAACGCATAGCTTAAATTCCTCAGAAATTCTATTAATTGTAAATGACTAATTTATATAACCCTGAACTTATATTCATACTGAAATCGTTACTATTTTTTGAGACTTGGTTGGATTATATTTCGCTCATCAATGGATCTGATTGATACAACTTTCTCGGCTTTTAAATCTCTCACGTGAGTAAACAGAGCATTAGAGTCTTGTCCAGTTCTAATGCTATAGATATGTTGTTGAAATCTTAGTTTAAGGATTTTTTAAGTTTGACTGCAATAAACTTCATTGGATTTATAACATGGAATCTTTCAGATACAACAATCAGCACTTGGGGGAGTGGGATTCTTAATTAGTTGTTTTGTTTACTGTATCTAGATTTTTAAATGCAACTTAGATTTTAATATCCTTAAGTAGTGAAGGTATATCAGGAAGGTTTTCACGGTAAGGTAGAACCAGCTTATTCTTGGTTGAATGTTTATTTATCCTGTTTTGAAACGTAAATCGTATTTATTCCACGAGATGAGTTATTTAATCAAATCCTGCCGCATGCAGGGAACTTTGAAAGATATTTTACAATAATTAACAATTCGCAAAATTATTTACAAACATTATGTCTCAGCTCATAATAGGGTTGAGTCCTGCGCATCCTGTTCTGGAGTGAGAGATAATGTTTGTAAATTATTTCGCTCGCGCTTGCAAATTGTTCACCACTCTAAAATCTCATCCCAAGTTCGGTGGATGTGGCAGCATTTGATAAAATAACTTACCACACTTCTGGTGCTCCAGGGTATGGGAGAACGTTCTTCTAGTTTTGGTTAGGTGCCATACTTATCTGGGGTCTGGATGTGTGGCGAAAGTGCTGTGTACGTTCATGCAGAGTACGCAAGATATATAATGTTTGTAAGTAATTTCGCTTGTTTACGAACTGTTTATGTAAGAGCATACAGACACAAACGCACACAACTGGCTCCTAGAGATCAACCACACCAAGTGCAAAGTCATGAAGATAAGGGAAAAGCAAACAAGACCTCAGATAGAGTACAGTCTAAGGGTGAAAGATTACAAAACTCTTTCATGGATCTTGGGGTGAGTATAATACTAAGCACATCTCTTAAGGCGCACATGAACTAAACTGCTGCAGCATATAGACTCCTAACAATCCTAAGAATAGCATTCCAACATTTTAGTAGGAATCGTTCAGTACCCTGTACACCGTAAACGCAAAGCCCATGTTGGAGTATGCAGCACCTGTTTGGAATCCACACCTGGACAAGCACGTGAGATAATTAGAGAATGTGCAAAGGTTTGCAACGAGACTAGTCCCTGAGCTAAGTGACATGTCCTATGAGGAGAGGTTAAGGGAAATCGACCTGACAACACTGGAGGACAGAAGGGATAGGAGATACATGATAACGACATATAAAATACTACGAGGAATCGTCAAGGTAGACAGAGACGGGATGTTTCAGAGATTGGACACGGCAGCAAGGTGACACAATGTAAGCTGAAGACTCAGATGAGTCACAGGAATGTTAGGAAGTATTTATTCAGTCATTGAGTTATCAGGAAGCGGAATAGTCTGGAAAGTGATGTAGTGGAGGCAGGATCCATGTATAACTTTAAGAAGAGTTATAATAAAGCTCACGGATCAAGGAGAGAGTGACCTAGTAGCGAACAGTGAAGAGGCTGGGCCTGGAACTATGACTCGACCCCTGCAACCACAATTAGGTGACTGCACACACAATATTCATACGTTCATACATTTTGTCACTTGTTTATATATATATATATATATATATATATATATATATATATATATATATATATATATAATATATATATATATATATATATATATATAATATATATAAACAATGTGTATTGATCAATAACAACACTGCGACTGGCCAAGGACTCGAACCCATACTGCTTTGGCTGCCTCATGGCGGGTGAAAACTTATAGACGCCGTATTCCACAGGACCACACAATCCTTAGGAGTAGCGCATCCAGCAGAGCTGGATGTTGTACCCGCTACCCAAGGACATAAGGTGGCGTGGATGCCTCTGGGCTAATTTCACTCTAGTTCCTGTTTGATGTACTAGCACAACGAGCACTGTATTGCATAATTGTACCCACGAACAAGTGGTATTGATCAATAACAATACTGCAACTAGCCAAGGAGTCGAACCCATGCTGCTTTGGCCAGCCTTATGGTGGGCGAAAACTCATGACATCTTAATCCACAGGACCACACAATTCTTAAGAGCAGTGAATTCAGCAGAGCTGGTTGTTGTACCCACTACCCAAGGACATACGGTGGTGTGGATGCCTCTAGGCTAATTTTCTTGGCTAGTCGCAGTGTTGTTATTAATCAATACCACTTGTTCGTGGATAAAATAATATATTACTCGTTGTACTAGTACACCAAATAGAAAGTAGGATGAAATTTGCCTAGGTGCATCCACACCACCGTATGTCCTTGGGTAGTGAGTACAACATCCAGCTCTGCTGGATGAGCTACTTTTAAGGATTGTGTGGTCCTGCGGATTAAGGCATCATGAGTTTTCGCCCACCATGAGGCAGGCCAAAGCAGGATGGGTTCGACTCCTTGGCTAGTTGCAGTGTTATAAATAAATATATATATATATATATATATATATATATATATATATATATATATATATATATATATATATATATATATATATATATATATATAGCTCTGCTGCATGCGTGATCTTTGTAGGATCGCTGGCTCAAGTGGTAGGGCGACACGTACATTGTATTGTCTCTGGAGGCGGCACAATGTTCATAGGGTCGTATTCTGGCCTGCCGCAGTTTGGTAACTGTTTCAAAATCACTTGTTTCGTAATTTCATTGATATATATATATATATATATATATATACATATACGTATATATATATATAAAATATATATATATATATATATATATATATATATATATATATATATATATATATAAATGTCGTGCCGAATAGGCAGAACTTGCGATCTTGGATTAAATAAGCTTGCCATAAGGACAACGAAAATTTGTGTATGGAATAATTTCGCCAAAATCATATAATATTAAATAATATAATATATATATATATATATAATTTATTTTATAATATATATATATATATATATTTAAATATTATATATAATATATATATATATATTTATTATAATATTATAAATTTTCAACAAGTCGGCCGTCTCCCACCGAGGCAGGGTGCCCCAAAAAAGAAAGAAAATCCCCAAAAAGAAAATACTTTCATCATCATTCAACACTTTCACCACATTCACACATTATCACTGCTTTTGCAGAGGTGCTCAGAATACAACAGTTTAGACGTATGAAGATACACAACATATCCCTCCAAACTGCCAATATCCCAAACCCCTCCTTTAAAGTGCAGGCATTGTACTTCCCATTTCCAGGACTCAAGTCCGACTATATGAAAATAACCGGTTTCCCTGAATCTCTTCACTAAATATTACCCTGCTCACACTCCAACAGATCGTCAGGTCCCAAGTATCATTCGCCTCCATTCACTCCTATCTAACACGTTCATGCACGCTTGCTGGAAGTCCAAGCCCCTAGCCCACAAAACCTCCTTTACCCCCTCTTTCCAACCCTTTCGAGGACGACCCCTACCCCTCCTTCCTTCCCCTATAGATTTATATGCTTTCCATGTCATTCTACTTTGATCCATTCTCTCTAAATGACCAAACCACCTCAACAACCCCTTTCTGCACTCTGACTAATGCTTTTATTAACTCCACACCTTCTCCTAATTTCCACACTCCGAATTTTCTGCATAATATTTACATATATACATATATATATATATATATATATATATTATTATATTATGTAATATATAATAATATATATATATTATATATATATATATATATATATATATATATATATATATATATATATATATATATATATTAATATATTTATATATATATGTGTGTGTATATATAATATATAATATACATTATATATAATATATATATATATAATATATATATTATATATATATATATATTATATATATATATATATATAATATATATATATATATTATGTATATATATATATATATATATATATATATATATATATATATGTGACGTGCAGAATAGTTAAAACGTGCGATTTTGGCTTAAATAGCAACGCTCTTCTTGCCGAATAAGGCAAGCGAAAATTTGTGTATGCAATAATTTCGCAAAAATCATTCTGACCTTAACGAAAAAAAGCATATTTCATTGTGCTTGTCCCCTCAAGGAAGGTTCCTTGATGTTGGTGAGGGGCTCTTGATTTAGGGAATTGGATCTGTGCTCCAGTTCTCCGAATTAAGCCTGAATGCCTTCCACATCCCCCCCCCAGGCGCTGTATAATCCTCCGGGCTTAGCGCTTCCCCCTTGATTATAATAATATTAATCACTGTGCTTGTTTACTAATAAATTACTGTAAACTTATCTACAATATATTTAATTGGATTAGGCTAAATTAAATTGCGCTTGTTATATAAGGTTAGGTAAGTTTTCTAAGGTTCTTTTGGTACAAAAATCATTAATTTTTACATTGACATAAATGAAAAAATATATGTTTAAACGTATACGAGAAAATTTTAGAAAGAACTTAGTTTTAAATGAGTTCATGCTACTTCACCAGATTTACCTATTCGGCACCACACCCACGCACATACATAACACCAACCATCTTCCAACGAGGCAGTGTGACCCAGAAAAGAAAAACAAAAACTTTTTCATTTTATATTTAGTAATTTATACAGAAGAAGGAGTTACTAGTCCCTCCTGACATTTTAGTAACCTCTTGCGACACGCATGGCTTACGGAGAAAGAATTCTTTTCCACTTCTCCATGGAGATAAGAGGTAACAAACAACACGAACTATTAAGAAAGTAGAAGAAAACCGAGATGGGTGTATGTTTTTGTGTAGTTTTTCTGTTAAAGGCCTTGGACGGCTTGTTATTGTTGAGGGAATCCTGGTGGATAGAGACTTTCCTGACGGAGAAGACATTTTCCACCAGGATCTTGCTTCATGCCACACTTGAAGAAAAGCACTGACAGTCTTTGATGAGAGTTAGCTTAGCGTTCCAAATTGGCCTGGAAACTCTCCTGATTTTAACGCAGGATCGCGTACAGGATTGTTCAACTGTGGAGAAGCTAATTGCTGCAGTTATTAGGACCTAGCCAAAACATTGGTCGATTCTATGCCATAGCTTGTAGCAATGCTTATAAAAGCAAAGGGTAGACATATCTTTAATTAAATCATGTATCTGTCATATCATTGCCGTGTATTTTTCAAATAAACATTAGTTTTCCAAATAAATGTCTTATTTTATCACTGTCTGGTTATATATTTATACACCCACAC
Source organism: Cherax quadricarinatus (assembly GCF_026875155.1). Taxonomy (NCBI): domain Eukaryota; kingdom Metazoa; phylum Arthropoda; class Malacostraca; order Decapoda; family Parastacidae; genus Cherax; species Cherax quadricarinatus. The sequence continues at coordinate 21,538,384 of NC_069426.1, forward strand.
ACTGTAACAACACCATAATTATCTACTGCAGAATACTAAAAGGTTAACCTGTTGATACCCTTCTAGCACCTAGCTTGTTTCTGGCTTGTAAAAGGTTTGCCAGTAATTGTCCTTCAGCTCATTCAGGCAGTACCATTTATAAGTAGACATGTGCTTTTAAATTTGGTTTTCATAAATGGTATATCAACAGAGGACAAATAATAGATACTAAATGTTTGACAACTTTGATTCTCCAGTTAATATATTGAAATTGAGATATTTTGAAAAAAAAATTAGCCTACACACAACTCGGCTTGTGTTTGGGTTGTGCAAATTTTGTCTTACAAATTTTGTTAAAAAAATTGGTCTCTGTGCAGTAACTGGAGTGTGCCTCTTCTGATTATCTTCAAACCTTAATTGCTGGTGTATCATATGTACATATTAAAAATTTTAACTTCATTAAAAATTCATGTTGCATTCTGTACTGTATTCCATTTGTTTGCATTGAGGTGGCTGGGGTTGGATTGCGAAGCAACTGAAATGCATCTAATTTTCATGGAACGAAGTTATTTTTTCTTATGAAGTGATGTGTTATATTTACGGCGTGAGTTATTGGTGACAGCCAGAGAAATATACAGCAACAATAGAGCGGATGGAACAAATTACAAGCTCACAGATTGTGCAAGAAAACTAGACAGTGTTTCGGTCCAGTTTGGACTAAAACTTTGTATGTTGTGTGGCTTGTAAACAACAAGGAACACAAGGATACGATAACTGAAAAAATAATAACGTACAAATTTAGAGAAAATTTGGAGAAAAACGAGAGGTGAAGGGAAGGGGTAAAGGAAGAAAGTCGTTAGCTTAATAATGCATTTTCATTCATAGGTAATTTCATCTCTTTTGACTACAGAAAGGTAAATATAAAGGTGATATTTATCATACGCAATATATAAAAAACACAAAGGCTAAAGAAAACATTTGAGAGCCGGATATGGAGAATAAAAGAGTGATAGAAACCAAGGAAAGGAACGAAAAATAAGAAAGAAGTAGAGAATAATTACGAAAACAAATCTGCACCACAGAGAGACCCAAAACTCTTGAGATAATTGTCTATACCGAGACTGCGTGAGATTGGCTGTTGTGGTAAAATATTAAATCCCATGACTTTAGAATCACTTTCTTAATTTTCTTGAAAATTCCTTACAGATTCGTTTGCAAAGTAAAACTACAGGATTCTCCAGGAGAAGTAGGAAGGAATCATTTATTCAACGAGCATGTGATTACTTGTACTTGGAGGAGAGAAGCCTGTCCTATCCTCCTGATAGGACAGGCTGTTACACACGCATTACAATTCATTAATCTCTGCCCTATCTAGATCTTTATAAAAATTTAATGTTTACTTTGGGTTAAGTTGATGTAAATTAACCTATATTTACTAATAGCTAGCAGATAATAACAGAATAAAATGTATCATTGCTAATCAATGTAGAAATTGAAAAATCTATTCAGCCTAAACAGGCGCCCGTTTTATTATATTTATCTAAAATTATAAATTCAACTAAATGAGAAGAAAAAACAGCAATTTCGAAGCATAATTGACTATATATCTTACAATTAAGAACAAATGTAATTATATTCAAAATACGATATTATTATGCATGTTTTTCTTTGGTGATTCAGTATTTTGGCTGTTGCTGTTGTGATGTCAGCAGAAACTGTGGCATCAGACTCTCAGTGTATCAAAATTCAAGAACTGTAATTAATACCCATTTCGCTTACCTTGGTTTTAATTAACACTATATACTGTAATTTAGCACGAAAAATAATATTAACCATGATAAATAGCCATAAATAAACCATGTCATGCACCTTTCACATTCGATTTGAAACCTGTAGTGATCAGATAATGTAACCCATTTTCTTCTATTTTATTATACCTAAGAGAAGTAGATGAAAAAGACTTCGAAGAAAATATTTGGATTCTTCACTGAAGTCTTGTGAAAGTTCCACTTCTCGTACCACCCCATCTCTTCTAACTGCTCAGATATATTTTATAATGTAAAAAGGTACATACACAAAGCCGCCCTTTAAAGGATATGAAAAACGGGGCTGCATCAACGACTTATATGGGAGACATACCTAGACTCGCTTTCAAATCTTGTCCACCCCTCCATCCACCCCAAGACTGCCGCCCACCCCAAGCAAAAAATCGTCCACCATAGGGTGGACCGTCCTCCCTAGGGTAAAAAAAATATGCGGAATGTATTTCTGTCTGGGCTGTATCTCATGGAAGTATCTAATAACATTGTTTTTATTCCTTTCCCCCCTTTGCTGACTTCCGGACAGTATCAGGACGATAGCACAGGAACACAAGCACAGGAGACGATAGCACAGGAACGCAACGACACCAGGGTAGTGTGATGATATCACGTGAGTGCCAAGACATGACTAGGGCGTGACGATATCCCAAGAGCACGACGATATTACAAGAGAGCAAATAATGCCGCAAGAGTGCGACGGTATCACGAGAGCCTGACGATATCAAGAGGTTCTCACAATACTGCATGAGGGCGATATCAGCAGAAGTAGACTATATCACGCATGCGTGACGGTTCACCAAGAGTTCGACGATTTCACATTCCACAAGAGTATAATGATTCCACAAGAGCTTAATGGTATTATCGGAGAACGATGATCCTACTATCGCAGAATCGCCGGCCCACTAATGGATGACTTTGTTAAAACCAAGAAACTTCATATCTTACCTCTACTACTACTACAACTACTACTACTACTACTACTACCACTACTGCTACTACTACTACTACTACTACTACTACTACTACTATCACCACTTCTCTTGTCCCGTCCCTGCCAGCTGGCCTGTATATACTGGCTCCTCTCCTTTCTGTCGGATTTCTTTTTTCACACTAAATAGTTATAACTGTGACCACAATTTTTAAAAGGGTGGACCGGTAAGCCAGCGGAAGGCCTCGATCAGATGACCTAAAGCTCCAACGGCGGGTTATCATCTAAGTAAAACCTGCATCAGGAAACACTTGTCCTGTTTCCTGACGAACCTTACCTAGCCTCTCCTTCCTGTTAGTGTGACTTTGTAAATGGTAAGTCGGACCCAAACGTCGTCGTAAGCTCCTCTTATGTAAGGGTTATTTGTGTTAACTTCATGTTATCTAATGTGCCCTTCTACCCTGTGTGTGTCACCCTATGGTAGATGCCTTCACTCTTCCTAAGTGGTGGTGGTGGTAGGTGATGGTGGTGGTGGTGGTGGTGGTTGTGGTTGGTGGTGGTGGTTGGTGATGGTTGTAGTTGTTCTCGTTTTCAGGGTAGTGGTATTCAAGAGATTGTGATTATGTCAGGGAGTAGTAGCCGTCATCAAGGAGCAGTGATCGTCATCAAGTAGTGATCGTCATCAAGGAGTAGTGGTCGTCATCAAGGAGTAGTGGTCGTCATCAAGAAGTAGTGGTCGTCATCAAGAAGTAGTGGTCGTCATCAAGAAGTAGTGGTCGTCATTAAGGAGTGTTATCTGAAGGTTACTTAAACATAATTTGGGGGGTCACCTCCTTGCAACCAGACCTTCCAGTTGATGACCTGATCAACTCGACTGTTGGTACTAGCTTCACGCAGCCCAGATTTCGTATGACAGCCCGAATGATCAGGAAATGACTTGAGAATATTATCAAAGTTGGCACGTGAGGACAAGCAGAGGGGCTGTTGGTAGTTTTCTTAATGTGCTAAGGGAGGCTGTTGAAAAGCCTTGGTCCCTTCACACTTAATGAGTGTGAGGGGACCTGTGTACTCATTGCACCCCTGCTTTTTATTGGGGATATGCACCATCTACTGAGCCTCTTCCTTCCGTAGGAAGTGATTGTGATGTTTAGATTTAGGACCATTCCTTCCAGAATTTTTCATGTGTAAGTTACGATACAATTCTCCATGACTATGAGAAACTTAAAGCATTTCCAGTAATTTTGATCCCAAGATGAATTAATACGATGAGTGGAGATCATCCGTACATTGTCTAAATGTGTAGTTTTGTCTGCCTTACAAGAAGCTGGAAGTTCACAGCAATATTCAAGACTTGAGAGAAGTAACAGAGGTCGTCTTTTGTAGTGGTGGCCATCTTCATGCTGTGACCATCGCGTTCATGGGGTGATAGTTGTCTTCATGGGGTAATGGTTGTCTTCATGGGGTGATGGTTGTCTTTATGGGGTGATGGTTGTCTTTATGGGGTGATGGTTGTCTTCATGGGGTGATGGTTGTCTTTATGGGGTGATGGTTGTCTTTATTGGGTGATGGTTGTCTTTATGGGGTGATGGTTGTCTTTATGGGGTGATGGTTGTCTTTATGGGGTGATGGTTGTCTTTATGGGTGATGGTTGTCTTTATGGGGTGATGGTTGTCTTTATGGGGTGATGGTTGTCTTTATGGGGTGATGGTCGTCTTTATGGGGTGATGGTTGTCTTCATGGGGTGATGGTTGTCTTCATGGGGTGGCAATCTTCATGGGACAGTGGTTGTCTTAATAGAACGGTGGTCATCTTAATTAGATAGTGGTCGTCTTCAAGTCGTGTTGGTCGTCTTCTTGGGTGGTGATAGTCTTCGTGGGGTGGTGGTAGTCTTCGTGGAGTGGTGGTCGTCTTTGTGAGGTGATGGTAGTCTTCATGGGGTGGTGGAAGTCTTTGTGGAGTGGTGGTCGTCTTCGTGAGGTGATGGTCGTCTTCGTGGGGTTGTGGTCGTCTTCGTGTGGCGGTGGTAGTCTTCATGGGGTGGTGGAAGTCTTCAAGGGGTGGTGGTGGTCTTAAGGAGTGGTGGTTGTCTTCGTGGGGTTGTGGTCGTCTTCCTGGGGTGACGGTAGTCTTAATGGGGTGGTGATAGTTTTCATGGGATGGTGGTAGTCTTTGTGGAGATGTGATCGTCTTCGTGGGGTTGTGGTCGTCTTCGTGTGGCGGTGGTAGTCTTCATGGGGTTATCGTAGTCTTCATGGGGTGGTGGTAGTCTTCCTGGTGTTGTGGTAGTCTGATTGGGGTGGTGGTGGGTTACCATACTAGGCATCTACGGGTTAGTAACATTTGGAATATCGTGTCAGGCATCAGTGGGTTAGCAATGATTTTCCGTCCTAGGCATCAGCGGCCTTTTTTTTTTTTTTTTTTTTTTAGCATCTTGACACACTTCTAGCAATGTCTCAGAGTGAAGAGTAGTATTCTTGTGGGTTTACCATATAAGTATTATTGGTAGGATATTTTAACCATGCCTTGTGGATTGTTTCAGGATGTTCCTGTCTTGATATCTTGCTGTTCATAGCTTGGCTCTAGATATTATACATTATCAGTAATCCGCCACTGTCACAGTCGGGACTCATGGTAATTACATCGCTTTGCATTATAACTGGAACTTTACTATGGTACTGGGACTTGTATGATCATCTTAGGATGCTTCGTAGCTTTTATTGCTGTTACTTGTTTGTGTCTGTTGATCATGGTGCTGGGTACTGCTTCAACAAGTTGTATCTTTCTAGTATAGGCTATTGAGGGTGCCGTGGGTTTTCGGATTATTATTTTTTAAGTATCTTGGGTTGACCAGTTACTTGATTATTAAGTAAAGCACTGTCTTTTGTTCTCCTGAAAGCATTGTTATTTGGACTTCTTTTATATACCTTCAGTGATAAGAAGGCTTCAGGTTCTTATCTTTGATAGTAAAATTAACAGTGAGATGTAAATGGTAGCAATCTTATTGCAACATGCTTACAGGTCTGTCATTGTGAACTGGATTGTAAGATCTCTTGAAATAGCAAAGGTATAAATTTCGTAATAGTATATATTTTCCTTGGTAGTTTATTTACACGGTAAGATGTATGTCTTTCAGTGTATTTATGCTTAGCGGTTAAGTTAATGCCTATTTTAGGGATTAAAGTATTCTTGACTGTTGTTGAACAGGTCACGTGCAGCTTAATGACCTTCGTGAGGTCGATAGGCTTTAAACCCCCATTAACCAACCATCCTCCCTACATCGTGGTTCGCACATTACGTCAACAACGCCAAACTTCCTCCCTTGTCTCCTCTCTTATGTCAACTACAGGACTGGATTCCACTACACAACATTTTGCTTGCTCCCTTTTTCACCTCAGCCAACAAATTTATATGGCATTTATACACTAGACAAAAAATAAACGTTGAAAAACTCGACATATTTGCGACAAAATAAAAACGCCTTCTTTTTTTCCTGTCTGGCGAGAGTTGGCAGTGTACGAGTGTTATATGTATTAAATTTCGCCAAAAAAAAAAAAGTTTAAAATATATCTACTCACGGTACGCCAGGCCAGACTGTTCCAAATGAAGCTCAAATCACAACTTACTTTGAAAACGTGGCATTTCATGACAATGTTTGCAGTAATAACACGGACAATCTGTTAATGTATATCTCAGCACAGCAACGGTGAAGTTCACCACAAGCACCAAAATACTTTTATACATGTAGCTAGCTGTACTTTATGACGTTGTTTCTCATGAGCCTATGTACTATCGGTAAATTAATTTCTTTTTTGCACCAATGTAAAACTTTCTATACAACATTTAAAATGTTCGCTTCCTTAAAGAACGTAAGAGCTCATGCTGCTGTGTAACAGTGTACAAGCATGTATGTATATAGCGCAGAAAAAAAAATCATATGGCAATGTAACACTAAAAGTACAAAAAAACATTTTATATAGATAAATATTATTTGTTTAAATATTTAATTAAGCATAAACCCGCTTTCGCTGTCCTTAACGAATAGCTCCAAAAATTTGAAGACACTTTACATAAGTGCACATTTATACACACCAACAATGTAAAACGCTTGAAAACTTTCAGCACCAAAATAATTCACAGCACTCGACTTTACCCTAAAGTGGCCCGGAACTTCTACTGCACGTGACTACTTGCGACACTATACATCTGCCCACTAAGTTACATTACGTTATTACACAGAGCTCTGGAACAATGTTTGCTTGCTATAAGTGGCAGGTTGGGGCGCAGTGCTATTTCTTTCGTCTCATAATCAAAGAACCCAGATTCAGTCCTAGGATGAACGGAGAGGTTGGGCATATTTCCTTAAAACTATTTTCGACTTTCCCTTAACAGAACATTGGTACCTGGGTGTTAGCCTACTGCTGTGGGTGGCATACTGAGGCTAGTAGTACATCTTAGATATGCTTAGCTTAGAAATGGACTGAGGCGGATAATAGCTCTTAGCCTGTAAATAAGCTGAGACAGGATAAAGGCTCTTAATCTGTAAAATTTATTGTGTATAACAAAAAATATTGCACAATCCTTCTTAGTGGGTTCATATTAATATCCAGAACCTCGTATATTACTATATACATGGGGAAGGCTAAGTCCTTTGAGGTTATGCAGCAGTAGGGAATGAAAGTTAATCAAGTTTGACTTTAGGAGAAAGTAGGTAGATCCAATTCCTTTAATCAAAAGCATTTTACCAGCATCATCATTTCACTGATGAGAATATTTCGAAAAGCTTTTGTATAAATGTTGGATTTACAATTGAGCAACGTATGAGTATTGGCAGTCAGTTAAAAATATTAATAAACCAAACAACTTAGTTTAGATAGGTCACGCACAATAACGCCACCAAACTTAATGTAAGTAAAACTGAATTTTTGGCAGCTGGGTACCCCTTCAACTCTGGTTACTCAGAAGAAAGACATCATAGAGATACATATTCTATTTACGAAACTGTACACACCGCATTCATCCTGTAGTTTATTGTGCACCCAACATGCATCCTGGAGAGGCAGTGGCTAGTAAGATTAGGGACAAGATAGGCCAACTCAGATAGACAACTCAGGTCAGATCACTGATAGTGATAAGGAAATGTGTGAAATTTTTAACACTTACTTCCTCTCAGTTTTTACGCAGGAAGAGACTAGTGGAATTTCGGAAATAATAAATTATGTAATACAGGATGATAAACTATGCACGATTGGGGTAACTAGTGACATGGTCCTCAGACAAATAGAGAAATTAAAACCCAACAAATCCCAGGCCCTGATGAACTGTTTGCAGGGGTTTTAAAAGAATGTAAAGAGGAACTTAGGAAACCTTTGGCTAATCTTTTCAATGTTACTACAAACTAGCACAGTGCCAGACAAGTAGAAAATGGCAAATATAATGCCAATTTACAAAGCAGGTGACAGATCCTTAGCTTCGAACTATAGACCAATAAGCCTTACTTCCATAACAGGAAAATTTATGGAATCAATAATTGCCGAGGCAATTCGTAGCCATCTTGAATGTCAGCACGGTTTTATAAAGGGGCGTTCCTGCCTTACGAATTTACTTTTTCCACCAAGGCATTTAAGGAGGTAGATCATGGTAAAAAATATGATATTGTGTATATGGACTTCAGTAAGGCTTTTGATAGAGTTCCGCATCAGAAGATATTGAGGAAAAAAGGGGAAAGGGAAAACAAACCTGGAAATAGTGCTGGTTTCAAAACAACCCAAAAATTTTCCAGGATAGAAAAATCAGAGAAAAGCAGGTTTAAAATTTGCACTTTACAAAAGGAAGGGATGGAAATCGATTTAAAAAAAATTTTCTATGACCCCAAAAAAAAGAACCAAATTTACTTTAATGGCCAGAAGAAATAAAATTAATTAACTACGTATTGGAAAGTGGAAAATAACCATAACAACATAAGAAGGGGGCCTGCATGAGTTTTATAGCAAAGAACAAATGAAATTTCTAAACCCTTAACAAAATAAATTTTACTTATAAAAAAATGAGTGTCTAATTTTGTGATAAAAGGAATGTAAATTCCATTTTAAAATCAGCAACCCAAACTAAAAACGCAATAAGTGACTCCAATGAAGCTTAAAGAATCTAGCTAAAATTATAAGAAGCTTTAAAAATGATAGTTTTAAAGGGTTCCAACTCTTTTTATCCGTTTTTAACCTTTCATATTTTTAGGCTGTTGGCCCGATAAAGAAATTAAAAATTTTTTACTAAAAGAAGGTTTTGAAAGTTGACCAAAAATGTTAAAAAAACCCCATGGCAGGGGAAGGGCCCCGAATCTGCCTCACAGAAAAGCATAGAATCAGGGGTTATGACTGGAGGTGTAAAAGGGAAACTTAGGGTTTTTTTAAAAATAAATACAGGGAAATTTAAAATAGTGTTAAAAATTCCCAGACAAAAGTTGAGAAATGTTCAAACGGAATTTGGGAATTCGGGAAAGGATTATAGAAACATTTTTGGTAAAGTGGGGATTTTGAATAAATGAAGGGTTGGGTGGGGTGATTCCCCCTGACTAAAGTTTTGTAAAATTAGTCGTTTGCCGGGACTTTTAAATGAATGGACTTAAACCGACAGAATCCCCGTCGAAAAAGGGCCGTAGGTAATTAAAGAATGCCCGAAGGTCCAAGGGGTAAATCTGCAGTTTTTCCTCATTGTGTTATTATTATCCCCCCCCAAACTGCTCCTGGGGAATACGGAAACTACTTGGTGCACCTAAAAAAAAATCCCTTAGAAGGAGTGAGTTTAAATGTCATTCATCTTTCGGAGGGGGAGGGGATACTTTTTGGGCACCCCCCCCACATCATCTAACAGGGAAAGTAGTTTATGGCATTCAACAGATCCCCAAGGAGGAAGCGTTATTTTAATTAATCATTTGTGTTAAAAAAGGTGGTTATTTTTGGGCATAAGAGGTTTATGGTAAACGTCTACCTAGGGATTTATTAGTTTACTTTGGACCAAATCATTTGGATGTAAGTAATATTATGTATTTATTTGGGAGCCTGGCTTGTTTTGGGCCATAAAATAGGGTGCGGTAATGTATTTTATGATCGGGGTGGAAAAGGACTGTTAACAACCTTGAATTTCCCCTTTTTTAATGCATTTTCCTTATAGATCACTTTGCACAATACACTCTTTCGTGAAGTAGCGTCGCGAGTTTCAGTGCGGTCGGTCATTCCGTTGAAGTTAGATGGGCATTTTTTGTTGCGCTGTCTCTTCATTGTTGCATTGTGTTGTGTAACAAAATAGAATTTTTGAAAGAAAGAACAGAGTCATTGTGGTATTCTGTTTCAAGCTGGGTAAAAAGTCGAGTGTTACTCTCAAAATATTACATCAAGCATTTTGTGATGAAGCAATGGGTCAGACAGTGTGTTGAATGGTTTTCTCGATTCAAAGCAAGACAAACATCAGTTGAGGATGATGAATTATTTGGTTGTCCATCAACAAGAAAAACAGTGTAACTACTGATCGTCGTCAGAGCATCCACGACATTGCAATTACCGTGGAAATTTCTTACGGGTCGTATCAAAGCATTTTGACCCAAAATTTGAGCATGAGGCGAATGCTTGAAAAATTTATGCTCCATTTTCCGACTCAAAACTAGAAAGACCAACGTTTTCAGAACAAAAACAACATGGCAGTCGTCCCCCACACTCCCTGCTCCCCAGACCTAGCCCGCTGTGGCTTCTTTCTCTTCCCAAATATAAAAAAAAAGCACTCAAGAGACGGTGTTTTAACGGCACAGAGGTGATTCAAACAGAACGGTAGGCCTCGCACGGCGCTGTTGCGAGAGAAGAGTTCCAGAAATGTTTCCAGAAGTGGAAGAGTCGCTGGGATCAGTGTATAGCCTCTCAAGGTGAGTACTTCCAGGGAAACAACGTCAACGAGGTGATTAGGTAAGCTTATATATTTTTCTCGCTTCAGTTTGGGAACTTATTGATAGCATCTTGTATTGTGTACCCAACATCCATCTCAAAGGACATAGCGGCTAGTTTACTGAATACCTTTGGATATTTACTAATCAATGTTCTTATCGGTTATATGGAATATTAGTACTGCGGAAAATATTTTTCACTTATACCGGATTCCTCAGATAATACAATAACTTTCATTATAGAATTATCTCTATATTCATGTAAGTGGACGATTAAGTACATTATGTTCAAGAAAGTAACCAAAAATCTGATTGAATACTTTACAGTTAATAAGATCATCGTCCCAGTATATGTCTAACTGCATCACGGGCTGTGTCATCAGCAACGATGTCAGCAGCTGTGTCGTCCAAGGTAGCGTCAGAGGCTGTGACGTCAGCTGTGGCGTCAGAAGAGGTATAAACCCATATATTGCAGTCCATACCACATCCACGACCTGTTCCTAGTCACAGAAGCATTTCTTTTTTTTTTTTGGAGAGGGTAAAATGGGAAATTTCCCTAGTATTTTAGGTTAACAAAGAGTGTTGATCACAGGCAGCTGAGATCCCACCACCACCATAAGGTGACCAAGTTTTAGAAATAACTTTCCATTTTTCAGTCAATCATTACAGACTCCGAAACTTACAATGATCACTCACTAACTCCGCTGCCACCAATGTTCACTTACTGACTCCACTACCACCAATGTTCACTCACTGAATCCACTACCACCAATGTTCACTCACTGACTCCACTACCACCAATGTTCACTCACTGACTCCACTACCACCAATTTTTCACCACTGACTCCACTACCACCAATGTTCACCACTGACTCCACTACCACCCAAAGTTCACCACTGATCCACTACCACAATGTTCACCCCCTGACTCCACTACCAACAATGTTCACTCACTGATTTCCCCTACCAACCCAAAGTTCACCACTGACCCACTACCACCAATGTTCCCCTGACTCCCTACCATAATGTTCACTCACTGATCCACTACCAACCCAAAGTTCATTACTGACTCCACTCCAAACAAAGTTCATTTACTGACTCCACTACCAACAATGTCACTCACTGATCCACTACCAAATGTTCACCCACTGACTCCCACCACCACTGTTCCTCCTGACTCCCTAAACGATAATGTTCCCAAACCCCTAATTCCACTTCCCCCACATGTTCACTCACTGACTCCACTCCACAATGTCACTCACTGACTCCACTACCACCCAAAGTTCACTCATGACTCCACTACCACCAAATGTTCACTCACTGATTCAATTACCACCAATGTTCACTCACTGACTCCCCTACCACCAATGTTCACTCATGATTTCCCCTACCCCCAAAAAAATTTACTCACTGACTCCACCACCACAATTTCACTCACTGACTTCCACTACCACAATGTTCACTACGACCCACTACCAAATGTTCACTCACTGACTCCACCACCAATGTCACTCACTGACTCCACTACCACAATGTTCACTCACTGACTTCCCCTACCAACAATGTTCACTCACTGACTCCACTACCAACCATGTCACTCACTGACTCCCCTACCCAAAAATGTTCACTCACTGACTCCACTACCAACCAAAGTTCACTCATGACTCCACTACACCAATGTTTACTCACTATTTCCACTACCACCAATTCACTCACGACTCACACCAACCCAAAGTTCACTCACTGACTCCACTACCCACCAATGTTCACTCACTGACTCCCCTACCACAATTTCACTCACTGACTCCTACACAATGTCACTCACTGACCCACTACCATCAAAGTTCACTCACTGACTCCCCTAACCACCCAAAGTTCACTCACTGACTCCACTACCAACAATGTTCACTCACTGACTCCACTACCAAAAATGTTCACTCACTGACTCCACTACCAACAATGTTCACTCACTGACTCCACTACCCCAATTTCACTCACTGATTTCCCCTACCACCAATGTTCACTCACTTGACTCCACAAACCCCCAATGTTCCTCACTGACTCCACTACCACCATGTTTTACTCATTTACTCCACTACAACAATGTTCCCCCACTGACTCCATACCACAAAGTTCACTCACTGACACCACTACCATCAATGTTCACTCACTGACTCCACTAACAACAATGTTCACTCACTGACTCCACTACCATCAATGTTCACTCACTGACTCCACTACCATCAATGTTCACTCACTGACTCCACTAACAACAATGTTCACTCACTGACTCCACTACCACCAATGTTCACCCACTGACTCCACTACCATCAATGTTCACTCACTGATTCCACTACCAACAATGTTCACTCACTGACTCCACTACCACCAAAGTTTCACCCACTACCTTTTCCACTACCACCCAATGTTCCTCCTGATTCCGCTACCAACAATGTTCACTCACTGACTCCACTGTCACCAATGTTCACTCACTGACTCCACTGCCAACAATGTTCACTCACTGACTCCACTACCACCAATGTTCACTCACTGACTCCACTACCACCAATGTTCACTCACTGATTCCACTACCATAAATGTTCACTCACTGACTCCACCACCATCAGTGTTCACTCACTGACTCCACTACCACCAATGTTCACTCACTGATTCCACTACCATAAATGTTCACTCACTGACTCCACCACCATCATGTTCACTCACTGACTCCACTACCATAAATGTTCACTCACTGATCCACACCATAATGTTCACCACTGACTCCACCACCATCAATGTTCACTCCCCTGACTCCACCACCAACAATGTTAACTCACTGACTCCACTACCACCCAAAGTTCACTCAAATGACTCCACTACCACCAATGTTCCTCACTGACTCCCCTACCAACCAATGTTCCTCACTGACTCCACTACCCAATGTTCACTCACTGACTCCACTACCACCAATGTTCACTCACTGACTCCACTACCACCAATGTTCACTCACTGACTCCACTACCACCAATGTTCACTCACTGACTCCACTATCACCAATGATCACTCACTGACTCCACTACCAGCAATGTTCACTCACTGACTTCACTACCGCCAATGTTCACTCACTGACTCCACTATCACCAATGATCACTCACTGACTCCACCACCAGCAATGTTCACTCACTGACTTCACTACCACCAATGTTCACTCACTGACTCCACTACCAACAATGTTCACTCACTGACTCCACTACCAAAAATGTTCACTCACTGACTCCACTACCACAATGTTCACTCACTGATTCCACTACCACCAATGTTCACTCACTGACTCCACTACCAACAATGTTCACTCACTGACTCCACTACCACCAATGTTCACCCACTGACTCCACTACCAACAATGTTCACTCACCGACTCCAAATACACCAATGTTCACTCACTGACTCCACTACCACAAAGGTTCACCACTGACCAACCATCAATGTTCACTCACTGATCCCACTAACCAACAAATTTTCCTCCCCTTACTCCCTTTTTCACCTTCCATCTCCTGACTCCTGCCCATTCACTCCCTGCTTCCCTCCCCATTTCCTCCTCTCCACCTTTTTTTCCCATTTCACTCATTATTCCCTACCTAAAATTTCACCCCACTTTCCCTCTCTGTTCACCATTTTTTTTATTTCCCCAATGTTCATATTGGGTTTCCCCTACCATAAATTTACCGTTGGTCAAATGATCCCCCAACAATGTTACTCACTACTCCTAAAAATAATGTTATAAGAAACCAAAACAGGATAGTTACCACTGTGGCCAATACCTCAATTTTCAAAATTCACTTTACTCCATAACCAAAAATGTTTCAAACTGATCATCCAAAGTTCAATAATGATTTTCCAAAAACCAATTTGGTTTCGCTCCCGTCCTCTGTTATAAACTTTCTCCCAAACCTGTTTCCCCAATGGGTCCATTACCACCAATTTACCCTTTTACATCCCCTACCACCCCCAAATTTTCCTCGTGTTAACTCCGCCAATGACAACTACCAATAACACCAATGAACTCCTGCTCCACCCGTCAATGTCCCCTAAAGGGGGGGGTCACACCAAAATGACAACTCATTGGACCTTCCATTTCCCAAAATGCACCCACTACGTCCATACCAATCGTAACTTCCTGACTCCCTTTTTAAATTTACAACTGACTTTTTCCCTTAACAAAAGTTCACCCAAAGATTTCAACTACCCCAGTCCCCCACTCTCCCATTACCTTTACTATTTACCCATTTCCACCCAAAGGGGTTCACCCATTTGGTTTTTCCCCTCAAAATGTTACTCACTATCCCATTAAACCAACAATGTTACTCACAGCTCCCCTCCATAATGTTCATCAACTCCCCCCATAGCATAAATTCTTAGAAACTTTAATTTCTCTTCCCCCACCCCTTTCCCTTTTTGGCACTTCCAAAAGTGCCTTTCCTCATTGCCCCTTGGTCTCCTTTTCCTTCCCTCCTTCCTTTTCCCCCTTCCCTTTTCTCCCCCCCTTTTCCCCCCTCCCCCCTTCCTCCCCACTTTCTTCCCAACTTTCCTTTTTTTTTTCACCCAAAAACTTTGAATAGAAAGGACCCCAAAAAAACAATTCTTGGTTTAATTTTTAAAAAACCCTTTCCCATATTTTTGAAACTTTTAATGCATACTCGAGTCATCCTGTGGATAAACGATCTCAGATAAAGTGATGTTCTCGAGAAGGGTACAGCCAGAGTGAAGTTGCTGCTTTCTGTCCGTCTTGTGGTATAGAAGCTTGCCTCAAACTGTCCTCGAAGTGGATCCAAGTATGGTACTCTGACAATATTGGCCTTGTACATAACAGTAAGGCCACCCACATCCCTCTTGTGTTGAAGGCTCTGCTAAAATGACAGAGCTATCCAGGATAGGACGAGGCGAGAGATGAGACGTCTTGCTCTGTTCTCTACTCTGTCAAGCAGTCGCACATAAGGGGGAGGGGGGGGGGCAGGCAAACCAAGAAAGTGGAGCATACTCAAGGTGTGAGCATCCTTGTGCCTGGTACAGAATCCTGCGACCCCTACTATCAAGCAGATGCGATATACGTCGAAGTGCTGTAAGCTTCCTGACTGCCTTGTTTGCAAGATTTACAACGTGCTTCTTCATGGTCAGTTTGGAATCAAATTTCACCCAAAGGATATCAACTTCTTTCCCAGGTGCCAACACTCTCCCATTCATCCTTACTATTGCACCGGCATTACCATCATGGTGACTAGAGACCACCATCATTTGTGTTTTCTCAGGTGCAAATGTTACTTTTCATCTATTTCCCCAGGTTGATATAACTCTTAGCTGATGACTGATGTAGCTCAGAGCAGCTGGCATTTCTTCTCTTGGATAAGTGAATGTCAGTGTACAATCCTCCGCATATGCATGGGATTCTGGGATGAGATGAAGAAGGACATTGAAGTAGACATTCTATAACAATGGTCCCAGCACGCTTCCTTGTGGAACACTTGCCCCAATAGGATGTCTTGCTGATTCCGTTTCATTGAGAACTACTCTTAGAGATCTACCATGAAGGTAATCACTGAGGAGACAGCGTAGAGCCTGCCATTCCCAGAGCTTGCAGTTTTTCTAAGAGGCCCTGGTGCCACACCCGGTCGAAAGCACCAGCAATGTCCAGTGCTACCACACAGCTGACTTTGGATTCATCCAGTGACTAGTGCCACTTAGTGGAGAGGTTTAACAACAGGTCAGCAGCAGAGTAACCTTTTCTGAAGCCATATTGACAGTCACAAAGTAGTGAGTGGTAGTCAAAAAACTCTGCCATTTGTCTTGAGATTATTGCCTCAAGGATCTTGCCAGTGATTGACAACAGTGACACTGGTCTGTAGTTACTGATTTCTGTTCTGCTTTTCTTTTTGTGAGCAGGGACTACATTTGCCTCTTTCCACAGAGAAGGCCATTTACACTGTACTAGGCAGTGCTGAAAGATGCGAGTTAGAGGTGCTGCTAGCTGGTCTGCACATCTCAGCAATCTTGGGCTCAACTTGTCTGAGCCCACAGCCTTTTCTTGGTCAAGCGATTTAAAAAGGAAATGCACCTCCTTCTTAAATCGCTTGACCAAGAAAAGGCTGTGGGTCCAGACAAGTTGAACCCATGATTGCTGAGAAGATGCGCAGACCAGCTAGCAGTACCTCTAACTCGCATCTTTCAGCACTGCTTAGTACAGTGTAAATGGTCTTCTCAAATGTAGTCCCTGTTCACAAAAAGAAGAGCAGAGCAGAAATCAGCAACTACAGTCCAGTGTCACTGCTGTCAATCACTGGCAAGATCCCTGAGGCAATAATCTCAAGACAAATGACAGTTTTTTTTTTTTTTTTTTTACACAGGGTTTGACAAGGTTAAGGATCCCTAGCTTTATTGACACGCTATTTACAGGTTAAGGATTCCTAACTTTATTGGCAAGCTAAGAGCTGTTACCTACATCAGCTCATTTAAAAGCATTTTTATTGTTATGAGACATACAAGTAGGGAACAGGATGAAATTGGATCCATCTATGGGCCAGCATTTTCATTTAATCAACTGACTTTATCTCGTTGACATCATTATGCTGTACGAATGTGTTCCATACTCGAGTCATCCTGGGTATATATGATCTCAGATGGAGTGATGTTCTGGAGAAGGGTACAGCCAGATTGAAGTTGCTGCTTTCTGCCCGTCTTGTGGAATAAAAGCTTGTTTCACGCTGTCCTCGAAGTGGATCCAAGTGTGGTACTTTGACAATATTGGCCTTGTACATAACAGTAAGGCCACCCACATCCCTCCTATGTTGAAGGCTCTGCTGAAATGACAGATCTATCCAGGATGGGTCCAGGCGAGAGATGAGACGTCTTGCTCTGTTCTCTACTCTGTCAAGCAGTCGCAGATGAGAGGGGAGGGGGCAGGCAAACCAAGAAAGTGGAGCATACTCACGGTGTGAGCGTACTTGTGCCTCGTACAGAATCTTGCAACCTCTACTGTCAAGTAGATGCGAGATACGGCGAAGTGCTGTAAGCTTCCTGGCTGCCTTGTTTGCAAGATTTACAACATGGTTCTTCATGGTTAGTTTAGAGTCAAATTTCACCCCAAGGATATCAACCTCTTCTCCTTACTACTGCACCAGCATTACCATCATGGTGCCTAGAGACGATCGTCATTTGTGTTTTCTCAGGTGCAAATGTTACTTGCCATCTATTTCCCCAAGCTGATATAGCTCTCAGCTGGTGATTGATGTAGCTTAGAGCAGCTGGCATTTCTTCTCTTGGATAAGTGATATCAGTGTACAGTCGTCTGCATATGCATGTGATTCTGGGATGAGATGAAGAAGGTCGTTGAAGTAGACATTCCATAACAATGGTCCCAGCACGCTTCCTTGTGGAACACTTGCTCCAATAGTACCTCTCTCTCTCTCTCTCTCTCTCTCTCTCTCTCTCTCTCTCTCTCTCTCTCTCTCTCTCTCTCTCCCTCTCTCTCTCACCTCTCTATCTCACCTCTTTCTCTCACCTCTCTGTCTCTCACTTCTCTCTCTCTCTCTCTCCAAGCTCATATATTTTCGCTCCATTCCTCAGTTTATTGGTTCGTCTAATTCCACAATTATTCCTCCCCCTCTCCACCTTATTCTTGCGTCTCATCGGGTAAAGTCAGGACGTCAATACACATCCATTTATCCTCTCTCTGTGCCCCTCTCTAATCTGTTTCATTTATGTTCGCTCCTTATATCCCTCTCTTATCTTGCTCTCTTAATTCACACTTTCCCCTTCCAATTATCTAATTAAATACCTGTTCTTGTCTCCTCCCCTTTCTATCTATTTGGCAATTAGGTTTCTTTTTCAATTTCTTGACTTTGTTGAATTGTCCACTTTTAGTTCATTCAGACTTGATTTTCTCTCCCTGAGTTGCACTGCTCCCAGGTCCTTCACTTCTTATTCCTTCGTTCCCCTATTCTCCCCTCAACTCCCTACCCTCACATCTCTTCCCTCACCTTCTCTGTCCCTTCGCCTCCAGTCTTCCCCACCAAGGTGAGTTAATTGAGCTTTAAGTGTTCATTGGAAGACTCTGAGCTATTTGGAACAATTTAAAAGCAATGAGCTATTATCTGACCTCAGCTCACTTCATAGTCAAACCTCAGTCTAAGGTCTGTTACCCAGGATGCGACCCACAGCAGTCAACTAGCATGTAGGCACCTATTTACTGCTGGGTGAATCCGGGTGACATGCGTTGGAAGTCTTGCCCATACGTCTCGTCCTATCTGTGAATCGAACCAAGGTTTAGCCGGTTTTGAGCCAAATGCTTTAATGAAGAGTAACAGTTTCGTCCTATCTGTGAATCGAACCAAGGTTTAGCCGGTTTTGAGCCAAATGCTTTAATGAAGAGTAACAAGTCACCTGTACTGTACTTGATCAAGCAAGCGACACCGTAAATGTTAAATTTCAGACTCTCTCAGAAATGTTCAACGAAGTGAATGTTGTTAGGTAAGACACATATGCAACAGTTAGGTATCTTTATTTCGAAACGTTTCGCCTACACAGTAGGCTTCTTCAGTCGAGTACAGGAAAGTTGATAGAAGCAGAAGATACTTGAAGACGATGTAATCAGTCCATCACCCTTAAAGTTTTGAGGTGGTCAGTCCCTCAGTCTGGAGAAGAGCATTGTTCCATAGTATGAAACAATATGGAGATGAAGTGACAGGATGGAGCCTTATATAGCGCCAAGAGGTGAGACGTAGGTCACTAGAAGAGGTAAGAACTCGGATGTTGGGAGGTCAGGTCCCTCTCAAATCCAGCCGTTCTCACTAGTGGAGGTTGTCGAAGTTGATTGCAGGTCTGTACCAAGATACCCTTGTGTTGCAGTGTCTGACAGATTGAACATTAAAATGGTATAAAATACCGACAGGTTGTTAGGTAAGACACATATGCAACAGTTAGGTATCTTTATTTCGAAACGTTTCGCCTACTGTGTTGGCGAAACGTTTCGAAATAAAGATACCTAACTGTTGCATATGTGTCTTACCTAACAACCTGTCGGTATTTTATACCATTTTAATGTTCGAAGTGAATGTTACTGAGGTTATGAATTGTAATGACACAACGACGCTCCTTTTGTCAGAAGTGAGTGGTAAAACTGTGTTATTTATTATCCAGTATACCTAAATTTAATAACCTGAATTTATTAAGAGATAGACAACTTCAAGTTCCTAACGCTTTCTGGAAGCTTATGAACAATGTTTTCTTTGTTTTAATTTAGGTTTCATAAAACAATCCAAAACGTACGGGTTTTTTTTTCCGACTTGTGTCTGGCAACGAGGCTGCAGAATATAACTGTTATTGTTATTTTCGAGGTCAGTGTTTTCTATTGATACTCAAGACACCTTCACCGAGATTTTATCTGGAAGTGATGTTACATACATACACGATATTCAGACTGGAGCCCAGGAGAATGCAGTATGGCATATACTGCAGTCTAGTAATTGAGATTGACATTGCGAACACCAAATTATTATTATTAAAGACGTGTCACTCTGTGTAGAGCTTCATCATGACTTGATAAAGTTGCAAACGGAGGTTTGTCTAGAGTTTTATCATGACCTGATAAAACTCTACGCACAGCATTGTGTAGAGCTATTTCAGAACATTAAGAAGCTCTACATACAGCGAGGTTCTTCCCTTAGCCTGGCTGGCTACGAAAGATGCCACGTTCATCTCATGATGAGCGGAAGAAGGATCGAGTTTCCACTACTTGCGCTGAGTGACCAACACAGGTTAAAATATACACGCAGCGAAACGTCGTGTATGACGGAGGATTGTTTTGCCACAAGTGTTAATCTACCATACAGTGCAAGATATGTATGAGCCATGCTCAGAGTTACCACGAGTCCTACATGTGTATTACATAGTAAGAACTTCCGCGAGGGATACATGTGTGATCCAAGTAAGGAATACCACGAGTGACACTTGGGGTACATTGTAAGAACTACTATGAGTGATACAAGTCTGATACATTTAAAATTACTATGATACATGTATGATTCACTGAACTACCACGAGTGATACATGTATATGTTGTAAGAACTACCAGGAGTGATAGCTGTATGATACATTGTAAGAAATGCCACGAGTGATGCATGTATGATCCATTGTAAGAACTACCATGAGTGATACATTTATGATGCACTGAGCTACCACGAGTGATACATGAGATCCATGGTAAGAACTACCATGACTGATACATGTAAAGGACTGCTTCGAGCCATGCATTTCATTTTGGAGTCATTAAACTCGTTTCTGTATATCAATCGTTCGTTATTTTTAATGACAAAATACACAACACACACACACACCACACACACACAAACACACACACACACACACACACACACTACAGACACACACACACACACACACACACACGCACACACACATGAACCCATCCAGCTTGAGAACCTGACACATACAAGACTCGTCCAGTAGTCTAATAAATTTGTGGGTAAAACTGGAAATAATTGTAATAGGATTCTTACCGAGAAAGACGATGGTCAAGTGTGTACCACTGTCAGTCCGCGCGCTAAGTCAATATAGCCGCCATTCCAATATGGCCGCTTCAGGGAGAACTGCTTTCATTTTTTTCCTTCCCAATTTAATATTACAAATACGTGAATTGGCTCACTATAAACGTTTTTCTGATTGAAATTACCTTCGCAACGATTTAAAATTAAAAAAAAAATATATATATATAAACCTATTTTGAATTAGTTTGTATATGTCAACAAACATTTTTACTTGTAACGCATTAAATAGTATTGGTTTACACAAAATTTCTTTAAACTGAAATATTATTGGTACAAAACTTATGTTTCCAATGAAACACAATATTTCACTCAAACATAATTAGCTTCAAAATTATACAGTGAAAAATCTCAGTTAGTCAATGTTGTCAATATTGTACAATAAGGATATTATTACGTATTTTGCAATACACCCGATAGTATTCTACGTTTTTCTTTTATTGTTGATCCTGGTAGTAATGAAAATGTAAACAAATCTAAAAAGCGTTTTTCTGCATAACTGCAGTTCAATACAAAATCAAAGTTTTGTTATTTGTATCAGTTCCCTTGTGGCTACAGTGTCATATCCTCCTGGTCTGTGTATTTCATCTATATAAGAGTCTTCATCGTGAAGGAGCGTTACCTGCAAGCAGCAGATAAGGTCTGAGGACACCCTGATCGTGCACAGGGCGAACGAGCACATCTAACTAGCAACAGCCTCGGGAATTACAATTAAATAAAAAGAAAGTATGCCAGCATCAGTGCCAAGTAAGTCCTAACATGGCTGGGGAATGTAGGAGGAGTACCAGTACATCAACAGTGGCTATATTAAAGTGAAATTATTGCCTTCCTTCACAGCAAGCTGTCCTATTTCTCACCCTTCAAGCCGTTGAAGTGGAGTGAGAAATACTCGGGAAGATAAGCAAGCTGATTCTCCAGGTAACACTCATCTCCTCCCTGACAGTCCTGGACCCCCCACCCACCACATCCTTCAACATCAACCACCCCTGACAGAGTATGGCCCCATGCAGTGCTTAATTTTGCATTCTGCTCTCTTTCATTGCCTCCCTGCCACAATATACTACAAATAAATTGTGTGCAAAGCCGGTTATTGCTTCTACATGCGACAGAACGGGTGAAGAGAGAAATTCCTTCTAGAGCGCCCACCTATAAAAGGTCTATTTCTACTTACGACAAGAGATGGCGCTTTCTTCACTTTCTTAGGAATTAACAAGGCTCACCTAATCGTTCCTGTCAGTATCCAGAAGAAGAAGAACAACAACAACGCTTTTCCTCTCATCTCGTCGATTTTTCATAGACATTAATAAGCTTAATGATGTTATGCTTACTTTTTTTTTCATATGCATAATTTCAATCACTTTTACCACAGAAGTGTGCGGTTAAAGAGGGGTTGTTGAGGTGGCGTATAAATCTGTAGTAGAGGAAAGGTGGGGTAAGGGTCGTCTTAGGAAAGTTTGAAGGGAGGGTGTTAAGGAGGTTTTGTGTGTGAGGGGCTTAGACACCCAGCAAGCGTGTGAACATGTTACATAGGAACGGAGGAAAATAGTTTTTGACTTAGCATGCAGCTGGAGTGGGAGGAAGTTAATATTTATAAAGGGATTCAGGTGAACTAGACTTGAGTGCTGAAGATGGAAGTACAGTGTATTACGCACACAGGTGATGATGGTCTGTTGACCTGGTTGTAATGGGGCTTGGAGCAAAAATAAACACAGCAGTAATCTTTAGCTTGTATTTTCCTTCACCAAGTATGTATATTACGTAAAATTATGTACACTATGTACGAAAGTTTGAAATAGCAGTGTACCACACGGTAATCAAGGCAAAGACAAAAGCCAGAGAGAGAGAGAGAGAGAGAGAGAGAGAGAGAGAGAGAGAGAGAGAGAGAGAACCGTGCTCAACCAGCACAAGGGTTGACTGTGATACCACGTCATCTCAACACTTGGCAGACCCATCTGTGATTGGTTAATAAACCAATGTACTGATTTAACGATGGGGCCCCAAAAGATCGTTAAACCTTTAGCACTCGTTTCGCTGGTTGGGAGGTAGCCTATATGGGAGTGTGTACATATGCCGAATAAAGTGTAACATACTCTTTGCATGCCAGACAGTGCCTCCACTTTAAAGGGGTGGGGATATTTGTAATTTTGAGCTGTAGTATCAGCGCCCCTCTGGCAAGACAGTAATGAAGTGATGGTGAAAGTGTTTCTTCTTTTTTTTAATTCACCCTATCTCGTTGGGAGACTGCTGGTTTGTTGAAAAAAAAGTGTACATAAATGTATTTCCATTTTTCTCACTGCACACATTTCTACTAGTCTTACATTTCTTGATTTAAAATCTGCATTAGATATCGCAAACAGAATCGCTATTCTATATAAATTAGCCAAAATGAATGTATCCACTGTTCTCTACCAAGGCTTTAGAAGGAAGTTTAAAGAATTGTATAAATAAATGGTTATAGAACCGACAAGTTGATGAATTAGACACATGTACGTAACACTTGAGTATCTTTACTGAGGAAATGTTTCGCCACAGTGGTGAAACGTTTCCTCAGTAAAGATACTCAAGTGTTGCAAATGTGTCTACAGAGTTGTACTTAGGTACACCGTAGGGAGTTCTCAGTCCCAAGCTATTTAATGTCCTGATTAATGCTCTCCTAAATAGTCGATTTACCTCACCTAAACATATAGCTAAATGCTATGATGATGACATGATTATCCATTCAACAGAACATAAGATGAATACCATTCTTAACCAGGTTAAAGTAATTTGTAATCTACTAGGCCTCATCATATCTTTATCTGAAACTAAGATAATGACAAGCAAACGACATCCCCCACCCATCTGTTTGCAGGGTGAAAACATCTATGTTAAATTTTACAGATATCTTAGATAACTAGTGGCGAGAATATTTTGAGGAACTTTTAAATGTCGACGAAGAAAGAGATGCGGTAATTTCATTCACTGACCAGGGAGGTATACCATCTTTTAGGAGTGAAGAATAGGATGTGAGTGTGGGGGAGGTGTGTGAGGCATTACCTAGAAAGTGGGTAAAGCAGCTGGAACTGAGGGGATTATGACAGAAATGTTAAAAGCAGGGGAGGGAGTTGGAGTAGTTGGTATTTTTATTTAATAAATGTATGAAAGAGAGGAAGGTACCTAGGGATTGGCAAAGAGCATGTATAGTCCCTTTATATAAAAGGAAGGGGGACAAAAGAGATTGTAAAAATTATAGAGAAATAAGTTTACTGAGTATACCAGGGAAAGAGTATGGTAGGGTTATTATTGAAAGAATTAGAGGTAAGACATATTGTGACCCCTGAATGGGTCACAATGTATATAATGCATATTACATGTTCATATAATTTTATATTGCTTATATTTTGCGATGTTAGCTTAATTGTAAATATATTGCTTTATATTATTATTTGACTTAGTTATATTATTAGGTAGGATGTAACATTTATATATTATTCAGTGTTCATAGTTCGAGTGTTAAGTAGCTGAGAGCATTGTCTAACTACTGTAGTTTTCACTCCGCTTGTTTTGCTGCCGGCTTCTGTGTTCCTGGGCAGCAGCAGTCCACTGAGAGTCACGTGATCAGGGTGGGGTGATCACATCTCACCAGGAGTGAGTCTGCCTGGCCTGCACTAGTTCTTGTCTGTTTGACGTGCCTTCCAACAAGACGGCCTCTCCAACTCTCCCTTGATGGCCCTTGTTGGAAGATCGTCTCTGTCACTTTCTTGTTGTTGGTTCTGTGTAACTCTGTTCACAGAACATAGCCTAGACTTAGTGATTTTCGACGTTGTACTGAGGTTGTGTGTCACATGACACTCTGAGAAACTCGGGTCCTGAGCTGTAGCTTCTGACCTAATTTGTACTGGTATCTGTGGACTGTCACAGTCGGGGATTTTCTAATGCTGAACTTAGATTCAATAGTATGGGAGATTTGTGACTTTTGTGGAGGATCTGCAGATGGTCCCTACTTAGTGTTGTTATATTATCTCCTTGTTCCTGATTCTGTGTCGCTGTTGCCTGTTATATTGCTGTTCGGCTTATCAATCGTTTTATTGCTCAAGCAAGCTGTTCTGATTGCCAGGTTGGTCAAGAAGTTAGTTTATGTGAGGACTTCTAGTCAGTCACTGGTTAAGTCTAGTCGAGTCTTGAGACAGCGAACTGCTTAGAGCACTTACACACATACACACAAACTTGTATATATTTGTATTATGTTATTAAATGCTAACAATGTACCAGACGGTACTTAAAAGCCATAAAGATGTGATATGTGCCATCAGCACTATACTACTGTACACGAGAGAAGTGATTATTTTAATTACTTTAATATACTTCGATATTATATGCCTAGACAACTTTATTGTTATTAATAAACTTATTAAATTTTAATTTCTTTAGTTAGTAGCCTACCAGTTGTAATCCTGAAACACTATTGAATCTTACTAAATTCTAATGGATAATTGGACAAGGATACTGACTACTTGTTACAAAAACCCAGTAACAGGCTGGATGCTAGAGGGGCATTCTTTCAAGTATTCACTGGATATCTCTATCATTATTAGATATCGCGTTTTTTGTAACAGACAGAACGTAGAATTGCGGATGAGCAAGGAGGTTTTAGAGTGGGTAGGGGATGTGTAGATCAAGTGTTTGCATTGAAGCATATATGTGAACAGTATTTAGATAAAAGTAGGGAAGTTTTTATTGCATTTATGGATTTAGAAAAGGCATATGATAGCGTAGATAGGGGAGCAATGTGGCAGATGTTGCAAATATATTGAATAGGTGGTAAGTTACTAAATGCTGTAAAGAGTTTTTATGAGGATAGTGAGGCTCAGGTTAGGGTGTGTAGAAGAGAGGGCGACTACTTCCCGGTAAAAGTAGGTCTTAGACAGGGATGTGTAATGTCACCATGGTTGTTTAATATATAGATGGGGTTGTAAAAGAAGTAAATGCTAGTGTGTTCGGGAGAGGGGTGGTATTAAATTATGGGGAATTAAATACAAAATGGGAAGTGACAGTTACTTCTTGCTGATGATACTGTGCTTATTGGAGATTCTAAGGAAAAATTGCAAAGGTTAGTGGACGAATGTGGGAGTGTGTAAAGGTAGAAAGTTGAAAGTGAACATAGAAAAGAGTAAGGTGATGAGGGTATCAAATGATCTAGATAAAGAAAAATGGATATCAAATTGGGGAGGAGGCGTATGGAAGAAGTGAATGTTTTCAGATATTTTGAAGTTGACTTGTCAGCGGATGGATTTATGAAGGATGAGGTTAATCATAGAACTAATGAAGGAAAAAAGGTGAATGGTGCATTGAGGCATATTTGGAAGCAAAAAACGTTATCTATGGAGGAAAGAAGGGAATGTATGAAAGTATAGTAGTACCAACACTCTTATATGGGTGTGAAGCTTGGGTTGCGAATGCAGCAGCGAGGAGGTGGTTGGAGGCAGTGGAGATATCCTGTCTAAGGGCAATGAGTGGTGTATACATCATGCAGAAAATTCGGAGTGTGGAAATTAGGAGAAAGTGTGGAGTTAATAAAAGTATTAGTCAGAGGGCTGAAGAATGGTTGTTAAGGTGGTTCGGTCATTTAGAGAGAATGGATCAAAGTAGAATGTCATGGAGAACGTATAAATCTGTAGGGAAAGGAAGGCGGGTTAGGGGTCGTCCTCGACAAGGTTGGAGGGAGGGGGTAAAGGAGGTTTTGTGGGCGAGGGGCTTGAACTTCCAACAAGCGTGCGTGAGCGTGTTAGATAGGAGTGAATGGAAATGAATGGTATTTGGGACCTGAGGTGCTGTTGGAGTGAAGGGATTCAGGGAAACCGATTATTTTACATAGCCGGACTTGAGTCCTGGAAATGGGAAGTACAATGTCTGCACTTTAAAGGAGGGGTTCAGGATATTGGCAGTTTGAGGGGATATGTTGTGTATCTTTATACGTATATGCTTCTAAACTGTTGTATTCTGAGCACCTCTGCAAAAACAGTGATTATGTGTGAGTGAGGTGAAAGTGTTGAATGATGAAAGTATTTTCTTTTTGTGGATTTTCTTTCTTTTTGGGTCACCCTGCCTCGGTGGGAGATGGCCGACTTGTTAAAAAAAAATCTTAGCATAGACGCACCCATCAACATATCTGTCATATCACAACAAAATATGAAATGCAAAGATAGGCTGAATGTTCTCAAAGCTGCTGCTAACTACAATCCCAGCTGTTGTGCTTATGAGAGAATGGTGTACAATAAAAGTTTGATAAGATGGACTATTAAGGGACGGGAGTTTCTGATTTGCCGAAATTTCTATTGTATTGAATGAAATAAATTAACTGAAACATTCGGTAATCAATCGATTAATCAGCGGATGTTGTACATGTAGTACGCTTAAGTGATCGACTATTGGACATGGACAAACGTCCAGTACAACAGACTTAGTCCGCTTTATTGATGACACGACCGAAGAGCATACTTTGATTCTCTCATCTCTCTCTCTCTCTCTCTCTCTCTCTCTCTCTCTCTCTCTCTCTCTCTCTCTCCCTCTCCCCTTTCCATTATATCTCTCTCCATTCTCTTTCTCCTTCTTTCCCATTCACCCTCCCTTCCTCTCTCTCCTCCCTCTTTTACCCTCTCTACCCCTCTTAATGGAAATATTGAAAGTCTGCCTGCTTGCCTATCTTAAATGGAGTGATGGTGGAGGGAGTGTTGGAAGTGAGGAACGAGGGATAGGTGGTGGGTGGACCTGAGATGCAGGGAGGGGTAGGTGGACGTGGGGGGATGGATGGATGGGTGCTGGGTGGACGTGAGAGGCAGGGAGGGGTGGGGTGGGATGGGGAGGAGGGGGGAGTTTGGGTTAACGCATGGGGGAGGTAGGGGGGGGTGAACGTAAAAGGGGAAGGAAAAGGTGAATTTGGGTTAACGTGAGGGGGGAGAGAGGGAATCATCCGGGGGAGGGAGGGGTGAGTTTGGGTTAACATGATAGCGAGGGGGGGGGTAGATGGATGTGAGGGGGAGGAGAGGCGGGTGAACGTGAGGTGGGGGGAGGGGAGAGGGGGGGACGGAAAAGAAGGAGGGAGGAGTGGTGGACGTGGGGTGGATTGAGAAGGTGGGATGTGAGGGGGAGATGTTGGTGGCCCATTGGGGGAGAGGAGAAATGGGCGTGAGGAGAGGGAGGGGTGGGGGAAACGTTAACGGAAGAGAGTTGTGACATGAGGAGGAAGGACAGGTGGACGAGAGGGGGAGGGGTGGGTTGGTTGGACTTTTAGGGGAGGGAGGGAGGGAGGAGGAGTTGGTGATCATTATGGGGAAGGGGGGGAGGGGGGGTTTGGGAGATTGAAGTGAAGAGGAAGGAGGGTTGGTGGACCTGACCTGGAGGGAGGGGTGGGTGGGTTTTCGTGAGCGAGGAGGGGTAGATGGACGGACGTGAAGGGGAGGGTGAGATGGGTGGGTAGGGGGACCTGAGGGAAATGGGTATATGGACGGACATTAGGGAGTAGGATGGGTGGGTGGCAGAAAGCAGTCATACCATACATGTATTAGGCACGGACGACAGAGAAAGGCTGTATAGTACATGTAGCAGACCCGGGAGACTTGCGACAACAAAAATGTAAATATCAAGTCTGGCTGGCTAGCTGGCAGGCTAAATGGTTAGCTGGCTGGCTAGATGGTTAGCTGGCTGGCTAGTTGGCTGGCTAACTGGCTGGTTAGCTAACTGGTTTATTGGTTGACTGGCAGGCTGACTGGCTGGCCGACCGGCTGGCTTCCTGACTGGCTAACCGACTAGTTGGCTGACTGGCTGACCCGGCTGTCTATTTTCTGACTGGTTTCATGCTTGCTTACTTGCTTGCTCTTCCTTGCCCTACCTGCCCTGTCTGCATTTCTTTCAAACAGTTTTGTCTCTGGCAACATAATTTTCAGCTGGACACAGAGGCTTGTCTCAACCACCACACTCATAATGGGAAGGTGATGGACGAAGCCTGGACTATATAAATTTGCGATTAAGCGGAGTTGGTCCGTTTTATTGTGCGTATGACTGGACCGGACAGCTGTTCGATTTAGCAGATTTTGTCCACTTCATGACTATTTTAATCGGACATCTCTGTAAACGTGTATTTTAAGCCTTTGTTCGGCCGGAACTGAATTTTGTACTCGCTACCCAAGGACATACGTTGGTGTGGGTGACTCTAGGCTAATTTCATTCTGGTCCCTGTTTGGTGTACTAGTACAACGAGCAGTATTTTATATTATTGTGCCCACGAACAAGTGGTATTGATCAATAACAACACTGCGACTAGCCAAGGACTCGAACCCATGCTGCTTTGGCCTGCCTCATGGTAGGCAAAAACTCATGACGCCTTTATCCACGGGATGGGTTCGAATCCTTGGCTAGCGCAGTGTTGTTGATATATATATATATATATATATAATATATATATAATATATAATATATATACAACATACAACCTCTACAACACCATCACCATACCCCAGTTTACCATTACCCAGTACTCACATTAGCTCATAGCACACTGCTACGAGTGAGTAAAACACTATCATTTATAAACAGGGATGCTCCATAACTTCCCCCCTCCCACTTTTTGTAGGCTGCTCAACCTGCAGGTTGTACGAGTACTCTCCCAAAACATAAACAAGCCTCTGCACACTAGGGCCTTACAGATAAACATGAAAGCACTTAAACCAATAAAATAACCTATGGTATAAACTTACAAAAAAAAAAAAAAAAAAACCATCCCTACAAACACAAATGTTAATAATGAAAAACTATTCACGAATATGAGCCTGACAGTGCGTAAAGAATATTTAAGTGGTAGCCTATGAAGGTTGGTTAATGGGGTTTAAAGCCTGTCGACTACACGAGGATCATTAAGACTGCAAGTTAACCTTTTCACAACCAGATAAGAATGCTCTAATCACTGAAATATAAATTAAGGTAAACCTCAGCATATATTCGCTAAGAGAAATACTTCCTTCAGGGTACATATCCTGTGAGTATGTAATACACGAATCCAGGATCATAATAGATTCCTAACACAAATAGTAAAAATATACATTATATATATATATATATACATATATATATACATATATATAATATATATATATATATATACATATTATAATATATAAAATAATATATAATTTTTATATTTTTATATATATATATATATATATAAAATATATATATATATATATATAATATATAATATATATATATATATAAAATAATAATACGTCGTGCCGAATAAGCAAAACTTGCGATTTTGGCTTAAACAGTAAAGTTCCTCTTGCCTAATATGGAAAGCGAAAATTTGTGTATTCAATAATTTCGCAAAATTCACTCTGAGCCTAACGAATAAAATATACTTCATTCTGTTTATTATTAAATTATTGTAAACTTTTCTAAAATATATTTAATTGGATAGACTAAATTAAACTGCGTTTGTTATAATAAGGTTTGGTAAGTTTTCTAAGGTTCTTTTGATACAAAATTATGAATTTTTACATTAATATAAATGAAAAAATATATCTTTAAACGTATAAGAGAAAATTTTCGAAAGGACTTAATTGTGAGTTCCTGCTAATTTACCAGTTTTACCTATTCGGGGAACGGCACACCACACACACACACACACACACACACACACACACACACACACACACACACACACACACACACACACATATATATATATATATATATATATAAATATAAACAGAAGAGTAAATGAGGGGGTCGAACCGCGGCCCGTAAATTGATAGTCCGCCGCTCTACCCTCAAGGGCCTAGGAAAGGATTTCAGTTGGGTTACAGTTGGTGCCTCTGACGGAATGTAATACAGTATTACTTCTGAATCCTTCCTATTAGAAGCCTGAACAGTCGAGACGGTAGAGCGCCGGACTGTCAATTTACGGACCGCAGCTCGAACCCCTCGAACACCCTTCAGTTTATTCATTGACAGCTGCTTATTACAACTTATTTTGATTTTCATACCCCGGTGGCTTTTTTTGCATCATTATGATCAAAAGTCTGAAATTGTATATTATGTATATTCTTGACAATTCGCTAACTGGTGAAATTTAACAAA
>NC_069426.1:21574757-21605746 GCF_026875155.1 Cherax quadricarinatus
CTCATTAGCCCATCTTTCCTCCAATAGCTGTTTATATTTTACCCTAACTGCCTCCTCTTTTAGTTTATAAACCTTCACCTCTCTCTTCCCAGATGTTTCTATTCTCCTTGTATCCATCTACCTTTTACTCTCAGTGTAGCTACAACTAGAAAGTGTTCTGATTATCTGTGGCCCCTCGACAAACATGTACATCCTGAAGTCTACTCACAGTCTTTTATCTACTAATACATAATCCAACAAACTACTGTCATTTCGCCCTACATCATATCGTGTATACTATTTATCATCTTTTTTCCTTAAAATATGTATTACCTATAACTAAACCCCTTTCTATACAAAGTTCAATCAAAGGGCTCCCATTATCATTTACACCTGGCACCCCAAACTTACCTACCACCCCCTCTCTAAAAGTTTCTCCTACTTTAGCATTCAGGTCCCCTACCAACAATTACTCTCTCACTTGGTTCAAAGGCTCCTATACATTCACTTAACATCTCCCAAAATCTCTCTCTCTCCTCTGCATTCCTCCTTCTCCCAGGTGCAAAACACGCTTTTTATAAACCCACTTCTCGCATCCAAACCTTTATTTTAAAATCCACATAATTCTCGAATTTAAAACTTTCATATTCTCTTTTCTCCTTCCATAACTGATCATTTAACATTACTGCTACCCCTTCCTTTGCTCTAACTCTCTCAGATACTCCAGATTAATCCCAATTTATTCCCCCACTGAAACTCTCCTACCCCTTCAGCTTGTTTCGCTTAGAGCCAGGACATCCAACTTCTTTTCATTCATAACATCAGCAATCATCTTTTTCTTGTCATCCGCACTACATCCACGCACATTTAAACAACCCAGTTTTATAAAGTTTTTCTTCTTCTCTTTTTTAGTAAATGTATACAGGAAAAGGGGTTACTAGCCCATTTGCTCCCGGCATTTTAGTCGCCTCATACGACACGCATGGCTTACGGAGGAAAGATTCTTTTCCACTTCCCATGGACAATAGAAAATAAAAAAGAACAAGAGCTATTTAGAATAAGGAGAAAAACCTAGATGTATGTATATATATATTGCATGTGCGTGTCTGTGAAGTGTGACCAAAGTGTAAGTAGGAGTAGCAGATATCCCTGTTATCTAGCGTGTTTATGGGGAACAGAAAAAGAAAAACCAGCAATCCTCCATCATGCAAAACAGTTAACGGGTTTTTTGTTTCACAGTCATCTGGCAGGACGGTAGTACTTCCCTGGGTGGTTGCTGTCTACCAACCTACTACCTATATATATATATATTTTAATATATAATATATATTATATTATATTATATAATATATATATATATATATATACGCATTATTTTTTAGTTCTCTTTCCAGCATTATCTGGGAATTTCAGAGTGGCCTAGTTAATGCTTTACCAACAGCGCAGTTTGTGTTGAAAGGTTTGGGTAAAGGAATATACGCCTGCAACCACATTCTCTTTATTGTAACGGTAGTTAGTATGATAAAGGCGTTCGTTAAAAACGAATCAGGTCCAATTTATGCAGCAGGGAAGCTTATCCAATTACAACTGCAGCTAAACTGTATGCAGTTATTCTCTGAATGAAATGAATAAGCCAACGTGAGATTCATTCGACATAATATCTCCACGAGACTTATATTTCATCTACAGCTGGCACCAGCTGCGAATGTTTAATATAATAACACACACACACACAGCACTTAACACACCCCAGCATTTCTAAACATATGTCCAGCACTTCTTAATACATTCTCAGTAGTCCTTAATACTCAACACTTCCCATCACCTGTCTGTTCTTAACAGTCACCCTCCACTTATTAACACATACCGAACACTATTTAATATATGCACCACACTTCTTAAAACAGAAAAATGCAAAACATTTGAAAACATGAATACATGATAGATTGGAAAATTAATATAGACACAAAAATTATATATATAGTTACTCAAGCATAAAACACACAATCATGAGATATTACTTGAGGACATAAAATGAAGTATTAATTACAGCTAAGACATGGAGAACTTTTTATAGATTCCTCCAGTAGGAGGTATAGTGCAGCTAGCAGCACTATAATGTGGCTCTGATTCCCTGTGATCCATAGTAATGTGTGTAGACTAGAAACTTGAAGAAATGTATTGATTAAAGCAAAAAATTCAAATACCTCGGGGTGAAGACTGAGATCATAACACCCGTGGTAAAATACACATGAGCCCTAATGAGGAGCATACGTCAACACATGAGCTAGTGCAGTACGACACTGACTTACACCAAGGTTAACCTTTAATAATATGGTAGGTGAACCCAGATCTTTAAGAACTCGAAGATGGAAAGAGATAAAGAGTAGACAGCACCACATCCAGAATGACAGAGTTGTTCAACTTATTAGAGTTTATATCCTGTTATTTAAGGTAAAGTCTAGTAGAATAAATCACAAACTTGTTGTCAAAGTGCACGCAACCCGGCAGCTCCCTCAAGGTTTCGCTGACCTGCAATTTAAAACACTCGGGATGGGGAAGACAAGCATCTACATATGAAGAACCATTATCACGTGTTTCATTCGATAAGCTGAGGGCTTTATAGGCACGAGAGAGAGAAAATAAGGTATAACTTTACTTTGAAAAACAAAGATACCATAAAATCAAGACAGGCAACGGCTACAAGAAAAAAATATACACGATTATGCTAGCACAAAACACACAGGACTGGATACTCAAAATTTTCCTGGAGCCGAGCAGTTAGGTGATCCCCTTGGCTTCCAAGCTCGTATCTTCTAGTAACCTAGAGTGAGCGTGGAAAGAGGTTGTTATATGGCACCGAAGTCTGCATTCTTCTGAAACAAGCACTTCAAACTTCAAACGACCTACATCATAGTCACTCTCGCATGCACACAAAATTACGAACAAACAAGTGAACTTTTTTTTATCACAAGCCCAATGCTTCTTAACACACACACAACACTTCTGAAAAAGCATTCAGTACTTCTAATTAAGCTCCTAGTTCTGATTATAATATTTATAATCAACACTTCTAAATACACAAAGCACTTTTCAACACACACAAAGGGCTTTTTAACACACTCCCAACACTTAATAAACACACGTAGAGAACTTGGGTTATGCAGTACTGGGATACTTTTCATGAATCTTGCAACGACCGAAATATATCTGGTTAAGTTAAATATTCCCAAGTTTTATTCCTGGCTCCTATAATCTGAGAGTTAATAATTAATAATATAATGAGTCGCCAAAGATAATAACTCGCACGAGTGTACCTTTTAGTAAATTAATATTGTTTATAAATTATTACTTTCAAACTTGTGTTGTATTCTTCTGCTGATCCAACTCCTATACTGTGTGAACTTGAGTTTACCAGACCGTAAGAAACAAGGAGATTCATTACCACGAACAGCTATTAACACACACCAGCACCTCATAACACACACCGGCACTTAATAACACGCACCAGCACCTCATAACACACACTGGCACCTAATAACACACACCAGCACCTCATAACACACACTGGCACCTAATAACACACACCAGAACCTCATAACACACACCGGCACCTAATAACACACACCGGCACCTAATAACACACACTAACACCTCATAACACACAACACCTCATAACACACACCAACACCTCATAATACACACCGGCACCTAATAACACACACCGGCACCTAATAACACACACCGGCACCTAATAACACACACCGGCACCTAATAACACACACCGGCACCTAATAACACACACCAACACCTGATGATACACACCAACACCTCATAACATACACCAACACCTCATAACACACACCGGCACCTAATAACACACCAACACCTCATAACACACACCGGCACCTAATAACACACACCAGCACCTCATAACACACACCGGCACCTAATACAACACACACCGGCACCTAATAACACACAGCAGAACCTCATAACACACACCGGCACCTAATAACACACACCGGCACCTAATACACACACACTAACATCTCATAACACACAACAACACCTCATAACACACACCCAACACCTCACAACACACACCGGCACCTAATAACACACACCAGCATCTCATAACACACACCAGCACCTCATAACACACACCAGCTCTTCTTAACATTCACCAGCATTTCTTAACACAACACCCAGCGCTTCGTAACACACACCCAGCACTTCGTAACACACACACCAGCACTGACCACACAGCACAGGACTTCTTAACACATACAGGCACCTCTTAACACATTCAATTATCTTAAAATTCACCAGCACTACACGTACCAGCACTTCTTAAAGCATACACACACACACACACACACACACACACACCACACACACACACACACACCACCCAGCACTTCTTAACACACAATCAGTACTTCTTAACACATACACTCAACACTTCTTAACACTCACCTAGCACTTCTTGGCACACACCAAAACTTCTTGACACACACACACCCAGTACTTCTTGACATACACCCTGTACATTTAAACCCACAACCAGTACTTCTTAATACACTAGTTAGGTTGTGCGTCAGACTCGCGTTTAGCAAACGGAGGATCGAACCTCCACCACTTGCGCTTACTGACCAAGATTTTAACGCTTAATAATAATAATAATAATAATAATAATAATAATAATAATAATAATAATAATAATAATAATAATTATTATTATTATTATTATTATTATTATTATTATTATTTATGAACCTCCAACTTTTTTCCATGTAATAGTCGAATAAATACGTTATGGAAGCGAGACAAATGTAATATTTATTAATGTGATCTGCCTATGCGTTTGCGGATGGAGGTGAAGTGTTAGTGACACCGAGGATACTAACTCGACAACCCCTGATCAGAAACCGTGCAGCCTTCATTGGAACGAGGATCAAGCCTCCACTAGTCTATGTGCTGAATGGCCCAGTCTATCAATGGTTTATCACTCCGTGAAACATAATGCGTATTTTAGTTTATAAATCGCAAGTTATTCATATATAGAGATATTTCTGTTGCTGTATCTGTTATTCCTGGACTGTAATCACTCATGATCCAATAATCGCTGCCTTGTTGTGAATTGTTACAGCCACGGTATTGTGGGGCATAGTTGTGAATTGTTGCAGCCAGGTTTCTGTAGGTGCCAGTTGTGAATTGTTTCAGCCACGGTATTGTGGGGGATAGTTGTAAATTGTTGCAGCCATGGTATTGTGGGTGCTAGTTGTAAATTGTTGCACTCATGGTATTATTCTGAATCGCTTACACATGCACATGACTTGTGTTTAGGCTTAATGTGTTCGAATGAGATGCCCACTGCCTCAAAGCACATTATTCAATGTGACATTTTACTGTGGCAACGTTTCGTAACGTGAAAAATAATTAACTAAGCAGGGAGATGGAAGGTTACCTATGCCTCATAGAAAACCCAGATGAGCTACAGACACAAAGATGTCACTTCTGAAGCTAGTGTCAGATGAATGACAGAGGGTAGGTAATCACTACAGAATGGACACTCTGAGGGAGAAATTTTAAACTCTGAATACTATAAAAACTCGATGTATTTCGGTCTCTGCGAGATCCAAGAAAAGTATTTCCGTATTACATAACCCCAATACACTCTGTCTTAATGCGCACGGTTGGAATAGTGCAGAGTGCGGCACAAATTGATAATGTACCTAAATGTTAGCATTGAAGATTTGAAGAGAATCTGAAGAGGCAATCACAAGTCTTCACATGGAAACTAATATCCAATAAAACTAATATCAGTATATAGCCTAAATCTAATTAAAAGCTTTCAGAGAGACTAATTTATTTAAATACACAAACACACAGTAAGTTTGAAGCCGCTCATAAGTTCCCTTTCCAAGTTGACAGCATAGAAGGGTTGAAGCAAATCGGACGCGACACTCAGAAATTTTTGCATTAAGAGTTGTATTTCAATTTTTCCAATTTCCTCCATAAAAAAATGTCTGGGACCTGCACAGGCCTAACCAATCCAAACTTTTTTTTCCAAATAAGATTAACCAGTTTCTAAGAAAGTTAGTAGAGTAAGTAGGTAAGTAATTAAGTAAGTTATATGAACATATTTTTAACACTGGTCTTGAAGGCACACAAATCTTATTGACACATTAAAATACATTATTTTTAAATTTATCCTGGGAATTTCCCCCCAAATTAAAGTCAAATACGGGGTGACCTTATTCTGAACGAAGGACATTCTTCAATTTTTTCACTAAAAACCCTTTTGTTTAAATTTAAAATTAACCCCAGGGATAATTTACACAACATCAGACATTTTTTCCCTTTTTTTGGAAAACATATCACTTTAAAAATTTTTAAAATTTTAAGCAGATGATGCTTTTCCCCCAAAAGGTTACTGCAGAGAACCTAAAAAAAAATTTGTACCTACACACCAAAAACCCAAAAAAACTTTCCATCCTTTTCAGTCGAGGGCATCAGTCTTGGGAAAAATTTAGTAAAATTTAAATCGGGGGAAAAAGGGCTAAACCCAAAGGGGGATCAGTTAGCACCTGGGGGATGGGAGACATTTAAAATTCGATCCAACCCAAGGGGGGGACAGTAAGTCAGTTCCTTTGCATCAAAAACCCCCTCCCCAGCACAAAGGGAAAAATAAAGAAAAAAAATTTTTTAAAAAACTATGCAACTTCGACATTAAAAATTTGGCCCAAAAATGTTTAGACACCATTAAATATCCCAAAGCTTACTTCTATGTTACACAGTTTGAAATTTAAAAACCCTATCAATAAGTCTTTCTCCATTTTATAAACACGGACGCTAATTTGGAAGGACTTAAAAAACACTGTGCGAGAGCACCAAGGCTTGCAAATATTCCCCCCGAATCTTGCCCAAATATTTTTCACCAGCGTTAAAAATTTGAAGCCGGTCGAAAAAGGGAGTTCTCTTGGAATGGGGGGGAGGGATTTGTGAAAAAAGTCAAAAAAAGGGGTTTGAGAAAATTTTGGGGAAAACGGGGAAAACCCCTTCCCGAAAAAACCTAAACCTTATTTTAAACTACTTTTATTATTAAAGGTCTCTACAACCCCCAGAAAAAAATTATTTTGATTTTGAATTTTTTAAAATTCAAAATTTATAAAAGTTTTAGCATGGGTTGTTCCAAGAAACCCAGGGTTTGGGTTGAAGTTCTTTCGGGGAT
The DNA here is from genome assembly GCF_026875155.1 of Cherax quadricarinatus. NCBI lineage: Eukaryota > Metazoa > Arthropoda > Malacostraca > Decapoda > Parastacidae > Cherax > Cherax quadricarinatus. The sequence continues at coordinate 21,581,974 of NC_069426.1, forward strand.
CTCAGGTTCAAGTGTTGAAAAGGGTTTCTATTTCCCTTCAGGAGGAAAATAGGAGGCTGAAGTTCGCATAATGATTTGGGAGCGAATGGGGAGAAGGGTTTTTGCTGGTAAGGAAGGAATGGTCACCACATGAGAGTGGCAGCCCTTTAAAATTTGGGAATGGTACACATTCAGGAAGAAAGGGAAAAGAGAATTAATTGAGAAGAAAGTTAAGGTAGGGAAAATCGGTTCTCCCGTTTTCCCAAAACGAGTTTTACTTTAGTGGGTTTGTGAGGTTTTAAGGTTTCCCCTGTTCCCCGCTAACTCAAGGGAAGAATATTTTAATAGTAGGTTATTTTTCAGGTAAGGGTATATGGACCGTCCATTTTGTAAAAGAGGGCAGAAAGTTCCCCGACAGAGATTTTTGTCTTCCTGGAGCCCGGGGGTTGGGACATAGTCACAGGTTTTGGAAAAATATTAAAGGGGGCCCCGGTAATGGGGAAAAAGCCCATTAAACTTAGTACTGGGGGTAAGAAAATTGGGAAGGGAGGAGAGAGGGGGCTGCTGGATAAATACAGGGTTTTTCCCTAGAAGTAGGTTTTGGTCTAAGGGGGGGGATCCCCCGTCATAGGTAGCATCCTGTCTAGGAAAGGGGGTTGGCAATGAAAAGGATGTCCAGGGCAATTGGTTTAAATTACTGGCTAGACAAGTACTGCAAAAAACTTCCTTTCCCTTTTATTTATTAATGGGGGCCCATTCGTTGGCAAACTTTATTGAATGCAAGGGATTGGGGGTTTTTCTCTCTGGGGAAATTGGGTTGGTTGAAAATTGCCCAAACAATTTTAGAGGGGGAATTGATGACTTGTGTAGGGTTAAGAGGTATGGGGTTTTTTTGGGAAACCAAACAGGCTGCAGCATTAGGGGTTAAAAAACACAGTTTTTACCGGGGGGCCCCCAGGGATATGTTTTAAAAACAATATTCAAAAAAAAGTTGTTAGAATGGCAAAAAATTTGATAAACAAAAAGAGAGAATAAGGGGGCAACGAGTGACTATTTCCCTTTAAAGGGTTTACTATACAAATAGAGGAGTCTAAGAAATAAGATAGATAGCAAAGTTTATTGCAAGTGTAGAAATATAGATTTATTGGTATAACAAGACCTGGTTCAACCTGAAAGATAAAAAAATGCCTTCTGAATGCAACATACGGGGTTAAAAACTTTTCCCACACTGATAGGGTCAACAGGAAGGGGTGGTGGGTGGCGATGTTGCAAAAAAAATTTTAAAATTTGTTGTCTTAGACATATATAATTTTAAAAAATCGAACACAAAAATCTTTTTGGGGTATATGTGGGGTTCGATACGGGATAGGGTAAAGTAAACTCCGAGGCTGGTAGTACTATAATTACAGATAATGTGAGGAGCGCCCAACAGCCGAAACCCTTTGTCCCTGTCACTCTCGTAACACTGACGGGGCCCGCCCAAGTACCCATTGTGGGGGGGGTCTTTGAATATGCTGGGGTCAGCAATTAGAATGACAGTGACTCAGGCAGAACGGTTGTAGGAGTCAACTACTGTACACGGGTTACGGGAAACTGGTTATATACTGAGAGCTGGGGCGACGCTAATGATGTCGTCCCGACATACAACAAATCAAACTAGAGTGGCAGGTGTGTTTGGGGCGATTCTATACAAGTCAAAAATACACAACAATTAAACATTATAACATACAAAGTAGAACATTGGAATGGAAGCTTACAAACAAAAACTGTAATGCAATAAAAGGGTAAAATAAGCAAAACTCATCGAATAAAACTAAATGTTGGGATTACACGTAAGTAAAAAAAAAAAATTTGATCGATCGATCGTATTGTGTGATCTTAAATTCTGAGGAAGGAAAATACAAAGAATTTTAACAGAAAGGAGTTGGGTTGCACTCAAATTTAATGTTAACTCTCAAAGCGGGAGAACATGAACACACAAAAAAATTCTTGAATACGAAAGTTAACTGTAATTTTAAACAACGGTTATTTACATTTAACCCCAACTCTGGGGGGTGGATGACAAAAGCAGAATGGGATCACCTGGGAGGATCAAACTCTGTACATTGGCTAACCTGCTGTATTTGGGCAAATCAAATTTGGATGTTACAAATGATATTTAAGGTTTTCTCAATACCGTCGTGTACGTAGGGAAAAACGACATCGGGTTGATCTTTCCTGATGGTATCAGAGAAGAGAGTAAAACGGGGGAGGATTGTTAAGTCTGTCACATTAGTCTTTTTTGGAAACATATTATCATTACATCTAACTTAAAAGACTAAATGGATTTTTAACTGCCAGTACTAACTCTCAAACCCTTTTATACTTTTTTACCAGTGATATTTTTAAACTCTCGATAAGGACCAAAAACTTTGATAAAAGTTTTTGGCTTTGCAACGTTTTTTTTAAAGTTAATCGCATAACCTCGAACCTTTTTTTGATTTTGGATGGCTTTGCTCGGTGTTTGGATCTTGTAAACTGTGTTGATTTATAAGTGTTTAAGGTTTCCTTCAAAAAAACACTTTGAAAAGTGGTAGAGTTGCTATGAAATCATCAGGGTTGTAATTTGGTTTCGGATTAGAATATAAAAACTCAAAAGGGCAAACGTTTATCAAAACCGTAAAAAGCATAATGTGGAGTGTCACCATCGAAACATTGTAAGCAGAATTTAAGCACACTGCACATCGGGTAAAACTTCTCCCAAGTTTCACTTTTGGGGTTTGAAGGGGCTCTAAAGACCAAAAAGTATTTTTTTGGTTCTTCCGCAAACCCCCATTGCTGGCAGAGAGAGAACATGGGGGTTTAGAGATCTTGTAAAAGGGTGCACAAATTTTCAAAATTTCATTAAAAAATTTTCACCTCCATTATCTTTACCAGGGACTTGGGAGTGGTATGCCTGGAATAATGCGTTTTTTAAACGCTTGCTACTGTCCGGCAGTTTTATCTGAAGGGAACAAACTAAAATATCGGTGAAATGGTCTACCTAACCACAGATTTTTGTTACCTTGGAAAGGGAACTTTGGGAAATTTTAAAAATCTAGCGCAATTTTTTCCCAGGGTTTCGCTATAGTTGGATATATTTGGGTTTGGGTTTAGGACCTTTTAGCTTTGCCTTTATGTTGCATCAGACCCTACATTTTTTAACATATCAGAAATATCAGTTCCATACGGGGCCCAAAATTCAATCTGGCTTGTTTTACTAAAAGACCCATACAGGGGGCAACACCGGTCATCGTGAATAGCGTAAGGCTACATTCACTAGTGAAGTGGAAATTACTAACTGGTATATCTTGCTAGGGTACCCAACTGGCTGTTCGATACGTAATTTTGGGTTCATACAAAGTCACTGATGGGTGCTGGTGGCTTCACGGGGGATCTGTTCTTTGAGCATTCTTTACCTTCAGCACAAAATGGAGGGCTGCATTTTACATACTAACATTCGCGATAAGGCATCTGCGATACTTTTGATGCCAGGTAAATCCAAAGGGGGGATTAACTTTTGGGATGTAAAGGGGTCCTTTTCCAAACCTTCCAGTAGGTTGTTTTTTTCGGAAAAAAAAAGGATCAGGGGAGCATGTCTGTCAAGACATGAACGAGTACTATAAATAATGTCTCGGAAGTGCTTTAAAGACCTACATGCTAAAGTTTCTTGCTCTTTTACTGATAATTACGTTCCCTTTCGTAGGACTCGGCTAGCAAAGAAACTGCGTTGTACTTGCCTCGGTTTTTCTGAGCTAGTACGGCACCTATGCCAATTGAACCAGCATCATTGCAGATAGAAGGGTTTGAAAAATTGGAAATTTAAAAATTGGAGCAGATGTTAGTTTTTCTTTTGATTTTTGGAAGCTTTTTTTGACGGAAGGTCCAAAAAAAAGGGACATTTTTTCTTAAGAACTCATTAGAGAGCAGCATGGAAGAAAAATTGAAATGAAAGATCTTAAAAACCTGCTAAGCCCACAAGGATTTTAACGGCATCACCCGTTTTGGGTTTTTGGAAAATTTGTACTGCAGTTACTTTACTTTGGTCAGTCGAACCCCTTTCCGGATTGAAAAAGGCCAAGAAACTTAATTTTGATCTAAAAAATTGACATTTAGACAGTTTGATCTTTAAATTGGCTTCTTAAGCTTCCCAAAGTACACTCAAGTCTTTTCAAGTGTGTACCCACGTTTTTTGAAGACGATTCGTCATCAAAAAACCCCCATAAGTGCATTCCCTATGACCTCTAAAGATTTGGGTCGGCCCTTGAGAACGTGTTTAGGGGAAGATCTAATCCAAACCCAAGGGGGGGAAGTAAAAAGACCTTAGGAGGGGAGAAGCAGTTAGCTTTTGGGCTGTCCTCCTGAAGAGGGATTTGGGCCAAAACCCTTGTAACAAATCCAGGGTTGAAAAGACTTTTTTTATCTCCGATGTTACATAAAAGATCACCCAGTACGGAGTGGAAAGCGATCTGGAATGGTTTTCCGTTTAACTTCCTAAAGTAAATCACGGGGGGCGCCAAGTACCTCTTCTTAGGGTACTAGTTCAAGGGTGCTTTTTCCAAAGGGGGAATTGCTGGGTGAAATAATCCATCAAAAGCTTTTGTTTTTGTTTTAAATTCTTCGCGACAGCAACTTGTGAATGAGGGCATTTTGTCGCAGGTATGTAGATGGGTCTTACCAGTTCAAGGGGAAAATACGATGGGAAAAATAAGTTCGTTTTTCCCATTTTCTCACCTGGAAAAGCAAGGGCTTTAGGGGACGTTTGTTAACAGTCAAAAAACCCTTTGGGACTTCATCTAGGAAGTCAGGGGGAGCTAAGTTTTTTCTCCCAACTGGTGGAACAGATTGATCCAGGAAGGGGATGAGGTCCCCCCCGGCAAAATGCACCAACCCTTGGTCGGGGTGAAAACTCATCCCCCAACCTGAACGGGGTAAGGATAGTGAACAAAGTCAAAAGTTTGGTATTTGCTCTAGCGAACATGTGACCAGAATGTTGGTAGGAAAAAATGGATCTTACTATCTTTTTTAAAAAACGTAAGGAGGTTAAACAAAAAACCTTTTATTTTGCAGGAAACACTGTCAACTAGGACGTTATAACCCTCTGGAACCTAGGAACAACTACAGACACTCATAGGGCACTACTCGACAGAAAAGTCTTTTTTTGCAGACGGCATTGACATCAACAAGAGATGGGATTATAGTTGCAAATAAAGTTTTCCCACAAGGCGTCCCGTGGAGAAACTACACTTGAATAGCAGACATTTCAGGGGGTAGGCCACACTCAAGGTATCAGAGCTCCTGGACACTTGAGGCAAATGGCCCCTATCTTGCAAGTCTGAAGTTTTCGGAACACAGACAGAATGACGGGTCATAGTGCCTGGGCTGTTTGGGGACGCTACTGGAAAATCACTGGCCTGTGGCTTAATTCAGTGTCTACTCTGCGGCCCGTATGGCAGATCTCGGATCCAAGCTGGGAAACCCCCCGAATGGAACGATAAGTCGTCAAATTTTGGGGATCCCCCCGATAAGGTCGACACAATGGTAATTTCACATGGAAAACAAAGCCCAGTAGAAGTCACCCGGGAAAGTAATCGGTCGACAACAAGGAAGGAAGATGAAGCCCCTACCTTTAATAGAAAAGGTTTGGGAATCCGACCCCGGACAGCAGGTAGAACCACTACTCCACTAAGGGAGGACCATATCGGGTTTTACGAGAAGGACAGTTAACTGCTTATCCTTAAACAAACTAGAAAGTAATAATATTGACTTCGCACCAGAGTCCATAAAAAAAAACGGGGGCATTTTGAACAGTGCTTCACTATAGGGCCTATGGTTGCATTGGAATTTTGTGCAAACAAAAAAGGGGGATTGTCACAAAAAGCTTGTTTTTACTTCCCCCCAAAATCATCTACGCAGAGACTGTAAACAAATCATCAGCGGATTTTCATTCCGAGACCTTAAGGCTTCAAAGGGAATTGGAACGGGGGTGGTGTACTCTTATCACCTACTGTCACCATGGGACGGTTGACTGGGGCGCTCGAATTCCCCCCCAATTGAAGAATGAGCCTGGTTCGGTTAGTTTTAGAACCCCCGACGTCTGTTTCCTTACGGGGTTCTCGGTTGGGGCGGCCACGGAAAAACCCAGAGTACTGAAGGGTTTTAGAAGCATTGCACCAATGTTCATTCCAGTATTCTATATAAGTACAGAGGAAGATCTGGGGGACTCATCATCAGACGACGCTCTTGGGGTAACTATCAGGACAAATTTAAAGGCAAAAGGCCACGGAAACCCCAGTTTAACAAGTCCCCGACTATGGTTTCTGAAGTATATGAATACTCGAGTTTTTTAACGACTCGTAACTGGTTTTTGGTGACCCCGGGGATGGGTTTAGACCACGATTTTCTCTGTGGCCAAACAAGAGGTTTGGGGAACTGAGGGGTAGGTTGAAATTACTTTTTTAAAACTGGAAATACCCTGGGGCACAAAGGGAAAGTACATGATTAAGGCTGTAAATGGTTCCACGTCCAGTTGGGGGGAAAGAGCCCCAAGCCACACACGGGAAACAGGCGGCATTATTTTTGATTGTCCAAAAGCTGCTATTTTTTGCAAACGGTTCTGTGAAGGTTTAACCTCTTCAGGGAAAAAACTGATGACTGGCAGCATTTATAAATGATGAAAAAGTTTGTTTAAACAACGCAAAAGACTCAACGATTCATTACCCTGGGTGTAGATTCACTATTCCCTAAAACGACAATGGATAGCTGTTTTTACTGGGAGAAAGGGAAAAACGAATCAGTTCCTCATATTGTGACCACTTAGTAAGATTCCTGAAGTCACGCTATCAAGGAATCAACAAAGTGAACAGCAGCAGGGGGGCGATGAAGGCTTCTTTACAAGTCTGTAAACTTTCCTCTGAAGGAGGACTTAACCAAGCACTAACACGAGAACGAATGGGGAGTAAAACCATGTTCAAGACTATGTACGGCCCCTTTAATAAAAGGGAAGCATCAAGGGGAAACAGAGTATAACTATAGATCTCGGTGTCTGGGTCGGCTTCAGTCCTAAGGGAAATTTTGGAGGCTGATGAAAGCAGCAGCAGTACCGAGAGGGCTGAGTGTCGACATTCACTAAAGTATCACTTGACGGTATGTGAGACTAATGGGAAAAAATTGCAGGAGAACAAATAAGGCAAAAAAAAATGAAAAATAAAAATGAACAAAAATTCTAGAATGAAATAAATAATGCAACTAATTTGCAAATAATAAAAAATTAAAACACTGCCCAAAAGGAAGAAAACTCAAAGTAAAGGACTATTGGCCCCAAAAAAAAAAAATTTCATTGAAATATACAAGTAAAATAATACTGAGACTGAATAAAGGAAAAGGCTGTCTTTACTCTTGCAATAAAGAATTAATTAAAAAAAATTTTAAAACAATGTAAAAAGTAGAAAATAAAAAATTTTCTAAATTTTTAACGGGAAAATTTAAAAATTTTTTAAGAAGCATAAACAAAATTAAAATAAATTCATAAAATTTCAATAAAAAAAAAAAAAATTACTGCAGAACAAGTGCAAAAAAAATAATTCATTGCAGAACAAGTGCAACAAAATAAATTCACTGCAGAACAAGTCAACAAAAAAAGTGTAAAATAATTCACTGCTAATAAATGTACTGGGGGAAAAATCAGGTTTAAAAAAGAAATAAAAAAAAATGAAAAAAAAAAACTGATTGAACACTTTTCTCTTAAATTTTAAATTAGACAAAACAATTTACTCAGGTAAAGAAACACTTTACGTTTTAAAAATAATTGAAATTCATCAAAATGAATTTGTTCAAAGAAAGATAAAAAAAATAAAATAAAACAAAGGAACAAAAACGGGTATGAACACTTACAGTGGCAGGGCACACAACATTTCACGTATTCATTTTTTTTAGTATATTCTTTCAACAAAATCTTTCTGGATGAAACACAAAAATTTCTGGCAAAAATAATGGTAACCCCTCTGCGAAAAAATTAGAGGGAAAAGGGGACTGCTGGGGGATACGAAAAAAAAAACACATAGAAATAAATGGATAAATTTTTTTACGGGGTGAATTCACTGCAAAATACAAAACAATTTCTGGGGAAAAACAATGCTGAAAGAATACACGATAAAAAAAAAAATCACTTTACACAGAGTGGGCTGACTGGGACACTACACAATAAACTTTCTACAGACAGAGAGTAGCATAAAAAAAAAAACCCCAGATAAAAAATAAGATGACAAAAACACTGAAAAATATGGCAAAAAAAAAGAGTCCAAAGAAACACTGGCACCTGAAAACACAAGGGTTAGAGTACACAAAAAATTCACTATAAAAGTTCCCACACCAAATGCTTTTAATGCAAGAAAAATTCTTAAACGAAAAATTTTCACTGAAGGTGGGGTAGTGACGTTTTATATGGGGAGAGGAAGTTGTCCTGCGAGGTGTGACGCCCCACACTCACACTGTCACGTGAAGAAATGCCTTTCTTGGTGAACTCGCATAATTGGCTTTTTCGTCGGGGCCCCAGTTACATCCTTGACCAATTATGTGAGCAAAACAGTATTTGGACCCGGTACAAGGGTGCAACAAACCCCAGGAGATGGTGGGTGGGGGGTTTGGGGGGGGGGGTTTAGTGGTGGGTTTTGGTGGAGGGGGGAGTGTAAGCGGGGGTGAGACTCTCGCGGGGCCTGGCGCCACACCACTCTACCCCCGAAGGTGGCTTGATAACCACTAGCCACAGGAAAGGTGAAAACCAACCCCTTCAACCAACAGGGGGACAAAACGTATGAAAAAACTTCAGAGGAATTGGGTTACTTCTTACGCGTGGCTACTTTCCCTCCCGCTGGGTTAGAAGCGGGTTACGACTGGCTTACCCCCGAGAAGGCTGACTGGAAGACGTGTAAGATGCACACAGCACGGGGAGCATTGGAGACAGGAGACAGGCTGGATATGGCTGAGGCGTTTTTCACTTCCACGTCGGCTTACGAGGCTTAATTGCAAAAACCGGGGCAACCCCCCGGGAAATTTAAGCAAATTTCACACAAACTAACCCGGGGCTTGAAAAACTTCTGCAACAGGCTTGCAGGCTACAGGGTTGTGAAGGGGGGCGAGTAAAGGGGGTGGAGACGGTTACCTTTGACCCTGCCGGGTACTCACAAAAAGTCTTCTAACGTCTTGAATTTTCCCTAAAAAACTTAATCCACGCTCCACAACCCGGTGCCACCATTTTTATGTGGGAGTTGATAGTGGATAGGGAAAATAAAAATCACGAGCTGGGATCTATAATTACAATAAGTGGGGAGCGCCCAACAGCCGTAACCCCTTTTCACTCTGCTCACTCCGTAACACTGACTGGCCGCCCACATACCCATATTAGGGGGTCTTTGAATACGCTTTGGGGCACACATTTGAATAGACATGATCAGGCAGAGACGGTTTGGGAGTGAGTCAATACTGGAATGGTTTCTGGTAACGGTTTCAACTACTGAATGGGTACAGTTTTTCGAGGACTTTACAAATTAAAATTTTGGGGGTGATTTAGGCCCCCAAACCAGATAGGGAGTGCGGTAAGCTGTTTTGGGACAAATTCATAAGGGTCTAAATTTGAAAAGTTTTGATAATGGGAATTTTAACTTTTAAACAAATTTATTAACAAATGAAAGGAAATCTTGAGTCAGTGATTTCTTGCGGTTTAGGGTTTCTTTTTTTGAACAGGTTGTGACAGAACCAAAAGAGGAAACAATCTGCTTGATTGATTCTTGCCAACAAAGTTCACTAATTAATAACCTTGAGGTTAATGATGAGCTTGGGGAAAGTGATCACAAATCACTTAGTTACAATTTATCATGGAATTACCCAGATAATTGCAATCAAATCTCTGTCCCAGATTTTCGCTTGGCCGACTTCATGGGACTGAAAAATTACCTGAGTGGGCTAAATTGGGATGTCCTGACTGGGTCAGGTAGGTGATCTTGGTTGCCAATATGACGTTTTTCAGAGCATAGTTCTAGCTGCCCACACAACTTTTGTTCCGAGTAGGGAAATTAGATCTAACAAAAATTATCCCAAATGGATGAACAATAGATTAAAACATCTCATTGGTCAAAAGAGAGGCATACATAAGCGTAACAAAAGAGGGGATGGGCGGTTAATAAATCAATATATTCAATTAAAGAGAGATATAAAGAAAGGAATGAGAAAAGCAAAAAGGGATTATGAAGCTAAGGTCGCAAGGGATTCAAAGACTAACCCAAAAGGTTCTTTCAGGTATACAGAAGTAAGATTAGGGACCAGATTGGCCCACATAAGAGTAACTCTGGTCAGATCACTGACAGTGATAAGGGTATGTGTGAAATTATCAATACCTACTACCTCTCAGTTTTCACCCAGGAAAATACTAGCGATATTCCTGAAATAATAGATTATGTAGAACAGGATGATAATAAACTATGTACGATTGCGGTAACTAGTGACATGGTCCTCAGACAAATAGAGAAACTAAAACCTAACAAATCCCCAGGCCCTGATGAACTGTTTGCAAGGGTGTTAAAGGAATGTAAAGACGAACTTAGCATACCTTTAGCTAATCTTTTTAACATGTAAGTACAAACTGGCATAGTGCCTGATAAGTGGAAAATGGCAAATGTAATACATATTTACAAGGCAGGTGACAGGTCCTTGGCTTCGAACTATAGACCAATAAGCCTTACCTCCATAGTGGGAAAATTTATGGAATCAGTAATTGCCGAAGCAATTCGTAGCCATCTTGACAGGCACAGATTGATTAATGAATCTCAACACGGTTTTACAAAGGGGCGTTCCTGTCTTACGAATTTACTAACTTTTTTCACTAAGGCTTTTGAGGAGGTAGATCATGGTAATAAATATGATATTGTGTCTAAGGACTTCAGTAAGGCTTTCGATAGAGTTCCACATCAGAGGCTATTGAGGAAACTTAAGGCACACGGAAATAGGAGGAGAATTTTTTTCCTGGGTAGAGGCATGGCTGGCAAATAGACAGCAGAGAGTTTGCATAAATGGGGAGAAATCAGAATGGGGGCACGTTACAAGCGGTGTTCCTCTGGGGTCAGTGTTGGGCCCGTTGTTGTTCACAATTTACATAAACGACATAGATGAGGGAATAAATAGTGACATAAGCAAATTTGCTGATGACACCAAAATAGGCCGTCCAATTCATTCTAATGAGGACATTAGAGCACTCCAGGATGATTTGAATAGACTGACGCAATGGTTGGAGAAGTGGCAGATGCAGTTTAATATTGACAAATGCAAAATTCTAAATGTTGGACAGTTAAATAACCATGCCACATATAAACTAAATAATGTAGATCTTAACACTACTGATAGAGAAAAGGATTTAGGAGTCATGGTTAGCAGTTATCTAAAACCAAGACAATAGTGCATTAGTGTTCGCAATAAAGCTAAAGTCCTCAGGTTGTTCTTCAACTCTATATATCCTTGGTTAGGCCTCATTTAGACTATGCTGCTCAGTTCTGATCATCATATTACAGAATGGATGTAAATGCTCTGGAAAACGTACAGAGGAGGATGACAAAGATGATCCCATGTATCAGAAATTTTCCCTATGAAGATAGACTGAGGGCCCTGAATCTGCACTCTCTCGAAAGGCGTAGAATTAGGGGGGATATGATCGAGGTGTATAAATGGAAAACTGGAATAAATAAAGGGGATGTAAATAGCATGCTGAAAATTTCCAGCCAAGACAGGACTCGCAGCAATGGTTTCAAGTTGGAAAGATTCAGATTCAGGAGGGATATACGAAAGCACTGGTTTGGTAATAGAGTTGTAGATGAGTGGAACAAACTCCCGAGTACAGTTATTGAGGCTAAAACGTTGCATAGTTTTAAAAATAGGTTAGATAAATCCATGAGTGGGTGTGGGTGGGTGTGAGTTGGACGTGACTAGCTTGTGCTGCTGGGTCTGGTGCAGTGCTCCATCCTTGAGTGGAGGTGACCAGACTAGGTGGGTCATTGGGCTAATCCGGGGGGGACATGGACCTGCTCCGCATGGGTCAGTAGGCCTGTTGCAGTGTTCCTTCTTTCTTATGCTCTTATGTAATTAAGATACACCAGCATTTAGGGTTTAAAGACGATCAGAAGAGGGATTCTCTACTTACATGGGAAACAATTTACTTAAAAAAATTAGAAAATTTAAATTTACACAGCTCAGAGTGTGATAAGGTTTGTTTCAAGGCGCAACAAAGGTAAAAGTTTGAATTTGATTAGAAATTGTATTCTCCAAGAATTGATGTGTTTCCTACAATACCAATTTGTTTTTTTTTAACTATTTCAGAAAAATTTCTGATTTGTATCTACTCAGACTAAACTTTTGGAATATCATCCTTACAGAATGAATAAGTCAATGATTTTTTGAAGCCAATCAGAAGAATCATTCTTTAGTTATTGAATAAAAATGAATATTACTATTTATTGAAAAAAATTGGCAAATTTGAACTTATACCACCTAACAGTAACTTGAGCCTTACATCAGTTACAGCACAACTATGGAGAAATAAACTTGATTGCACGCTGACGAAATTTAATGTGTGCTATCCTAACCCTGAGATGCATTAGCCATTAAGTATTGAATGCCTTCAGACGAGGAAAATTGAAACTTATGTAACGTGAATTGAAGGGAATAAATATTTCATACTAAAAATAAAATGATCAAATCTGTGCCTACACACTGTGCCACGATGTTTTGGAAGTTATCTGAGCCATTCCAGTATGTTGGGATTGGGTACTACAACATTGCTCATAGGGCACATGAGCATGCCAATAGTTCCAAGAATCTGGTCCTCGCTATCATACACATGCTTGGAAATTTGAAGCCGATTAGAGGGCTGTATGACCCTTGTGGGTTTAGCGCTTAGTTATGATTATAATAATAAAGACGATTGGATGAGTTCTCTAGTTAAGAGCGAAATGGTATCGAAAAGTTGGAAAAAAAAATCATTCAATCTCTTAAAAGTTCACTTTCTGGGATATCTAATTATAATTATTATTTTAATCATGGGGAAGTGTAAAGCCCGTAGGGGTCACACAGTGCCTGGGTAAATAGGGTTTATCAGGTTTGATTAATGGAGAGAAGAAATAATTGTTCAAATTCAATTGATCAGGAGGCCTTTGTCAGCATCCAGATACCTCCCTTTCAGGGTCTGAATTCTCTGGAACACCAAGTGCTAACCGGAAGAAAAACGCAACCCAAATAAGATATATAAGACACTAAAAATTCTTGAGTAAACGAAAAATCTGGATTCAGAACTTTATGTGGAATACAGTTTTGCTTTCAACTTAAGGATACGATACTCTCTTGTATGACCTAACCGATATCCTAGTGATTCGTCGAAAGCCACAACCCGGCCTTGCTGGACCTGTTATGTCAAAAGTGTCTTCAAAACCAGATAGATCTCTGTGGCCCTACTGTTCAACACATTCTCTAACATAATTAACAAGCAGGTGTGTGCAAACTCGACCTCTCTTTGGATATGTACCGCCCTGCAATGCACACTCCGCTATTATTATGTCCTTTCGTTTTTGGATTTTAACAATACGTAAATTTAGGGTAGTCTACCGTTGCTTAACAAATACGAAATTTTGGTAGATATTGAGATTTGGCTGAAATTAATGTACTGTAATACATGCAAGATCGTTCTTTTTGAGGGACAGTGACTACACCCACCGTTCTGAGCAATTTGCTCAATCTACCGTCAGCTAGTTTCCTGTAGTAGATTTCTCGAAGACATCTATAGAAGGGTGAGGGTTGAGATGGACCTACCAAGCACGGGGCAGCACTGAAGTGCTCCTCTGTTCTTATCTCAATGTCAGTGTTCATTCATTCAATCCTCGTTTAAATCGCACTGAAGAGAAAATATTCAAAGCAAGAACTACATATGAGAGGATTCATGAAAGTGGTAATGAACGCTCAGGCTAACAGATAGTGATAAAAAAATCCTCGTGCTCATATGTATGTGGATTAAAAATAAAATATATTTTTTAAATTATGTAAATAATTAGACTTGCGCTAATGCCTAGATGTTATATGAACTGAGATTAGTATAATAATGCTCAGCTCGTAGAACCGAAAGCATGCGAGAGAGAGAGAGGGAGAGAGAGAGGAGAGAGAGAGAGAGAGAGAGAGAGAGAGAGAGAGAGAGAGAGAGACAGACAGACAGACAGACAGACAGACAGACAGGGCAAGGCGAGTTCCTACTGAAGGTAAGAATATCCTTGTAAGTAGGTGACTCCCAGATTAGATTTATGGCCTGATCTGTTTGTAACAAGAATAAGAAGAGGAGGCAGAAGGTGTGTTTTCCGTGTGCTGGGATGGAGAATGTAGTTAGATTAAGAAACATCATGACCGGTAATGAGAACACAATTATCTGCCTCAGCGCTCTAGGAAATGATGCTGGGAAGCATAGGAGTGAGGATTTACTTGCCAAGTATACGACTGCGACAGATACAATTACTACCAAGGAATGGATCCCTGCCTTATGTATCATTCTGCCACGGAGAAGGGTTGGGGGCAAATAGTTGTCTAGGACAATTAGTAATAATTACTCGCTGAACAATTGCTTCTGTGAAATTGCAGCAGCATCTGTTGACAACTTGGATCTCTTCTATGGCAAGAGTCACATGTGTGCCAGGAGCAGCAGTGTCGTTTGCTGCTTTATACGAATTAGATGTATGAGTGTGTGATTAAGAAGGGATTATTGTACAATGGATCTTGGCAGTATTAGTTATTAGGGGAGTAAATTAAAGTACTTAGATAATGATAATGATAACAAGGAAAAGGAAAAATGAATAGGATGAAGATACAGAAGAAACTTTCTTATAGGCTTAACGAGCTGAAATTGGTTGCATGTGCATAAAAATTTTGATGTTGCAAAAACTGAGATGTTGTTTAATCTGAAGAATTGGAACGTGCTTGCTGAGCGCCATGTTCAGTGGTTTAAGTTGTCCCACTGTGCTAGGAATGATTGGAAGTGAGCGGGGTGGTGCTGTATGTCTCAAAAAGTTTTAATTGCTGAATAATAGCTGATATGAAGGCTAAAGAAGCAGACAAAGAATCTGTAAATTTCTAGAAGGAAAAGTTAATTTCAGGTGTGTTTTACCGACCATTCCCGGAAGACAAAAAAAAAAAAAAATGCAGAAATTTCAGCCAAGTTAAATGAAATTTGTTGCCTGGAAATCTGGAGTCCAGTGATTTCCTAAAAGTTAACTGGTTTTGCTTTTTAAAACAATATGGGACAATATAAAAAGAGAGGTAATAACCTTTACCTAATTTTGGAAAACAAGGAGTTCCTTGTAAATAGTCGAAGTGCTTGGCACAAGAGATAATGCAGTAAAGGTTGATGAGAATGTTGATGATGAGGATAATGCAGCAAAGGACCAACATTTTCATTTGGCAGAATACATTGGTCTTAGGACACACTTACCTTGTGTATAGTGGGATAACTTGATTAATGGTTATATCAATGATGTTAAATACAATATCGAAGGCAACTGCCAGCATAATGTTTTTGTAAATATTGTACAAGCTACCCAAAGAACATATACTTGCCACGGAAAATTCGAATCAAACTAAAATGATCCCAAATGAAGAGAAGGGAAGAATTCACGAGTGCATCAGAACAAAATATGGTCACCTTGCAGACTAATATGTACATATTATAAGAGATAAAAAGCTAAACAAAACCAAGAAATTGAAGATGCAAGGCAATCTAAGATTAATCTGAAATGATTCTTTCAAGTTTACAAAACATTGATAAAGGTTAAAAATAGGTCTAAATTAGGTCTCTCACTCACCTAATTATTCACCTGTTGACAGGGAGGTATTTCTTTATTTTACTTTCTATTTTCTCTTACATGTTGACCTTGACCCTCTGCTGTTCTAGCATTATTAGAGACTTAAATTCATTAAATTCATTGATTTAATTACCAGTTGTGATTTCATTAGTATTTATGTTAACATAATCTACTGTCACTTTCTCTTACATCCTTCAGCAATTGTTAAGTGAAGTGGTTTGTCTTCAATGCTTATCTGAGTTGTCACAGTCTACACCATAAGTTTACGAGTACCATCTCCATCTTCGGGGATCCTGCATTCCAGCTTTATCAGTATTACAAAGCCGTTAATACTAGACTCGAAGCAGGAGAGTTGCACCAGTCTCACCAGTATTGCACTTATTTCAGAAACCTTGATCATTTTACAATCTGGAAGGACATTCGTAAGAGTTTTTGCTACCATCTGTGTGGAGGAGCTTCAATTTTAATTTCAGTTACCTCTATACGAGTTTGTCATTAGAGTATCCTGGCTAATAATTTCTTTTATTTCATTTTTTCTTAATTATGAGTTTACAAGGTAGTGTTTACATTTTGTTGTTATTAAGAGGTAATGATTTAAAAAATATCTTACCGGCCTACCCTTGTGTTCATTTACTTGGTTATTTTTATTATTAACATTTACAGCTACAAGACTCACATTGCCCTTTACACCTGGCGACCCTTACCTTTACAAGTAGCATCAGAAATAGGATGTAAAATGTACGAGTAAGAAGGGTTGGGTTTGAGAGGACCATGCGTAGCATGGACCAGTAGGCCTTCCTAGCGCTACTTCATTTATATAATAGAGAGAGAGAGAGAGAGAGAGAGAGAAGAGAGAGAGAGAGAGAGAATATATGTTGCCCCGTGAGAGACAGACAAAGAGAGAGTCTGAAAACTTTAGGAAACAGTGGTGCTGGTTTTATTGTTGGAATCGTACAAAGGCTGCATTGTGCCCCTCTCTCTCTCTCTGCTAATTTAATTAATGGAATATAAAACTGGCGGTCAGGATGTATAGTCAAGTATTTTTATTGGGGCTCGGGAGAGGGGTAATGGAGGGGAGGTGTTGGAGAGGGGATGGTCGAAGGGGTTAGGGGAGAGGGGAGACAGAGGGCAGAGGTTGTTGATAATGCACTCATTACAAAAATACTTCGCTATAAAAACTAAGTATTGACACGTAAAAGAGTCAATGTACAGTGTTATTATGTGCCATTATGCGCTGAGTGAGTTAGCTTTTCATCATAGATTAATACGAAGAGGCATTATAAAGGATGCTTGTTGTTAACGTTCTCGGCGTGAGAGAGTATTGTTTCCTCTCATTTATGAAGCTAAATTATTATTCCATAGGCGTGATTGATGTTGTGTGGATGTGATAAATAAGACAAATGTGCAACATTTGGGTATCGTTATTAAAGAGATGTTATTTTTAACTTTTTTTTTTTTTTTTTTTTTTTTGTTAATACAATACTCAGATGATGTGAGGAGGTAATTTTAAACTGCTCAGTCACTCAACCTTGATTTATCCAGGCCTTGCTAAATCAAGGCCTAGATAGCATATGGAAGAAAATTATGCACGTCAAAAGCGTTCTCGATATATTTCTGCTCACCAGCCAAGAATTCGTCGTTATTAATCTTGAGTGCACAAAAGAAAAAAAACCTTTTGAATGTCACACTTAGTCTTGAGGTCGTGGTGAAAAAATATATTAGCTAAATCATCCTTATGGGTGAGCCTCTGATAAACTCAGCGTTCGAGTGCTAACTTCCTAAATGAGAAAGACGTCATAAAGCAGTAAACAGTCGGATTTTTTCCTCTGCTCTTGAGTGAACTGTATAAAGTTCCACAAAATTGAGACCATCCTTGAATTGGTGAAGGTTGAAATGTTTGCGACGCTGACCAGAATGTCATCAACATGCCTCAGCTACAAGATGTTGTGTTGACTGATATTATTGAATAGGTTACTTCTAACTGTTACAGGTGATGTAGTGACAAGATACACTCCAACATACGTGCTTCCTCATACTGTAGCTCAAGTGACAAGAGACTTTTTATTCAAGTAACTACATTTAAGCTTAAAATTTGTAAAGATGCATATTAAAAAAAAAAAGTGGAAATCAATCAAGTTTATTCTCCATCATTTCAGTCTATGTAACTTCTATGTATACCACCACTGCACAGGTCAATCTCACGCAAGAGAGATCACGTGACTGCCTGACTTGGACTGATCGCCCAGGTCATGACATCTCAAAGATGCTCGTCCAAAATTTTGTAACACGTCTTGATAAGATTACTGCAGTATTTAATTCAGGAAAGGGTGCTAGAAATTCGTAATTATCTTAGCTCGTGTAACCTTGAGTTGCGACACTACCGTGTGGTCTGGCTGGATGCTAGGATTGAAGATACGTCATCGATTCGATGATAATTCACGGTGACGTCGTATTTCTGTTCGTGTGAGGCACGTTGAAACACTGTCCTTGGACGCACTGTTCAACAGTTTTCTCACGTACACTAGCGTATTGTATAGGTTTATATTCGTAGATTATTGTACACTCTATAGATTGCCATAGATTATTGTGGATACTATACTACCGCGAATCTTTTAATTTGTCTGTAGTTAAATATGTGTTCACACTAGGGCATCTTGTACCGATGCTAATCTGACCTTGTACCCATATTAATGCTAATGGGAAGGCATCAAGGTTCCTTTGACTAAAAAGTATTCATAACTTAGTTCATTCTGCTGGCCATATTATTAGGCTATAGACTTTGGACAAACACCTGGCATAGGTTTTTTGTCCTGTCCTCTGCTGAAGAATTATACACATTTGAAACAGCTGAGTATCTTTTTTTCATGTAGACGTTTTGCCAACCAGTGTTTTTTTATCAATACAATACAGACACAAAAATAAAAGACAGGTGAGGTTGAAGATGAGGTAATCAGTCCCTCAGCCTAGGATCAGGTGTACAGTACCGGAGTCTTGATGAGTTTGAATCACAAACAGGGAGAAGTGGGATTATATATTACAATTACCTTCCCACTCTTTACAACAGAGTGGCGGAAGAAATTACAGTTTCACCTTTTTTTTCCTCGCTGGAAGCTAACTCCTCCACAAAATTAGTTTATGGAACGATACCAAAATTTTTTGCCGATAACGATACTTATTTGTAGGCCACTACTGATACTGTTATAGTCTGGGCAATATTACTGTTGCTTTAGGCTTGATTATGCTAACGTTGCTTCAGGCTTGACTATGTTACTATTGCTATTAGATGAGCAATGTTACTATTGTTACTGGCTGGGCTGTTACCGTTGTTATTGGCTGGGCTAGGCTACTGTTGTTACTTGCTGGACAATGTTACTGTTATTGGCAGGGCTATGCTACTGTTGTTACTGGCTGGACAATGTTACTGTTATTGGCAGGGCTATGCTACTGTTGTTACTGGCTGGACAATGTTACTGTTGCTATTAGTTGGGCTTTGCTACTGTTGTTACTGGCTGGGCAATGTTACTGCTGTTATTGGCTGGGCTATGCTACTGTTGTTATTGGCTGGACAATGTTACTGTTGTTATTGGCTGGACAATGTTACTGTTGTTATTGACTGGGATGTGTTAATGTTGTTATTGACTTGATTATGTTACAGTTGTTATTAACTGGGATATGTTACTCTTGTTATTTACTAGGATATGTTACTCTTGTTATTTACTAGGATATGTTACTGTTGTTATTGGGTAGAATATGTTACTCTTGTTATTTACTAGGATATGTTACTCTTGTTATTTACTAGGATATGTTACTGTTGTTATTGGGTGGAATATGTTACTGCTGTTAATGTCTGGGATATGTTACAGCTGTTATTAACTGGGATATGTTGCTGTTGTTATTGGCTGCTATATGTTATTGTTGTTATTTGCTGGGCTATGTTATTGTTGTTACTAACTGGGTAATGTTACTCCTGTTATTGGCTGGACTATGTTACTGTTGTTATTGGCTGTTCTATGTTGTTGTTATTGACTAGGGTATGTTATTGTTATTGGCTGGGCTATGTAATTTTTTATTGTCTGGGCTATGTTATTGTCATTATTGACAAGGTAATGTTACTGTTATTGGCTAGGCTATGTTACTGTTGTTATTGGCTAGGCTATGTTACTGTTGTTATTGGCTAGGCTATGTTACTGTTGTTATTGGCTAGGCTATGTTACTGTTGTTATTGGCTAGGCTATGTTACTGTTGTTATTGGCTGCTCTATGCTGTTGTTATTATTGGCTGGGTTTTGTTACTGTTGTTAATAGCTGGGCTATATTACTGTTGTTATTGGCTGGGCTATGTTACTGTTGTTATTGCCGAGATATAGAAATGGCATTTGAAAGATAAGTGAAATTATTTAGCAGACTATATGGCTGAAATTGGAAGCATAGGCCTAATTTCACTTGATTTTCCCTTTTCTCCGCGAGTTAATAACTCGCAGAGAAAATATGTAATTCTCAAAAATGACTGCGAAATTGCGGCATTAATAGGAATAAGTGGAATACCGCAATACCACGACATTCCTGGGAATAACTGGAATATCGCAATACCACGACATTCCTGGGAATAACTGGAATATCACAATACAACATTCCTAGGAATAACTGGAATATCGCAATATCATGACATTCCTGGGAATAACTGGAATATCACAATACAACATTCCTAGGAATAACTGGAATACCGCAATACCACGACATTCCTGGGAATAACTGGAATATCACAATACAACATTCCTAGGAATAACTGGAATACCGCAATACCACGACATTCCTGGGAATAACTGGAATATCACAATACAACATTCCTAGGAATAACTGGAATATCGCAATATCATGACATTCCTAGGAATAACCGGAATATTTCAATGCAGTGACAGTCCTAAGAATAACTGGAATTTTACAATGCCACGACATTCGTAGGGAGATTCATAGAATACTGTATTACCGTGAGATTCCCATTTACTGTTTTAAAATATTGTTTTTCTTGGAACGAATCTGGAATATACAAGGTCATGACATTCCTAGGAGAGCTTCTGGAATATTTAACATTATTCGCACAGAAACAAGCTAAGGTATATACAGTCAACAAGATTCGAAACCACGTGTGAGAAGTAGCATAGCTCTCCAAGTAAGTGACCTTTTAGACCACTCAGCTACAGACGCCAAAAAAAAAGCTAGGCAGCCTGGTTACAAAGAGATCCTCAAGCGTTGTTTCCTGCTATTTCATTCCCCTGCTGAATGTTCTGACTACACGAGAGATTTAATATCAATGCACCACTTAGAAACAAGTGGGGATATACATAGGAAAAGACCACAGACATCAGAATTCGAAACCACGCATCTTGTGGAATCTGTTGTTTAAGGTTCTTGAGCGTCACATAGTACTCTCTAGACGTGGTTCCGAATCCTGTTGACTGCGATCTTTCTCTATCTCTATATATATTTGTATAAAGGCAAAGGGGACAAAAGAGAGTGCAAAAATTGTAGGGGAATAAGCCTGCTGAGTATACCTGGTAAAGTGTACGGCAGAGTTATTATTGAAAGAATTAAGAGAAAGACGGAGAGTAGGATAGCAGATGAACAAGGAGGCTTCAGGAAGGGCAGAGGGTATGTAAACCAGGTGTTTACAGTGAAACATATAGGTGAACAGTTTTATAGATAAGGGTAAAGAGGCTTTTGTGGCATTTATGGATTTGGAAAAGGCGTATGACAGGGTGGATAGGAGAGCAATGTGACAGATGCTGCAGATGTATGGTACAGGAGGTAGGTTACTGAAAGCAGTGAAGAGTTTTTACGAGCAGAGTGAGGCTCAGGTTAGAGTACGGAGGAGAGAAGGAGATTATTTTACAGTAAAAGTAGGTCTTAGACAAGGATGTGTGATGTCACCATGGTTGATCAATATATTTATAGATGGAGTTGTAAGAGAAGTGAATGCTCGGTTGTTGGCAAGAAGTTTGGAGTTTAAAGATAAAGAATCTAACACAAAGTGGGAGTTGTCACAATTGCTCTTTGCTGATGACACTGCTTTTTTGAGTTTCTGAAGAGAAGTTGCAGAGGTTGGTGGATGAGTTTGGTAAGGTATGTAAAATAAGAAAATTAAAAGTGAATGTAGGAAAGAGTAAGGTGATGAGGTTAAAAAAATTAGGTAACTGAAGATTGGATATCAGAGTGGAGGGAAAAAGTATGGAGGAGGTGAATAAATTCAGATATTTAGGAGTGGTCGTGTCAGCAGATGGGTCTATGAAAGATGAGGTGAATCATAGAATTGATGAGGGGAAAAAGGTGAGTGGTGCACCTAGGAGTCTGTGGAGACAAAGAACTTTGCCCATAGAAGCAAAGAGGGGAATGTATGAGAGTATTGTTATTCCAACACTCTTATATGGGTGTGAAACATTTGTGGTGAATGTTGAAGCAAGAAGATGGCTGGAGGCAGTGGAGATATCATGTCTGAGGGTATTGTGTGGTGTGAATATAATGCAGAGAATTCGTAGTTTGGAAATTATGAGGAGGTGCGGGATTACCAAAACTATTATCCAGAGGGCTGAGGAGGAGTTGTTGAGGTGGTTCGGACATGCAGAAAGGCTGGAACAAAATAGAATGACTTCGAGTGTATAAATCTGTAGAGAAGGGCCGGCGGGGTAGGGGTCGGCCTAGGAAAGGTTGATGGGAGAGGGTAGAGGAGGTTTTGAGTGAGAGGGGTCTGGATTTCCAGCAAGCATGCTCACGCATGCTTGCTGGAAGCGAATGGAAACAAATTGTTTTTAGGACTTGACATGCTGTTGGAGTGTGAGCAAGGTAACATTTATGAAGGGATTCAGGGGAATCGGCAGACCGGACTTGAGTCCTGGAGATAGGAAGTACAGTGCCTTCACTCTGAAGGAGGGGTGTTAATGTTGCAGCTTTATAATTGTAGTGTAAGCACTCCTCTGTATCTTTAGAATTCGCAGAACAGGTGAAATATTCACAAATACTAATTTCAGGTCGAAGGAGACTCGAACCTACGAACCTTGTAACAAGGTACGCAGTGCTCTACTCACCTTACCACACTGGTCCAATACCTTGGTGCCCAGCCAACGCTAGACGTTTTGGTCCAAGGCAGCCAGCATTCAGTCAGGTAGTGTTAGCTACTTCATCTCATCCCCAACATGCATTGACCTGTAATAGCTAACACCACCTGCCTGAATTCTGGATGCATTGGTCCGAAACGTCTAGCGTTGGCTGGGCACCAAGGTATTGGGCCAGTGTGGTACGGTAAGTAGAGCACTGCATACCTTGTTGTTTGTATATATATATGAAAGGAGGTAAGGCAGCCGGGATTGATGGGATGAAGATAGAAATGTTAAAAGCAGGTGGACATATAGTTTTGGAATGGTTGGTGCAATTATTTAATAAATGTATGGATGAGGGTAAGGTACCTAGGGATTGGCAGAGAGCATGCATAGTTCCTTTGTATAAAGGCAAAGGGGACAAAAGAGAGTACAACAATTATAGGGGGATAAGTCTGTTGAGTATACCTGGTAAAGTGTATGGTAGAGTTATTATTGAAAGAATTAAGAGTAAGACGGAGAATACGATAGCAGATGAACAAGGAGGCTTTAGGAAAGGTAGGGGGTGTGTGGACCAGGTGTTTACAGTGAAACACATAAGTGAACAGTATTTAGATAAGGCTAAAGAGGTCTTTGTGGCATTTATGGGTTTGGAAAAGGCGTATGACAGGGTGGATAGGGGGGCAATGTGGCAGATGTTGCAGGTGTATGGTATAGGAGGTAGGTTACTGAAAGCAGTGAAGAGTTTTTACGAGGATAGTGAGGCTCAAGTCTGAGTATGTAGGAAAGAGGGAAATTATTTCCCGTAAAAGTA
>NC_069426.1:21606246-21616246 GCF_026875155.1 Cherax quadricarinatus
ATGCCCTTTGATGGGGGAAAAACTTTGATATGAGAAAAATTCGCATGACACAAAGATAGGGGATAATTGATTAAAACGTGAGTTGGGGAAATTCAGGAGGATTTAAAAAAACTATATTCTTCGTCAGAAAGGGCAGATGCAGTTCAATGTAAAAAAAATGAAAGGTTCTGAAGTGGGAGTGTCCTTTACCCTTCCCTTTATAAGTTAAATGATGTAGAACTTAGCCATACATATCAAAAAGGATTTTGGGGGTTATGGTGAGCAGAAAACCTTTAAACCAAAAGACAGCAAGCTAAGCGTACGTAAAAAGGGAAAAATAGTTACTGGGTGTGATGAATGGTTTGAAAAACCGACAAGTTGAAGATTGAGACACTTAGCAGAATAGGGGGAATCTTTTTCAGGAAACTTTTCGCCACACGTGGCTCATCTTCCAATACAAAAGGGAGGAAGGCGTAGGAGAGGAGGATAGGGGGTAATAGTCCCCAGCCTGGAGTCGATGTGTTCAGTCCATGCTGTACATTCTAAAAGATTAATGGACTAAACAATCGACCCAGGCTGAGGGACTGTTCCCTCAACTCCTCCTCTCCTTACCCCTTTCCCTTTTTGTTTTGGACTGATGAACCCACTTTTTGGGCGAAACGTTTCCTGAATAAAGTTTCCCCATATGCTGCGTAAGTGTCTCAATCTTTCTTGTGGGTTTTTCAAACCATTATCACAAAATGTCAGACATGCAGCATCTCGTTGCTAAGTGGGATACGGCGTTAACGGAGGAGAACAAAAGGGGTTCTAGTTAAAACCTTCTGTTTTGACCCCCGGTTAAAAGGGAAGCTTGGTTTGTGGCCGGGCAATAGGAACCAATGAAGATCAAGAAAAAAGGGTTTGAGAGGCAGAAACAACGGAAACCAGAAAACTACCCTGGAAACTTCCAACCCCTTCCCTGACCAACGAATTAAGGTTTACTGGGGAATGCCAAAACGAGCACCAAAAGAAAGGGTTGGCGCGTAGTAAGAATCCCTAAAACCCCAAAGAAGGGCCACGAGAACGTCTTGACGAATTCAAAGTGGGGTAATGCTACCTGGCGATGTGGTCGACTCCGGAGCATCACGACGGAACGCCCAAGGAGGGAAAAACATTGTTGTTGTTGGGGATAGCCAGATTTGGTACATGGATTGGGGGATTCTGCTTTAAGGATGGAGTGGAGGCAGAGGGGGTGTGTTTTTCCCGGGGTGGGATGAAGGGTATTGTTGCCGGGATGACATCATGAGAGGTAATGGGAGCAATTCTTTATCTTCTCTGTGGGGGCAACGATTTGGGAACGTAGGAGTGAGGACCCGATTAGCAGGGTTTGGGCACAATGAGAAATTAGGGGAAGGGTGGGAAACCCCTTTATATTGGATTTTGCCAAGGAGAGGGGTTTGGAAATGAATGGTTGTCCGGCAAATTTGGTGTCAATTGTGCTGGACAAATACTGTAAGGAAATGCGTAAAAATTTTTGACAACTGGGAACCCCTTTATGGCAGAAAGACAGTAGCCAGGGATGGGGTTATTATCTAGGTGTGGGGTGGGGCACTGGCCAACGCAGGGGGGGGAGTGTTAGGCTTTAAATAGGAATAGTTAGTGGTTGGGTTTTGGGGGGGAAAAAATGTGAAGTCACGTGTTAATTTTTATATAGGAGAACCGTAATAGGCAAAATGAGGTGGTATTGGAAAGACAGGGGCACTAATTGAAAAGGACAGTAAAGGTTTAGTGGAATAACAGAAAGGAGCGGAAAGGGTAAAGAGAGAGGGGGGTTTTTTTAAAATATTTATTTCAAAAATACGCATTGCTGGAAATAAGATGACGGTTGAGACTATTGCTATGCAGATAACATAGAAAATTTTGCCTTTACGAGACGGGGTTTTTCGGGGTTTTTAAAATTGTTCCAAGTAGATAAAAGTATCGGGAGGGGGGGGGCGGGGGCATTGAGTCCGGATGGGTTTAAAAACGGGTATTAATCGAAGTAACACATACGATTTGTTTGGATAAAATTTTCAGAGGGCATAAAAAATTTTTTTTAGGTGTGATATACGTCCCCAAATTTTTGATTGGGACCAGGGAACACTATGGGAAAAATTTGTTGGGGGCCACAAGGCACGAAATGAATTCTAGGGATTTAATTTTTCATTTGATTGGAAATTTTTTTGACTGGGGAAATTTTGAATCATACGACTTTTTTTGAAGATTCAGGATTGTTTTTTTAAGCAGTTTGTGACAGAACCTACAAGGGGGGAATAACCCCTTGACTTTGTTTTGGGAAACAAAATCCTTTTTAAAAATTTAGAAAATTTCAAGGAACTGGGTGCTAGCGACCACAAATCAATTACTTTAGATTTAATGGAAGTAGATAGTAGGGGGTAATTAGTAACGGTCCCAGATTTTCGATTTGCAATTTCGATAGGCTTAGAGAAACTTTTTCATCGTTGACTGGGGGGAACGAAAAACTATAATATGACAGCTTTTTAACTCCATACATTTCTGCTCAAGAACTTTATCCCTTTTAAAGAAATTAGTCAAACAGAAATGACCCCAAAAAGGTGAATAATAGGCTCAAATACACTGGGGATAAAATGGGTTTATAGCGTATCAAAAGAGGGAGGGCATCTTATGAATCAGTATATTGATATTAAGAGGGACATTAAAAAGGGGATAAGAAAGCTAAAAGGGACTATGAAATTAAAGTTGCAAGGGATTCTAAAACTAACCCAAAAAGTTTTTCCATGTATATAGAACAAAAGTCAGAGATAAGATAGGTCCCCTTAAAAATAACTATGGGCATCTTACTGACAAAGAGAATGAAATGTGCTCGATTTTAAATAATTATTTTCTCTCGGTTTTTACACAGGAAGACACTAATAATATTCCAGTAATTAATTTTTAAGTGGGCCAGAAGAAGATAAATTATGTAATATCACAGTCACTAGTGAAATGGTTGTGAAGCAGATAGACCGACTGAAGCAAAATAAGTCGCCGGGTCCTGATGAGGTTTATTCAAGGGTTCTTAACTAATGCAAAATGGAACTCTGTGAACCATTAACTAATATTTTTAATTTATCTCTTCAAACAGGTGTAGTGTCTGATATGTGGAAGATGGCTAATGTAATTCCTTATTTTTTTTAAACAGGGGACAAGTCGTTACCGTCAAATTACCGCCCAATAAGCCTGACCTCAATTGTAGGCAAATTACTAGAGTCAGTTATAGCTGAGATTATAAGAAGCCATCTCGATAAGCATAGATTGATTAATGATACTCAGCATGGATTCACAAGAGGCCGGTCTTGTCTAACTAATTTATTATCTTTCTTCAGTAAAGCTTTTGAGGCTGTTGACCACGATAAAGAACTTGATATCATTTACTTAGATTTTAGTAAGGCGTTTGATAGAGTTCCGCATCAAAGACTGTTAAAGAAAGTAGCACCTCATGAAATTGCGGGAAGGGTGCTCTCGTGGATCGAATCATGGCTCACAGACAGGAAGCAGAGAGTGTTCATAAATGGGGTTAAATCCGAGTGGGGTTCAGTAACAATTGGCGTTCCACAGGGATCAGTCTTGGGCCCGTTGTTGTTTATAATATATATCAATGATGTGATGAATGGTTTGAAAAACCGACAAGTTGAAGATTGAGACACTTATGCAGCATATGGGAATCTTTATTCAGGAAACGTTTCGCCACACAGTGGCTTCATCAGTCCAATACAAAGAGGAAGGCGTAAGGAGAGGAGGAGAATGAGGTAATCAGTCCCTCAACCTGGAGTCGATGTGTTCAGTCCATCAATCTTGTAGAATGTACAGCATAGGGCCGTAGACGTGGCTTATATACTGTAGTGACGTGAAGCAGATGGAGGCGGGGTCATAGTGGTACCATCCACTAGTCGAAGTAGGTCTTCGTCCAAAGGTTGAACAAGTGTGAAGAATCTTTGTAACAAGATCCCATGATGCTGCAGTGTCTGACAGTTGTGATGAATGGTTTGAAAAACCGACAAGTTGAAGATTGAGACACTTATGCAGCATATGGGAATCTTTATTCAGGAAACGTTTCGCCACAGAGTGGCTTCATCAGTCCAATACAAAGAGGAAGGCGTAAGGAGAGGAGGAGAATGAGGTAATCAGTCCCTCAACCTGGAGTCGATGTGTTCAGTCCATCAATCTTGTAGAATGTACAGCATAGGGCCGTAGACGTGGCTTATATACTGTAGTGACGTGAAGCAGATGGAGGCGGGGTCATAGTGGTACCATCCACTAGTCGAAGTAGGTCTTCGTCCAAAGGTTGAACAAGTGTTGAAGAATTCTTTGTAACAAGATCCCATGATGCTGCAAACTGTCAAACACTGCAGCATCATGGATCTTGTTACAAAAGAATTCTTCAACACTTGTTCAACCTTTGGACGAAGACCTACTTCGACTAGTGGATGGTACGTACCACTATGACCCCGCCTCCATCTGCTTCACGTCACTACAGTATATAAGCCACGTCTACGGCCCTATGCTGTACATTCTACAAGATTGATGGACTGAACACATCGACTCCAGGTTGAGGGACTGATTACCTCATTCTCCTCCTCTCCTTACGCCTTCCTCTTTGTATTGGACTGATGAAGCCACTGTGTGGCGAAACGTTTCCTGAATAAAGATTCCCATATGCTGCATAAGTGTCTCAATCTTCAACTTGTCGGTTTTTCAAACCATTCATCACAACTGTCAGACACTGCAGCATCATGGGATCTTGTTACAAAGAATTCTTCAACACTTGTTCAACCTTTGGACGAAGACCTACTTCGACTAGTGGATGGTACCACTATGACCCCGCCTCCATCTGCTTCACGTCACTACAGTATATAAGCCACGTCTACGGCTCTATGCTGTACATTCTACAAGATTGATGGACTGAACACATCGACTCCAGGTTGAGGGACTGATTACCTCATTCTCCTCCTCTCCTTACGCCTTCCTCTTTGTATTGGACTGATGAAGCCACTGTGTGGCGAAACGTTTCCTGAATAAAGATTCCCATATGCTGCATAAGTGTCTCAATCTTCAATATATCAATGATCTTGATGAAGGAATTACTAGTGATATGAGCAAATTCGCCGATGACACAAAGATAGGTACGATAATTGATTCAAACGTAGATGTTAGGGAACTTCAGGAGGATTTAGACAAACTCTATTCTTGGTCAGAAAAGTGGCAGATGCAGTTCAATGTAGATAAATGCAAGGTTCTGAAGCTCGGGAGTGTCCATAACCCTAGCACTTATAAGTTAAGTAATGTAGAACTTAGCCATACAGATTGCGAAAAGGACTTGGGGGTTATGGTAAGCAGCAACCTTAAACCAAGACAGCAATGCCTGAGCGTACGTAATAAGGCAATAGATTACTGGGATTATATCAAGAAGTGTAAGCAACAGAAGTCCAGAGGTCATACTGCAGTTTTATACATCATTAGTAAGGCCTCACCTAGATTATACAGCTCAATTCTGGTCTCCATATTACAGAATTGACATAAATTCGTTAGAAAACATTCAGCGTAGGATAACTAAATTAATATATAGCATTAGAAATCTTCCTTATGAAGAAAGATTGAAGACTCTTAGGTTACATTCACTTGTTAGACGAAGAATGAGGGGAGACCTGATCGAAGTGTATAAGTGGAAGATAGGTATTAATAAAGGGGATATTAATAAGGTCTTGAGGATGTTTCTCCAAGAGAGAACCCGCAGTAATGGATTTAAATTAGATAAGTTTAGATTTAGAAAGGACACAGGAAAGTATTGGTTTGGAAATAGGGTAGTAGATGAGTGGAACAGTCTACCTAGTTGGGTTATTGAGGCTGGGACTTTGGGTAGTTTCAGATTTAGGTTGGATAAGTACATGAGTGGGAGGGGTTGGATTTGAGTGGGACTTGCACATCAGAGCTTATTTCTTGGGTGGCATTGAAAATTGGATTGGTCAAATGTTTTGTTAGTAGGATAAATTGTAAAGGACCTGCCTAGTATGGGCCAACAGGACTGCTGCAGTGTTCCTCCTTTCTTATGTTATGTTCTTATGTGTTTGTGTGTGTGTATGTGTGTGTGTGGGCGCGCTCGCGCGCTTGTGTGTGTGTGTGTGTGTGTGTGTGTGTGTGTGTGTGTGTGTGTGTGTGTGTGTGTGTGTGTGTGCGTGTGTGTGTCTGTGTGTGTTTATGTGCGAATGGTGCAGAATCAACCAAAATGACATGTTAAGCTAGAAAAAAAATTGTTTTGTCTGCAGAATATGCAGAGGGAAAATTTGTTTAGGCCATAAAATTTCGAAAATCAACCTGAATATAATGACAAAATTCTATCATTGACTTTAAGTAATTTTAAATATACTTGAAGAGTTCTATGATATATTTACTAGAATTTTGATAAAATAAGTTAGGATAGGATAGGTTAGGTTAGGTTAGGATAGGATAGGTTAGGTTAGGTAAGGTTAGGTTAGGTTAGGTTAGGTTAGGTTAGGTTAGGATAGGATAGGTTAGGTGTGGTCTATAAGTTAGGTTAGGTTAGGTTAGGATAAGATAAGTTAGGTGTGGTCTATAAGTTAGGTTAGGTTAGGTATAGGATAGGTTAGGTGTGGTCTATAAGTTAGGTTGGTTAGGTTAGATAAGATAAGTTAGGTGTGGTCTATAAAGTTAGGTTAGGTTAGGTTAGGATAGGATAGGTTAGATGTGGTCTATAAGTTAGGTTAGGTTAGGTAGGATAGGATAGGTTAGGTGTGGTCTATAAGTTAGGTTAGGTTAGGTTAGGATAAGATAGGTTAGGTGTGGTCTATAAGTTAGGTTAGGTTAGGTTAGGATAGGATAGGTTAGGTGTGGTCTATAAGTTAGGTTAGGTTAGGTTAGGATAGGATAGGTTAGGTGTGGTCTATAAGTTAGGTTAGGTTAGGTTAGGATAAGATAGGTTAGGTGTGGTCTATAAGTTAGGTTAGGTTAGGTTAGGATAGGATAGGTTAGGTGTGGTCTATAAGTTAGGTTAGGTTAGGTTAGGATAGGATAGGTTAGGTGTGGTCTATAAGTTAGGTTATGTAGGTTAGGATAAGATAGGTTAGGTGTGGTTATAAGTTAGGTTAGGTTAGGTTAGGATAGGATAGGTTAGGTGTGGTCTATAAGTTAGGTTAGGTTAGGTTAGGATAGGATAGGTTAGGTGTGGTCTATAAGTTAGGTTAGGTTAGGTTAGGATAAGATAGGTTAGTGTGGTCTATAAGTTAGGTTAGGTTAGGTTAGGATAGGATAGGTTAGGTGTGGTCTATAAGTTAGGTTAGGTTAGGTTAGGATAGGATAGGTTAGGTGTGGTCTATAAGTTAGGTTAGGTTAGGTTAGGATAAGATAGGTTAGGTGTGGTCTATAAGTTAGGTTAGGTAAGGTTAGGATAGGATAGGTTAGGTGTGGTCTATAAGTTAGGTTAGGTTAGGTTAGGATAGAAAAGGTTAGGTGTGGTCTAAAGTTAGGTTAGGTTAGGTTAGGATTAGGATAGGTTAGGTGTGGTCTATAAGTTAGGTTAGGTTAGGTTAGGATAGGATAGGTTAGGTGTGGTCTATAAGTTAGTTAGGTTAGGTTAGGATAAGATAGGTTAGGTGTGGTCATAAGTTAGGTTTAGGTTAGGTTAGGATAGGATAGGTTAGGTGTGGTCTATAAGTTAGGTTAGGTTAGGATAGGATAGGTTAGGTGTGGTCTATAAGTTAGGTAGGTTAGGATAAGATAGGTTAGGTGTGGTCTATAAGTTAGGTTAGGTTAGGTTAGGATAGGATAGGTTAGGTGTGGTCTATAAGTTAGGTTAGGTTAGGTTAGGATAAGATAGGTTAGGTGTGGTCTATAAGTTAGGTTAGGTTAGGATAGGATAGGTTAGGTGTGGTCTATAAGTTAGGTTAGGTTAGGTTAGGATAGGATAGGTTAGGTGTGGTCTATAAGTTAGGTTAGGTTAGGTTAGGATAGATTAGGTTAGGTGTGGTCTATAAGTTAGGT
Source organism: Cherax quadricarinatus (assembly GCF_026875155.1). Classification (NCBI taxonomy): domain Eukaryota; kingdom Metazoa; phylum Arthropoda; class Malacostraca; order Decapoda; family Parastacidae; genus Cherax; species Cherax quadricarinatus. The sequence continues at coordinate 21,614,260 of NC_069426.1, forward strand.
TAGGATAGGATAGGTTTAGGTGTGATCTATAAGTCAGGTTAGGTTAGGTTAGGATAGGATAGGTTAGGTGTGGTCTATAAGTTAGGTTAGGTTAGGTTAGGATAGGATAGGTTAGGTGTGATCTATAAGTTAGGTTAGGTTAGGTTAGGATAGGATAGGTTAGGTGTGGTCTATAAGTTAGGTTAGGTTAGGATAGGATAGGTTAGGTTAGGTGTGGTCTATAAGTTAGGTTAGGTTAGGATAAGATAGGTTAGGTTAGGTGTGGTCTATAAGTTAGGTTAGGTTAGGATAGGATAGGTTAGGTTAGGTGTGGTCTATAAGTAAGGTTAGTTTAGGATAGGATAGGTTACGTTAGGTGTGGTCTATAAGTTAGGTTAGGTTAGGATAGGATAGGTTAGGTTAGGTGTGATCTATAAGTTAGGTTAGGTTAGGATAGGATAGGTTAGGTTAGGTGTGGTCTATACGTAAGGTTAGGTTAGGATATGGATAGGTTAGGTTAGGTGTGGTCTATAAGTTAGGTTAGGATAGGATAGGTTAGGTTAGGTGTGGTCTATAAGTTAGGTTAGGTTAGGATAGGATAGCTTAGGTGTGGTCTATAAGTTAGGTTAGGTTAGGTTAGGATAAGATAGGTTAGGTGTGGTCTATAAGTTAGGTTAGGTTAGGATAGGATAGGTTAGGTTAGGTAGTGGTCTATAAGTTAGGTTAGGATAGGATAGGTTAGGTTAGGTGTGGTCTATAAGTTAGGTTAGGTTAGGTTAGGATAAGATAGGTTAGGTTAGGTGTGGTCTATAAGTTAGGTTAGGTTAGGTTAGGATAAGATAGGTTAGGTTAGGTGTGGTCTATAAGTTAGGTTAGGTTAGGTTAGGATAAGATAGGTTAGGTTAGGTGTGGTCTATAAGTTAGGTTAGGTTAGGATAAGATAGGTTAGGTTAGGTGTGGTCTATAAGTTAGGTTAGGTTAGGTTAGGATAAGATAGGTTAGGTTGGTGTGGTCTATAAGTTAGGTTAGGTTAGGTTAGGATAAGATAGGTTAGGTGTGGTCTATAATTAGGTTAGGTTTAGGTTAGGATGGATAGGTTAGGTGTGGTCTATAAGTTAGGTTAGGTTAGGTTAGGATAGGATAGGTTAGGTGTGGTCTATAAGTTAGGTTAGGTTAGGTTAGGATAAGATAGGTTAGGTGTGGTCTATAAGTTAGGTTAGGTTAGGTTAGGATAGGATAGGTTAGGTTAGGTGTGGTCTATAAGTTTAGGTTAGGATAGGATAGGTTAGGTTAGGTGTGGTCTATAAGTTAGGTTAGGTTAGGATAGGATAGCTTAGGTGTGGTCTATAAGTTAGGTTAGGATAGGTTAGGATAAGATAGGTTAGGTGTGGTCTATAAGTTAGGTTAGGTTAGGATAGGTAGGTTAGGTAGGTGTGGTCTATAAGTTAGGTTAGGATAGGATAGGTTAGGTTAGGTGTGGTCTATAAGTTAGGTTAGGTTAGGTTAGGATAAGATAGGTTAGGTTAGGTGTGGTCTATAGTTAGGTTAGGTTAGGTTAGGATAAGATTAGGTTAGGTTAGGTGTGGTCTATAAGTTAGGTTAGGTTAGGTTAGGTTAGGATAAGATAGGTTAGGTTAGGTTGTGTGTCTATAAGTTAGGTTAGGTTAGGATAAGATAGGTTAGGTTAGGTGTGGTCTATAAGTTAGGTTAGGTTAGGTTAGGATAAGATAGGTTAGGTTAGGTGTGGTCTATAAGTTAGGTTAGGTTAGGTTAGGATAAGATAGGTTAGGTGTGGTCTATAAATTAGGTTAGGTTAGGTTAGGATAGGATAGGTTAGGTGTGGTCTATAAGTTAGGTTAGGTTAGGTTAGATAGGATAGGTTAGGTGTGGTCTATATAGTTAGGTTAGGTTAGGTTAGGATAGGATAGGTTAGGTGTGGTCTATAAGTTAGGTTAGGTTAGGTTAGGATAGGATAGGTTAGGTGTGGTCTATAAGTTAGGTTAGGTTA
>NC_069426.1:21621246-21673746 GCF_026875155.1 Cherax quadricarinatus
TGTACTCTGTACCATTCTGTCATTGACCCTGACGGTTAAGCTTAGTAGTGTCAGTAGGTCTGGAACCTCGTTTATTGCTGACCCATTAAGCATAAAAACTCAGCTGTTTATTAGCTGTACAGTGTTTTTTTAAACACTCTAAGTGTGGTGCTAGAATTTTCAATTTTACCATTAAAATGGCTTGTTTTGATTGAAAACTTCAGTTAGTTTCAGTCTTTACAGACAAGATTAACAATTAGAAAATCTAATTTTCAGTCTGTACTTGGATTACTCTAAGACAAACCATAGATTTTGATGATCTTGAGGTCATAATTTGAATTACTTACACAACGTCTGAACGAAAATTAATTAACTCAGACTATAATGTTTTGAAAATTAAATTTCTTGTATCAGATCCATCTGAGATAAATTAAATGTTTGGATACATAATAATAATTCAACAATTAAGGTGGACAGGAAGTACAGGCGATCTGCCGCAAAAACTATGTCACAGAGACCTTACTTTAACAAGTGGTCAACACCTGTTACCACCTGTAACAAACAAACTTGTGTCCCATTTACCAAGCTACCTACCTTGTCATTTACCCTATTTTTCCAAGGTCATTATTTCGATGAATTCATTAGTGGTTTTCAATCCATAGTAAATTCACGAACTGAAATAGATGAGATTGCTAAGTTAAATTACCTTAAATGTCTTGTGAAGGGAGAACCCTATGAAACTGATTAAGTCATTTCCGGTGGTTAAAGGCAATTATCAGATAGCCTTACGTGTCTTAGCAGACAATTTACTTGATGCTGACTAGGCCAGAGTTAGACATGCAGTCTTAATATCAAAATTGTAGCCACCCAAACATTTGTTTTTCAGACTTACACGGCATTGTAGAATCACATTAGAACAATAGTCTCAGAATCTCTGGTGGCCTAATTATGTCCTAAGGCAATGTGATTGGTTGTATCAGTGTATTGTACAGCGATAAGTTGTCACCACAACTATTGAAGTTTTAATAGATATTCAATAAAACGCTATTTCACTTGTGAAGAAGAATCTTGCATGTTTACAAACAATAGTTTCCATGATGCAGGCAACGAGGACAAGAAGAAGAATCCACAAATCAGGGTGGGGTTAATAAACCTTCTATCAGTATAAAAAGAGTATACCTACTCCCACTAAAACCCAGATTGGGAAATCCCTTATAGGCATTTATCAAGTGGTGGATACTACAGACAGTTTACAAAACTGTCACAACATAAAACGACTCCAAAATGTTAATCTTTGGATGGAATCACATTGGGCACAGTAACTGTAGTCATTACACATCAATGGACGGCACGTTAAACAAGTGTTCATTAGTGAAAAGGTGCATCATAGTGTTAGGTGAAACACCAGGGAGGAAAATGCTCATGATGAAGTGTTTAAAATGCAAGGGTATGCATCATACAGCATTATGCCCAAATAATCTTGCTGAACAGCAGAAGACTTCCACAGAATCAGGAAAATCAACAATCAACAGCATTAAATGTGGAAGATAAGTTTATAGCAATACTCTCCCGATAGCTCGTGTTGGAGTTATTAATAAATAACACAAAAAACCATATGTGCTATAACACTATTTGATCAAGCTCTTCAATGGTCCTTCATAAGAAGAACAGTGTTTCAGAATTGAATAAACACCCTATGCCAAAATACAGTTAGGACATAGCTGGTTTTTTCTACATTTCTGGTAACATGACATAGGACCTAGCCAGAATTCACTGTTGGTGTCTAGGAACAGGAAAAAGACAGTAAGTAGAAGCTGTGGGTAGTAGATGATTTGCCTAAGTCTGTGCAGATCCAGAGATTAAAAAGAATACGTTGCACATGTAGCAGCTAAGGTCAAGTTTGCTGTCCTGTCATACAGCACGGACCACTATTAGTCCAATTGATTTATCATTGGAAGTGATTATTATCACTGTTTTGAGCAAAAAATTCTAGTTAGTATAACATGATGTTCACTTGCTGAAAACAGAGTGTGGCCAAATGAATGTGGTCCATTCCCTCTCAAGTGGGTAAAGAGCTGATATGATTCAGTGGAAAAAATGTATAGTTTCGAGAATAACCGCTGTTCTTGTTACCACAGAAAAATTCATATAGAGAAATGAGGAACCAGTTGATAAGTTGTGGGATTTAGATGCGATAGGTATTGATTTTGGGTTTAATAAACCAAACCCACAGAGTCTCGACTTATTCCAATATTTGGACACTGCTCAAGTATTAAAGAATGGACAGTATTGGGGTAGGTTACCATGGTAAATTAAATCCAACACATCTGCCTAGCAATTATCGCCTGGCTTTCGGACAAATGAAAGCACAATACATGGCTCCGGAAGAATCAGAGCTACTGACTGTCTATGATAATTCTTTCAAAGGATTACAGTTGGACAATAAAATTCATTGTAGGAAATAGTCGAAAGACAAGTTGAAAGACAGAAATTCATTATCTCCCCACACCCATGGTGTCAGAAAAGATTCTGAAAACACTCCACTACGTGTTGTAAACAATTGCAGCGCACGTCAATAAAGTTGTAGCGAATTCTTAATGAATGTTGATGGGACCGGACCTTCACTAACTGAGAAGCTTGGAGACGCGTGCTTATTAATTTCGCAAAAACCCATATGCCTACAACGGCTGTTATTTCCAAGTTTTCTTAAGTGTAGGACTACAAGAATGATAGGATTATATTCGATTCTGTAGCTGAAAAATCCACATGATTCAAAGTCCTTGTGAAAACTTATCGTTTAATCAGTATTATTTGGTGCAACATCCTCTCCATTTTACTAGTAAGCTACCTAATAATCATTTGAAGAAAATCTGAAAGTCTTCAAAGAAATTCTTAAAAGAAAAGGTTCTTATGTGGACATATCTTCAAGGCTCTGTAAATAAAAGAGGGGATTTGAAATCTTTTACAGAGAAGCATAACTAAGGAGATGAAAAAGACAGCTAATATCCTTGAGGATGTGTAATACATATTCAATACATTAAGGAAACATATCATGGGAAGTGAGCGATTTCCCTGAAGGTGAAAAATTCCTGATTGCAACAATATGCTGGGGACTTAATTGGAACACACAGGAAGGTACTTCTGAGTCTCAAAAGGATAAAACAATAAATTCATTCGTTCGTCACTAACGTAGGTTTTTTTATGTCAGAGTATACACAATGTCTTGATCCTATTGGACTCGTTCTCACCAATTACCATAAAGGTAAAATGCTTATGCAGATGACATGGAAGTCAAAATTGGATGGGAATGAGATCTTGCCTCTAGAAATGAGTTCATGTTTGGTATGAATATCCAGGGGAGTTTAAACAACTTCATCAATTACATTTCCCAGACAAATAGGTCAAGAGGCGGAATCAAGTACACATTTCATGTGTTCTGGATGCAGCAACCAGAGGTTATGGCGCTGTAGCTTACTTGAGTAATGTGAAGGAGTAACACTAATTACTTCAAAAGGGACCAGGGTAGACCTTGAAGGTCAGAACAGTACCACAATTGGAACTGACAGCACTCTATGTAGGTTCAAAAAACTAGCTGTCTATTCTCAGCAAAGTAATTGATCATCTCACTATTGAGGAAAAACGTGATCTATTGAAGCAGTTCTCAGTGGTTGAGAAATAATAAGAGTAAGTTGATCTATGTACAGAACAGGTAGAAGTAGCAGGAAATAAAGAGATGCACGATGGATTATCTCTTTCTCTCGTCTCTACCCAAGAGAATCAGCTGACATGTTGTCACGTGGTGTCCCATCTCAAGAAATTTGTGGATAATTAATTAAGGCCTCCACAGAAGAGCTGGCTCTCTAATGGGAAAAAATACGGCCTCAGCAAAAAAGCTCACATTATGCCAGAAAAAACAGGTCTGCTTGATCCAGCAGAAATAAAGTTGTGTAATACTGCAGACACAACAGCGAAGAATCGTTGATGGATCATAAATACTCATCTTTGGGTAAACTCTTAAGGATACAGCTCTGGTCTTTAAATTCATTAAGGAAAAAAACACTGATTATGATATCTTGAACCATTAAATTAAGGAGATGCAACTAATTCAGAAAGATGTTTCTTACAGAATATAAATTTCTGGAAACACAAGATAAATCCCCAAAAGAAAACTGTTATGATTTTAATTCTTTAGGACTTGATCTCAGACTAGAAAAGATTATAAGATGTCCAGGAGAATTCACAATTCTTCACTACCTAAAGAAGCCTTACATCCAATATTATCCCAAGAATCATTGCTAACAAAAAAACTGATTGTGCAAAAACGCCGTAACGTGTTAATGGTGGGGTAAATGACTCACTTTGTTCATATTCGTACATTCATACTGGAGACCTCAAGGTACGACAATAGTGTGAAAAAAACAAATAAGTTTTTTTGTCGTCACTACGATATGCGAATATGTCAGTATCAAGAGTCCACCTCCATATCCCTCTGAAGAGTTTTGTCATGTCACTCCCATTTTGTGTCGGTGCGGTGACAGGTGTAGTTTACACTGGACCATTAGATTTTAACCCAAAAACTCAGTTGACAAAGTTCTATCAAGGTTGTACATCTGTTTGTTCACATTTGCTACAACTAGAGCAGTTACATCTAGAAGTAGCCTGACATGTCTGCTGGAAACCTTTATCAAATTATTCAGTCCGGTTTGCAGCCAGAAGGGGAATGTCACAGGACTGATGATTGCAGATAATGCACGATACTTTGTTGATGGTGCTGCTTATATAAAGCAAGATCTTTGATCATACCCAGAAGTAACAACAGATGCTGAATCTACGGCAAGTTGTCGTTGAGAATTAAATTCATCCCAATTTCTCCATGGCACGGCGATTTTATGAAAATAGTATGCGATCGGCATGTTATAAAAACGTTGTTTATGGAGGATCTTCATGTCAAGAATCGATTTAGAAAGAATTCCGTACAGTTGTGACTGAAATAGAAAATAGAGTCAACAACAGGAACCTCTTAACTTATGTTACGATGATCTAGACAATTTAGAAGTGTTATATTCCATCTCATTTAATCCATGGCAGGAAGGCTCGAACTGTTCCTCCCATGAATGTAAAGAAATTCACTAGAGGATCCTACTTATTTTCGAACCTGAAGCAAACTCTGAGTAAATTCAAACACCCTTAATAAAGTGATTGAACTTTGGGAGAAATTTGTGCGAGGAGATATCTCACCTCTTTGGAGACACTTCTGAGCTGGTGTTCCTGAAAATCTTAGTCCTTAAGACCTGGGTGACATAGTGATTATTGACAATGGATGGTCCGAGGGTCCCAATGGCCACTTGAATATTGTGACCATATTTCCTGATTGCAAATGGATATCATCAGATACAGTTGCTGTGTTAAGCAAGGTGTAGTGGAGAATAAGGGGACAATAAATAAACTAGTGCCGTTTAAAATTACACTTTTTAAAAAAAAAAATTTTATGATTCCCCAAAAAACCACACGACTAAAGCTTTTCGAAAAGACAAGCACTTGTGGGGGGGGGGGGAGAAAATCAAATTAATGTTAATGATGAATTTTCACCTACATGAACCTCCCCCGCCCCCCCAGTGTGGAAAAATTTTTCTCCAGGAGGGGGTACACCCTCTTCACCCCCCTTCACCCCCCACCCCTTTTCAGCCCGAGGGCCCACCCTCAAAAAGGGCAAGCACTTGTTTACTGCTACAGCGATAATTGATCCCAGATGCAGTAATATCACGTGGCTCGACCCCTTGGGGTCCTGTTTTGCAAAGTGTAGTTAAATAAGAGACATCCCTCTTACCTTCCAGGAAAATTTAAAGGGAAAAATCCTGCCCCCATTTGATTATCATGGAAAGTATGTATTTGTTGTCTACTTAAGACAGCAAGAAACAAAAATTCTGCTTTGCTTCATCGAGGAAGTGGCAAGGAAAAATAAAAGACTAGGTAAATTTCCTTTTTGGGTAGGGGGGAACGGCGGGGGGGGGGGGGGGGTTTTTGGGCGTCTTAGATTTACTTTTGACTCTAAGAAGAGTGACACTACTCCGGTAACCCAAAAATTTTTCTGTGCTTAGTGTAACAAATTCCACCCAAAACACGAAAAACATTACAGAGAAGTGGACAAACTTTTTTAGTGATATTGTGTGAAACAAATTATTTATGAAAAGTGTAACAACATGTTGCGATCCCAACAGGGGTAGTGCACATTTTTCAAAGAACACTATTTTTCAATCAATAAGGTTCCGGGCATAATTCCCCGGGCAATAATTAACCCCGGGAAGGTTCAAACTCATGATGTACACTATTGACTGCGGGAGGAGTATAAAGTCGGATTATAAATTAACCCTAAACCCCGGGGATATGCGGACCTTTTGACCCCCCACGAAGCTTCAGCCATCAGTGAATGAAATATGCTGACATAACACCCCCTAGGGGTAATTTATTGTTTATGTAATATGATCTATTCCAGCCCGTTGAGAGATGATCATGACAACAATTCAAGACCTCGTCTGCAGGGGCGGCTGTGTAGACGATTTGCTGTCTTTTATCAGTTCCCTATATTTAAATTTATAAATAATAAGCTTAGCTGGTAATCCCATTTCTGGTGAATTTACTGCCTGAGATGTTGTCTAACCTCGGCACATTTCACATTTCCGTCCTAAACTACTACCCTATAGGATGCCACCAACAATACTCGTCTTAAAGACGGATGCCAGTTTACTGCTAAGTTAACAGAGGCAAAAGTTTCAAGGAAGCTAATCATGGTGAACATCACCCACACAGAACTGACTCCAGGTCCTTCTGTTAGGAGCTGCGATTTACCTCATCTCCTCCCAACCCGTCTACTTATTTTCTTCTTCGCTGGGTTTGATATCTTTATTACTGCCATAAACTTTTGAATTCGACTGGTCTTGTGTTATGAAAACACGGTTAACTCCAGGTTAGATTCGAGCCCAAGGCTCAGCAACATCACAAAAACTGAACTTGAGAAAAATTACAGCAGTTGCACGTTTCCTAGTTCAGTGAAGCCCTCAGGATGATTCTTGGTTATCCTAAAACTACCACGGTCCTTATTATGAGAATGGAGCTTGGTATTCCTGAGATCAGCATTACAGTAATTCAAATTAACATTGTACTTCGTATCAGAATGTTAAGAAATCGAGCATACACCGTCATCGTAAATCTTGTCAATTATCTTTTAGTAAATAAACACGGCTTGTGAAACCATGCAATTATATTCAATATTATAACTTGCATTACCTGTATCTCTGAAGACGACAAGAACATTTCTCCCTTCTAAGAAACGTGTATCCATTTAATATCGCATACCTTAAGGCTTCATCACTAGTAATCCCTTGTGTAAATCACTCGCTAAGGCAATTGCTCAAGAAGAAATTTCAATAATATATCACAAATTATATACACTAATAGGATCTAAGCAGGGGTCAACTGGCTGGACAGAATCTGCTCCTATTTTCACCTCCCTAGGTAAGACGGAGTGTCAACAACAACCTTTGCCTCTTATGAATTAGTCATAAGAACTGAGAACTGCTCTTCTACACTACAAACTCAATGTTTGCCTTAAGAATGGTATTAAAGTTAAATTTCGACAATAAGTTTCATTCCTTGATGATTACTGACTGTCATCACTAAACTCAATCTAATTACATATGCAGACTAATTACAGAAGAAAATCGGAGAAAAACGAATTAACATGTAGTATCCATGAATTCCATTCATACACTGAATTACTTCTACATATTAAATTTGATAAATTAGCTACAAGAAAGTACCATGAAGGAAAATGCAGAATATTACTTTCATATATCTGTGTCATGCATTAGAAGTAATATTAGGAGAGAAATAAATAATGAATGCGAATATCAAAGGAAAACAGAAGTCTACTTTGATCTGTTACTCCCTATAATAACATTAACGTAGATAATCACTTAAACGGAACAACTTGAAATGTAAACAGACCGACTGACGGTGAACTAGCCAGACAAAGGCTTAGTTACAGGTGCATCAAGCAGCTTGAGCTACACAAATGATGATCACACTGAATGCAGAGTATGTAGTCAGCCTTATGGTTACTCTTTTGACCACTATGTGAATGATTGCTCACTTGTTGAGAATGTAGAAATACAATGTATAATTATCTATGTAATATATCAAGGTACTGTAAATATAGAATTAACTTACCAGAAATCTTTTTCAAATAACCTAAATTTCCTTGCAAGCAATGAAACATAAATTACAGATCTACATCCAGATAAACTCCAGTTCACTCTTTAGAGGCGTAGTTCCTGTACCTTTAGTGGATGCTCCCACTGTGATCCAGCCTCCTCACCTGACTACAGTATATAAGCCACCTCTCTGGCCCTATGCTGCACTTTCTACAAGAGTGATGGACTGAGCACATCGATTCCAGGCTAAGGGACTGATTACCTCAAACTCCTCCTCTCTTTGCAGATGAATGGTTTAGAGAACCGACACGTTGATAAATTAGACACATGTGCAACTCTTGGGTATCTTTATTGAGGAAACGTTTCGCCACACAGTGGAAGGACAGGAGGAGAATGAGGTAATCAATCTATTCAAGATTGATAGACTGACCACATCGACTCAAGGTTGAGGGACTGATTACCTCATTCTCCTCCTGTTCTTCAAGTGTCTCCTATGTATGGACCGATGAAGCCACTGTGTGGAGAAACGTTTCCTCAATAAAGATACCCAAGAGTTGCACATGTGTCTAATTTATCCTCCTCTCTTTACACCTTTCTGCTTTGTATTGGACTGATGAAGCCACTGCTTGACGAAACGTTTCTTCAATAAAGATTCCAATATGTTGCATAAGTGTCTCAGTCTTCAACCTGTCGATTTTCAAAACCATTTATCACACCTTTTGTGGATCCATATGTTCTTGCGCTACAGTCCACTGGATGGATATGGATGTAAACAAGTTTGGTTTAATCATTGGGAAATAATATCCTGAAACGGGTCTTTGTTATAAGATGACTCTTCAATGGTGTTGGTATTATGAAGGAAATATAACGGTAATTTACAAGAGCACGTCTGAAAGTCGTGTACATGTTGACCCTATGGCGGAGCACAGCTGCAGCAGCAGCGATGGCTCATTTACCGGTGTTTACTCCCTTAACGCAATGAAAAATTATTATTTCTCAGAACGTGCACATTTCCTAAGCCTGTTAAACCAAGACGGTGAAGTGCACCGGAAAAGTTTTATCCCCTGATGAGTGAGAGTAGTTTTAATGATGACAGAACACACTCGAGGGTGCGCCAGGCTGCGACAGTTGGTGAGGGGAGATACAGTTACGGTTGCCCCTTATCTCAATCACCTGTGGTACCTGAAGCAGAGGCAGTCGAGGATCACACTGATAACTACACCGACAAAGACGATAAAGGGCAAGACTAGAAAATGATGACTAGATTAAAGAGAAGAAATGTAAATGGAAACCAGCAACTTCGACAGTGAGGAGAGATTAGGAAGAGGAATAAAGGGTGACGATAAAAGGTGAAGGCGAGGAAATAGGATGAAGAGGATGAAAATTAAAAGTCTTATAAGTAGGAGAAAGCATAATATTTTTTAGTCATGTTCCTCGATACGTGTGCTTAAATATATTTATATTTACTGTGAAAGACCAAATACACCACTAGTGGGACATGTACTGTGAAACAAGATTAATAGGTTGATGACAAATTATTTCTTATTTGTTGCGATGCTGTCAGACAGACCCACAGGTTACACACACTGTTCTTCTATTAGTTGCCACGGTATGCCCAGCCAACCGGTAAGTTGCCCAGCCTGACGGTACGGTTAAGCAGGAACGCACTGCAAAAATAAATTAACAAATGGGCGATAACTGAGCTATAAAGAAATACGTCAGCATTGCAGCTGGAAGTCTTCCTGCTTATACTATATACATTGAGAAATCATGGCTAACCAAGCTGCTTAAATTCTTAATATTCATTGAACGTTTGTGTGATGTAATAACTTTAGAAACTTTATTGGAGTTGCATTTTTAAATATGCATTATTTATATATTCCAAATATTAATCGACATATTGCATTGCATCGATAAAATTTAATTGGATTTAAGTTTCATGATATCATTTAGTTTGTTGTTCTATCTGTTCTCTGTTGTTCTAGTGTCTCGAAATTATAAGAGTATCTTCAAATAAGAGAGAGAGGGAGAGAGAGACAGAGAAAGAAAGAGAGATAAAGTATGATGAAATATGATTTCTACTGCTAGAACTACTACTGCTGTCACCACCATCCCACCCATACTACTGGTATGCCTTGTGTGGCTCATAGTCAACTAATCCTCCTAACGTAGGCTCTAAACTCATCTCAGGGTTGTGTTACTATAGTTCTTGAACTTTATTAACCTGGATCCGATATTCGCAAAATTCTTGCTTTGCTGGTTTTTAAATTACTACTTTATTTTATCTTATACACTCCGAATGTAGTCTATTCCATTGATTTACAATTCTGTCTGAAATTACTGTGCAAATGAACAGCATTTTTTACATAAAGTTTCATTCTCACTTTGTTTATCTTTGCATATTAAGTAGTTCTTCATAAATGAGAACATCAAATTCGTTTAGTATTGTGGAAACCTGTGAGTTGCTTGACTGTGACGCCATCACCGCTGCCGCGGGTGTTGTAAAATGAAATTCTTACCTCGCAAGTCTCTACTGTTTCTCTGTCTTTGCTGAAATTTAAAGGGACGAAGGACTAGCAGGGTCCCGTCTCCCAGTATACACCAGTGAACACTTACCTGGGAGTGGAAGCTGTTCTTAGCTTGAGTACCCAGATGACTAGCCTAGGATAATTTGACTCACATGTGCCTCCTACCCAAAGGTCACGTACCCTAAGGTATCAGTCGTAATATATACAAGATTATTTAATTATTGATTGAAAATTAAGTCACACGGAAAGTATCTCACGAACAGGTGTAGAACTGATTTATCAAATCTTCTGAACTCTTCTACAGATGCTTCTATAGAAATGCCGGAAGAATTATTTAGAGGCTGAAGTCGATGACACCAGTTACTCATAGAGGCCTGGTCATAGACCGGGCCGCGGGGGCGTTGATCCCCGGAATAACCTCCAGGTAACCTCCAGGTAGCCGTCAGCTTGCAAGGCATCTCTCTATGGTTGCTGCTTCCAGAAAGAACGAAAACTATAGACGAAAGGGTTAGTTTTTCGGAATCTGCAAAATTTTATTCCCTTTTGAACCTTAATTTAAAAATTACCGGTTGTTCAACCCTTCTCACTGCTGAGACTCCTTCACTGACTCTGAGGACGTGAAGTATATTGTGATGAAATGTGGAGGCTGTGAACACAGAGATAGTTGAAATTGAGGTTACAGATTTGCTCGATGTAATATCATGATCAGCCCCTCACCCCTTCATCCTGGCTGAAATGAAAGAATGCAGAATATCTTCTCTAAGTAGCTTTTAATCCTATAAATGTTGAAATAATATCCATAGCTGTCAAAACGATAGTGCAGATTATTGCCGCATCGGTCCTCTCCAACCAATGGAAGCAAGGCACATGGCATCTTAGCCTTAATTAAGTATCAACGAGCAACACACCTACATCCCACAACATTGTATTACTATATAATAATACTGCATTTATCTTGGCAATTGCTTTCTCAAATACATTCGTCTTTAGTATGTGCCTGTGTGATATAGGTGTGGCAGATAAAATGAGAAAGCTGATGTGGAGGAGACCCATTGTTGGTCAGGACTGGGTAAAGATATGAACAGCTGTGTAGAATGCACATTGACGGGAACAGTTATTATATTTTAGCTACAATTATGATTAAAGATGTTAATTTCGAGAGAAACGATGTTCTATAACCAGCCACCGAACATCAGGAGACAACGACAAGAGTATATATAAATTGCAGTATGAGATACGTCGTTGATGAAGAGGAAAGGTGATCTTACAGCAACATGGCAAGGCAGCAACAACAATATGAACAAAATTAGCTGCACCAAAAATAACAAAACAGCAACTAAAATTTTAATAACAGCACTAAAGCAATAACGGAAACATTAATAACAGTAACAAAAATAGATATCAGTAACAATAGAAGCATCAGCAAGAGCACTATTAGTAGCAAAGTCAACAACAAAAGCATTGAAAAGGATAGTAATGTACATAACAAATGCAGCAACAGTAATAACCGCAATAACAATAACAGTAGTAAAAGCTTTAACAACAATAACAAAAACAACAACACTTCCTACAGTAACGGAAACAATAATAGAAACAGAATCAGCAACACTGACACTAATAATGGTAGCAATAACTATAACAGAAGGACAAAGAAGGACAATAGCAGCAGCAACAACCCCTATAGCAACAATAACAACACTCTCAAAAGCAGCAACAACAATACCGCCAGCATCGACACTAATAACAATACAGAAAAGCCATAGCAGCAGCTAAACCAGCAATAACAGCAGCCAAAACAACCATACTTGCAGCAACAACAGCAAGGAGAGGAGCAGGAGAGGATGGTCGCGGGGCTGGGCCAACAACGTCTCAAGGGGGAGGAGTACACTCTCGCAGTCTGTTTAAATCTTCATCAGTGAACATTAAGATAATGAACCCATTTGGATAATTACCTTGCGACGTTTCTGCTCTGTCTCTGACCCGTTCTCACACTCCCATTTTCATTCTCGATTCCTTCCCTGGGGCTCGAGGAAGAGGACGAGGAGGAAGACAAGGAAAGATGTGAGCAGGAATAAAACTTAGTTTTCTTTCGGTGATTATGAGTAAGATAGAACTGATGGGATGAAGAGAGAGAGAAGACGCTCTGTGATATGAAGGGATCTCTCTCTCTCTCTCTCTCTCTCTCTCTCTCTCTCTCTCTCTCTCTCTCTCTCTCTCTCTCTCTCTCTTCTCTCTCTCTCTCTCTCCAGGATCCATTATGAAGCCTCATATATTATGTCACATCACTTTTGATTCAGGTAAAAGTAACATAAAGAAATCACATTTAAAGGAGATTTTAACGACAGTCTGAGGAATTAGTGGAGAGTCAGGACCCCTTTTTTAGAGCTCACCTTTCATCATCTTCCTCTGGTGGATGGCTGGGAGCTGCCCATCAGAGCACACCTCCCCTCAGCTCCCCTTGTTGGATGGCTGGGAGCTGCCTATCAGACACACCTCCCCTCACCTCCCCGTGGTGGCCTGGATCTGGTCTGCAGGCAAGCTGCCCATCAACTTCCCTTGGTGGCTAAGCTCCCTTTCGATGGCTGTGCTGCCTCACTTGCGTCTCCGACTGGCAGCTCCCTTTGTAGTTATGATTGTTCCAGGTGACTCCCGGGATTGTTTCATTAGCCAACGTATGAAGCATGCGGCCTGAGTTGAGACCTGACTCTCTGTGTGCCTTGTGTGGTGGCTGGGTAGTTGCGTGTATGATCTTCCTGGACTCCCTGTGGTCTCACCTAGTTGAGGTTGCAGGGGTCGAGTCCAGCTCCTTCCTGGGGCCTACTGTCCCACTAGTCACTCTCCCTCCTAGTCCTCGACTACGGTTTGAAAGCTAGTTATGATTCCTCCACCAGTACTCCCGTGTCAAACTTTTCCACTTCCAGACTAAGCTGGGCTGAAGAAATACTTTAGCTATCCTGTGTTCGTCTGGTGTGTTATGTGGTCCCTGTTGTTTGTTGTTGGTCTCACCTGGTACTCATGTCTTTTTTCCACCTGTAGTTTCTCAGAGGTTTGAGCCGTCTCCATGCCCCCCTCTGTCCCTACTGTCCTCCTCGTACCAGAGTTTCTCGTACCTCTCTTAAAGCTAGACTGATCCTGCTCGCACTAATCGCTTCCAAACTATTCCACTTACTGACTACTCTGTGGCTGAAGAAATACTTCCTAACATCCCTGTGTTCTCTGTGTCTTCAGCTTCCAACTGTGTCCCCTTGTTGCTGTGTCCAGTCTCTGGAACATCCTGTCTTTGTCCACCTTGTCAATTCCTCTCAGTATTTTGTAAGCCGTTATCATGTCCCCCCTGTCTCTCCTGTCCTCCAGTGTCGTCAGGTTGATTTCCCTTAGCCTCTCCTCGTAGGACATACCTCTTAGCTCTGGGACTAGTCTTGTGGCAAACCTTTGCACTTTCTCTAGTTTCTTTACGTGCTTGGCTAGGTGTGGGTTCCAAACTGGTGCCGCATACTCCAATATGGGCCTAACGTACACGGTGTACAGGGTCCTGAACGACTCCTTATTAAGATGTCGGAATGCTGTTCTGAGGTTTGCCAGGCGCCCATATGCTGCAGCAGTTACTTCGTTGATGTTCGCTTCAGGAGATGTGCCTGGTGTTATACTCACCCAAGATCTTTTTCTTTGAGTGAGGTTTGTAGTCTCCGGCCCCTAGACTGTACTCCGTCTGCGGTCTTCTTTGCCCTTCCCCAATCTTCATGACTTTGCACTTGGTGGGATTGAACTCCAGGAGCCAATTGCTGGATCAGGTCTGCAGCCTGTCCAGATCCCTTTGTAGTTCTGCCTGGTCTTCGATCGAGTGAATTCTTCTCATCAACTTTACGTCATCTGCAAACAGGGACACCTCAGAGTTTATTCCTTCTGTCATGTCGTTCATGTGTGTGTGTGTGTGTGTGTGTGTGTGTGTGTGTGTGTGTGTGTGTGTGTGTGTACGTGTGTGTGTGTGTGTATACTTACCTAATTGTGGTTGCAAGGGTCGAATCATAGCTTCTGGCCCAGCCTCTTCATTGGTCGCTACTAGGTCATTCCCTACCTGCTCTGTGAGCTGTATAATACTTCTACATAAAGCTATGTATGGACCCTGCCTAACCACGTCCCTATCCAGACTATTCCACTTCCTGACAACTCTGTGACTGAAGAAATACTTCCTAACATCCCTGTGATTCATCTGAGTCTTCAACTTCCCACTTGTGAACCCCTTGTTGGTGTGTCCCAACTCTGAAATATTCTGTCCCTGTTCACCTAGGCGATTCCTCTAAGTATTTTATATGTTATCATGCCCGGTCATCCCTGTCCCTCCTGTTCTCCAGTGTCGTCAGGTCGATCTCCCTTAACCTCTCCTCGTATGACGTGCCCCTTTGCTCCGAGATTAGCCTCGTTGCAAACCTTTGCACTTTGTCTAATTTCCTTTGATGCTTGGCCAGGTGTGGGTTCCAAACTGGTGCTGCATACTCTAATATGGGCTTGATGTACACGGTGTACAGGGTCCTGAACGATTCTTTACTGAGGTGTCGGAATGATATTCTTAGGTTTGCCAGGCCCCCATATGCTGCAGCAGTTATCTAGTTAATGTGCGCCTCAGGACATGTGTTCGGTATTATACTCACCCCAAGATGCTTTTCCTTGAGTGAGGTTTGTAGTCTTTGGCCCCATAGACTGTACTCTGTCTGCGGTATTCTTTGCCCTTCCCCAGTCTTCATGACTTTTCACTTGGTGGGGTTGAACTCCAGGAACCAATATCTGGACCAGGCCTGCAGCCTCTCCAGATCCCTTTGAAGTCCTGCCTGGTACTCCTCCGATTGAATTTTCCTTGTAAACCTCACACCGTCTGCAAAGAGAGATAATTCTGAGTCTATTACTTCCGCCTTGTCATTCACATATACCAGAAACAGCACCGGACCTAGGACTGACCCCTATGGAACCCCGCTCGTCACAGGCGCCCACTCTGACACCTCGTCACGTACCATGACTCGCTGATGTTTTCTCTGATCCACTGCAGTGCCTTCCCTGTTATACCTGCCTGGTCCTCCAACATTTACACTAATCTCTTGTGTGGAACTGTGTCAAAAGCCTTCTTACAGTTCAAGAAAACGCAGTCTAACTCCCCCCCCCCTCTTTCTCACTCTTGTCTTACTGCTGTCACCTTGTCATAGAACTCCAGTAGGTTTGTGAGTAGGTGTACTCACCTAATAGTGGTTGCAGGGGTCGATACTCAGCTCCTGGCCCCGCCTCTTCACTGGCCGCTACTGGGTCACTCTACCTGCTCCATGAGCTTTATCATACCTCGTCTTAAAACTATGTATGGTTCCTGCCTCCACTACATCACCTGCCAGACTATTCCACTTCTTAACAACTCTGTGGCTGAAGAAATATTTCCTAACATCCCATTGGCTCATCTGAGTCTTCAACTTCCAATTGTGACGCCTTGTTCCTGTGTTCCATCTCTGGAACATCCTGTCTCTGTCCACCTTATCTATTCCACTAGTATTTTGTATGTCGTTATCATGTCACCCCTGACCCTCTTGTCCTCCAGTGTCGTCAGACCGATTTCCCTTAACCTTTCTTTGTAGGGCTTTCCCCTTAGCTGTACTCACCTATTTGTACTCACCTATTTGTGGTTGCAGGGGTCGATTCACAGCTCCTGGCCCCGCCTCTTCGCTGATTGCTACTAGGTCCTCTCTCTCCCTGCCCCATGAGCTCTATCATACCTCGCCTTAAAACTATGTATGGTTCCCGCCTCCACTACGTCACTTTCTAGGCTATTCCACGGCCTGACTACTCTATGACTGAAGAAATACTTCCTAACATCCCTTTGATTCATCTGAGTCTTCAACTTCCAATTGTGACCTCTTGTGTCTGTGTCCCTTCTCTGGAACATCACGTCTTTGTCCATCTTGTCTATTCCGCGCAGTATTTTATATGTCGTTATCATGTCTCCCCTGACCCTCCTGTCCTCCAGTGTCGTCAGGCCGATTTCCCTCAACCTTTCTTAGTAGGACAATCCCCGTAGCTCTGGGACTAGTCTTGCTGCAAACCTTTGCACTTTCTCTAATTTCTTGACGTGCTTAACTAGGTGTGTGCGTGTGTGTGTGTGTGTGTTGATGTGTGTGTGTGGCGTGTGTGTGTGTGTGTGTGTGTGGTGGTGTGTGTGTGTGTGTGTGTGTGTGTGTGTGCGTGTGTGTGCTGTGTTGTGTGTGTGTGTGTGTGGTGTGTGTGTGTGTACTCACCTAGTTGTACTCAGTTCTGGTTGCAGGGGTCGATTCACAGTTCCTGGCCCCGCCTCTTCACTGGCCGCTGCTGGATCACTCTTCCTGCTCCATGAGCTTTATCATATTTCTTAAGAACATGAGAACATAAGAAAGCAGGAACACTGTAACAGGCCTACTGGCCTATGCGAGGCAGATCCAATTCTCCCACCGGCTTAAGCCAATGCCTTGACCTAGTCAGGTCAGTCACGTCACTTAAGGGAGGAGCACCCACACCATTTTATCCAACCTCTTTTAAAACTACACAACGTCTTAGCTTCTAAGGCGGTACTCGGGAGTTTGTTTCACTCTTGAAGCAATGTATGGATCCTGCCTCCACTACATCACTTCCCAGACTATTCCACTTCCTGACAACTCTGTGATTGAAGAAATACTTTCTAACATCCCTGTGATTCATCTGAGTCCAGCCTCCAACTGTGACCCTTTGTTGCTGTGTCTCATCTCTGGAACATCCTGTCTCTGTCCACTTCTCGATTTCTCTTAGTATTTTCTATGTCGTTATCATATACCGCTAACTCTCCTGTCCTCCAGTGTCGTCAGGTCGATTTCGTAGGATCGTAGGATCGTAGGATCGTAGGATATTGTTGCAAACCTTTGCACTTTCTCTAATTTCCTTAAGCGCTTGGCTAGGTGTGGGTTCCAGACTGGTGCTGCATACTCCAATATAGGCCTAACGTACACGGTGTACAGGTTCCTGAATGATTCCTTATTGAGATGTCAGATTGTTAGTCTTATGTTTCCTAGGCGCCCGTGTTCTGCAGCAGCTGTTTGTTTGATGTGCACCTCAGGAGATGTGCCCGGTGTTATGCTCACCCCGAGATCCTTTTCCTTGAGTGAGGTTTGTAGTCTCTGGCCCCCTAGTTTGTACTCCGTCTGCGGTCTTCTTTGCCCTTCATATTCCTCATGACTTGCACTTGGTGCGGTTGAACTCCAAGAGCCAGTTGATGGACCAGGTCTGCAGCTTGTTCAGATCCCTTTGTAGTTCTGCTTGGTCCTCGTCTGATTGAATTCTTCAGCTTCACATCTTCTGCAAACAGGGACACTTGTGAGTCTATTCCTTCCATCATGTCGTTCATAAATATCAGAAACAGCACCAGTCCTAGGACTGACCCCTGGGGAACCCCTCTCGTCACAGGCGCCCACGCTGACACCTAGCCACGTACCATGACTTGTACCTGACAGGTATACCCTGATCCTCTGCAGTGCCTTCCCTGTTATACCTGCATGGTTCTCCAGCTTTTGCACTAATCTCTTGTGTGGAATAGTGTCAAATGCCTTCTTACAGTCCAAGAAAATGCAGTCTATACCCCATCCTCTCTCTTGTCGTATTGCTGGTACCCTGTTATAGAACTCCAGTGTGTTTGTAACAGGATTTCTCATCCCTGAAGCCGTGCTGGTTGTCGTTGATAAGCTCATTCCTTTCTAGGTGCTCCACCACTCTCTTCAATACTTCCGGTAGTCGCCCTGTTTCCATAGATGTGATGAAGATTTTTGTTAGTGGTGTACACAGCGCTTCAGGTCTCTCTCTCAGGACCCATGGAGAGATGTTATCCGGCCCCGTCGCCTTTGAGGTATCTAGCTCATTTAGCAGCCTCTTCATGAGGGTGTCTTAATAGAATTCAACTTCAATAACAAAAACATTCACTGGGAAAAAGTCAACCATCTCCTAAATGATGTAAGCTGGGAAGTATCCTAAACAACACATATCCGAACCTTTGCCTAGAAAAAATAAACTCTGGTTCTTGAGATCAGCTCAAGGCACTTTCCATTAAGAAACAGAAAGAGAAGCTGTAAACTAGAAAGAGAAAAACGCTTCCTGTATAGATGGAGGCGAAAAATCACAGAGCTACTAAGAGGGGCCAATATATGTAAAATACGAAGGGAGACACTAGTCAATGAAATAGCAAATATCGAAATTATGCTGAAGGAATCTTACAGGAGGCAAGAATCGCAGGAAAAACTGAAAGTCATAAAGGAAACTGAAAAAAAAAAATACTTCTTCTCTTATGCCAAATCTAAGGGAAAAACAACATCCAGTACTGGGCCCCTGCTTAGGCGAGATGGGACATACACAGATGATAGCCAAGAAATGAGCGAGATACTAAAGTCCCAATATGACTCAGTGTTCAGCGAGCCGCTACCCAGACTAAGGGTCGACAATCCAAATGAATTCTTTATGAACGAGACTCTAAATTTGGACTTCTCAAAAATCTCTGATATTATCCTAACACCTCAAGACTTTGAAAAGGCAATAAATGACATGCCCATGCACACTGCCCCAGGCCCAGACTCATGGAACTCCGTGTTCATCAAGAACTGGAAGAAGCTCCAGTCACGTGTCTTCAGCATTCTGTGGAGAGGGAATATGGACACAGGGATCATCTCACACTCACTAAAAACAACAGACATAGCCCTACTCTTTAAAGGTGGCAGTAAAGCAATTGCAAAAAACTACAGACCGATAGCACTAACATCCCATATCGTAAAAATCTTTGAATGGGTTCTAAGATCGCCAACCACCTAGATACCCATCAGTTACAAAATCCAGGGGCACATGGGTTTACAGCAGATCGCTCCTGCCTGTCCCAGCTACTGGACCACTATGACAAGGTCCTGGATGCTGTAGAGGATAAACAAAATGTAGATGTTCTATACACAGACTTTGCAATAGCGTTCAACAAGTGTGACCATGGTGTAGTAGCGCACAAAATACGTGATAAAGGAATAACAGGAAAAGTTGATAGATAGATCTATAACTTCCTGACAAATAGAACACAAAGAGTAATAGTAAACAGAGTAAAGTCCCAGGCAGCTACGGTGAAAAGCTCTGTTCCACAAGGCACAGTACTCACTCCCATCCTATTACTCATCCTCATATTTGACATAGACAGAGATGTAAGTCCGTGTCTTCCTTTGCGGATGACATCCAAATTGGCATGACAGTGACCCCAGTGACCCCTGTCGAAGACACGCAAAGACTCCAAGCGGACATCAACCAAATCTTCAAATGGGCCACTCAGTGAAGAGAAATTTCAATGAAGAGAAATTTCAACTACTCAGATATGGAAACCTTGAAGGAATTAAAGCTGTATCAGGGTATACAACAAATTCTAACCGTACAATAAAGCGAGAAAGTTATGTGAAGGACCTGTGAGTGATAATGTCAGAGGATCTCGCCTTCAAAGATCACAACAATGTATCTACCGCATTTGCTAGGTAAATGATAGGATGGATAATGAGAACCTTCAAAACTAGGAATGCCAAGCCCAAGATGATTCTCTTCAAATCACTTGTTCTCTCTAGGCTGGAATACTGCTGTACACTAACTGCCCCTTCAAGGCTGGCGAAATTGCTGACCTGGAGAGTGTATATAGAACTTTCACGGCACACATAAGTACGATGAGGCACCTAAATTACTGGGAACGGTTGAAGTCCCTTGATTTGTATTTCCTGGAACGCAGGCGAGAGAGATACATGATAATATGCACTTGGAAAATCCTAGAGGGATTAGTACCAAACAGGCACACGAAAATCACTCTAAATGAATGCAAAAGACTCGGCAGGAGTTACAACATTCCCTTCAATGAAAACCAGGAGCACCACGAGTACACTGAGAGACAACGCAGTAAGTGTCAGGGGCCCAAGACTGTTCAACTGCCTCCCAGCATAGATAAGGGAGTTTACCAATAAACCCCTGGTGTCTTCCAGAAGGCCCGGATGGTCAGTACCTGACCATCCGGACGTTCGACCAGCAGTAACAGCCTGGTTGATCAGACCCTGAACCACTAAGAAGCCTGGTCTTAGACCGAGCCACGGGGGCGTTGACCCCCGAAACCCTCTCCAGGTATAATCCAGATAAGGGAGCTCAGGCCTTGGTAATCAGTGCTTCGAGAACTGGGTCAAAATTGTTTTGTGAGATAGGTTTTACCGAAACGTGCATTCCATTGTTCTGTATGATGTTCTCTGTGACTCGTATTGTCATAGATTGCAAACATCGTTGTCTCGTTATATCATTTTTCTGATTCGGTAAATGTGCTTGTTTGGATGTCATAGATGTGACTGTCTTTCGTTGAGCCACATATGCATTCGCTGTGTTATGCATTCCGAACGTATTTTTATGTCCATGTATTCAGAGGGCATGTAAAGAATGAGTGTAAACCCGTGTAATCCCCTTGGATAAAATTCGCCTGGAAATAATCAAAGGGACAAATTCCGTGGACAACCCCTTTCCTGTGGGGTTGTCCTATCCAAATTGAACCTAACTTTACCTGACCTATTTGAACCAAACCTAATTTAGCCTAGCCTACCAAATCTAACCCAATCCAACCTAATCTAATTTAAGTAAAACAAACTAAACCAAACTTTATTCAAACTAAAAGTTTTTTTTTTTTCAATTTTGTACTTCTATTATGAGGGATTTTTTCTAGGTTTTGTCTATTGGGGTTTTGCCCAAGGTTTCTTTTTTCCTAAGAAGGTTTTGGTTTAGGAAAAATTTTAGTTGGGAGAATATGGGTCTCTGTAAATGCTTGCAAATGTGAACTGCTGTTCTAGAGTCAACACATCATTAATAAAATTAAAGCCGCCTTACAAGGAGTACGAGTCACTGATCCCACTGACAGAACTGTTTTGGTGATCCACTTGGTTCTGAGGTCACTGATCCCACTGACAGAACTGTTTTTGGTGATCCACTAGTTCTGAGGTCATGATCCACTGACAGAACTGTTTTGGTGATCCACTTGGTTCTGAGGTCACTGATCCCACTGACAGAACTGTTTTGGTGATCCACTTGGTTCTGAGGTCACTGATCCCATTGACAGAACTGTTTTGGTAATCCACTTGGTTCTGAGGTCACTGATCCCACTGACAGAACTGTTTTTGGTGATCCACTTGGTTCTGAGGTCACTGATCCCACTGACAGAACTGTTTTGGTGATCCACTTGGTTCTGAGGTCACTGATACCACTGACAGAACTGTTTCGGTGATCCACTTGGTTTTGAAACTATTGGCGAGATTCTAGGCAAAAACTAGCTTGATGTCGATCCCTGTACAAAATTACCTACACGTTTATGATGTTCTCCATCCTTCACCAGTCACAAGCTAAGTGAATCTGACTCTTTCCTAAAGTTCATCAAAAAGAATCACAGAGAATGTGAGCTACACCTCCAGTTACAGTGAATGGATTGGGAATACGTGCGACCTTCTAGGTCGTCATGTGTGCCTTCTGATCCTCCCACACAGTATCTAATAAACTGATGAAGCAAAGTCAAGCAGAAAATATTGTTAGTTCAACTGGGAAGGACGATCCAAACTTCGCTGGTAACACCACTCTGTGGGATACTCTCACAATCTCCATAACAAAATCGGTAGAGTAAACAAATGCTCCAGCCTGATCCTACAAAATGTTTCTGCGTTCTCCTAAAAGGAAATCATCTACTTCTCAGCTGGCAAAGTGTTTCGCTTTGGTGACTTAGTTAAAACGTTCTCAGTTTTACAACCAATGTGGTAGTGCATTAGTGGGAATGTGGTAGACGGCCAATGTGATATTTATTGTTTAAATTGTGGAAATTTCTTATGAAACAATGAGAGAGAGAGAGAGTGAGAGAGAGACAGGCATTCAGACAGAGAAAAAGAGAAAGAGAGAGAGAGAAAAAAGATAGAAATAAAAAAAGAGAGGGAGAGGGAGAGAGAGCAGAGGTGGAGACAGACAGGCGAAATAAGAAAATAACCTGTCCCCAAGTGACACGTGACAGAAGGCCTCGTCCATCAGGCAGCTCGTCTGTGCTCGTGTGATGGTGGTGAGCGACACTGGTGGCAAGGTAAGCCAACAAAGAGCTTATATAATTAACTGAAACCCACCCCCTTCTGGTGTCCACAGCCTGAAGTGTTTTTCATTTCCTCAGCATATAGGGAAAGTTGTGACTTAATTAATGCATTTTTATAGACCTTTCTTAATAAGCTAATTTTTCCTAGAAATTAAATGATACGTACCGGAGCGGAGTTAATGAAGGTCTCAGTCTTGGACACGGCCAGAGTTTGTTGATTTTTAGCAGTGTAGCGCACTCTTTCACCTGGATTATTACCCTTCACATATGCAAAGAATTTAATTAATTTTGCTCTATTGTTTATTTGTACTTTTCTCAACATGCGTGAAGTGTCTGGTTGATGCCACTACAGGTTGTGAGTGTAGTTGGCAAGCATACACACACACACACACACACACACACACACACACACACACACACACACACACACACACACACACACACACACACACACACAGCTTAAGTTACAGTGCAGGGAAGATATGCTCAGCACTCTCACCTGGCGTCGCAGTGTGTGTAGCAAAGATTATTACACTGATATACACACCAAAATTCAAGTTTAGTGACTATATACACTGTACCACACTCCTGCAGTCACAGTGAAGATATACACTGTACCACACATCTGCAGTCATAGTGCAGATATACACTGTACCAAACACCTGCAGTCACAGTGAAGATATACAGTGTACTACACACCTGCAGTCACAGTGGAGATATACACTGTGCCCCACACACCTGTAGTCTCAGTGGAGATATACACTGTACCACACACCTTTAGTCATAGTGTTGCCACAGAGAAATTATGCTCACAGACGTCAATGAAAAATATTTCTGTGAGTGTCTTCTGTGCAGTGTTGTTGTGGCAGAAAGTGCAGTTTATTTATCAAGATTCCTCTGTCGTGTTGCTGAATTTCTTTGTTCCTTTGTTGCTGTGTTTCTTTGCTGTATCCCTTCGATGATGTGTTTTTTATTTGCAGTGTTGCCTTGTTGTTGCATTGATTTGCTGATCTTTTGTCGCGATTATTTGGATACTTTCATGCACTGTTGTTGTGCTGCTGTATTTCTTTCTTCATACATTTTTGAAGCTTTGTTGTTTGCACTGCTACTCTATTCTTTAATTTTTTTTGTAGCTTTGTTGTTGAAATTCTTTGTTGCTATGTTGCTTTTCAATTTATTTTGTTGCTTTGTTATAACATTAATGGTATACAATATCGATAAAGTGAGGCATTAAACACATTTGCAACTCTCAGGTATCTTTATTTTGAAGACGTTTCGCCTAGCACTGGCTTTATCATCCCAGAACAGGTCTTATTATCTGAATACAGTAGAAGTAATCAGTTCTCAGTCTTAAAGGTGCTGAAGATGGATAGAATAGAAGATTAAGCGGTCAGTCCCTCATCCTTGAAGGTATTACTCTCCTAAGTCTAGCTGAAACCGTAACATTGACAGGGATATTATATACTAAAGTGAAACGAGGTACACTCAACTTTTCCTACATATTTACCACCCTCTGGTCCAACACCTTAACATGACCTACTTCCATTAGTGGGGATCCCCCACTGGTCAGGATGTTTTACTCCCCTGCACATCTAACTCTCACTTAGAAGCGTCAGTCTCCCTGCCAATGTTTACGTTTCATCATGACTCAGGTGGCGGTCATCTTCAAGGTTGAGCGACTCACCACCTCATCACCTACCTTCTCCAGTTAATAAGTTCTCTACTGAATTGATAAAAACCATTGTTTGGAGAAACATTTTTCAAATTATAGATTCGAAGGTGTTGCACATGTGTCTAATTCTTCACCTTGCTTTATTCTTTCGTTGTGTTATTGATGTGTTTCTTATTGATGTGTTTCTTATTGCTGTGTTTCGTTGTTTTGTTGCTGTGTTTCGTTGTTTTGTTGGTGTTTCGTTGTTTTGTTGGTGTTTCTTATTGCTGTTTTTTCATTGTTTTGTTGCTGTGTTTCTTATTGCTGTGTTTCGTTGTTTTGTTGTTGTGTTTCTTATTGCTGTGTTTCGTTGTTTTGTTGCTGTGTTTCTTATTGCTGTGTTTCGACGTTTTGTTGCTGTGTTTCTTATTGCTGTGTTTCGATGTTTTGTTGCTGTGTTTCTTATTGCTGTGTTTCGACGTTTTGTTGCTGCGTTTCTTATGCTGTGTTTCGATGTTTTGTTGCTGTGTTTTTTATTGCTGTGTTTCGATGTTTTGTTGCTGTGTTTCTTATTGCTGTGTTTCGACGTTTTGTTGCTGTGTTTCTTATTGCTGTGTTTTCGTTGTTTTGTTGCTGTGTTTCTTTTATTGCTGTGTTTCGATGTTTTCTTGCTGTGTTTCGTTGTTTTGTTGCTGTGTTTCTTATTGTTGTGTGTCGATGTTTTGTTGCTGTGTTTCGTATTGCTGTGTTTCGATGTTTTGTTGCTGTGTTTCTTATTGCTGTGTTTCAACGTTTTGTTGCTGTGTTTCTTATTGTTGTGTTTCGACGTTTTGTTGCTGTGTTTCTTATTGCTGTGTTTCGACGTTTTGTTGCTGTGTTTCTTATTGCTGTGTTTCGATGTTTTATTGCTGTGTTTCTTATTGCTGTGTTTCGACGTTTTGTTGCTGTGTTTCTTATTGCTGTGTTTCGTCGTTTTGTTGCTGTGTTTCTTATTGCTGTGTTTCGATGTTTTATTGCTGTGTTTCTTATTGCTGTGTTTCGACGTTTTGTTGCTGTGTTTCTTATTGCTGTGTTTCGACGTTTTGTTGCTGTGTTTCTTATTGCTGTGTTTTCGATGTTTTTTTGCTGTGTTTCTTATTGCTGTGTTTCGACGTTTTGTTGCTGTGTTTCTTATTGCTGTGTTTCGACGTTTTGTTGCTGTGTGTTTCTTATTGCTGTGTTTCTTATTGCTGTGTTTCGACGTTTTGTTGCTGTGTTTCGTTGTGATGTGTTTCAATACTTCGTTACTGCGCGATGTTGCCGCGTTGCTTTATTTCTGTGTAACTTTGTTTCCCTGTTGTTTTGTTGTTATTTTGTTTTATTATTGTGATAATTGCTTTATTTCTGTGTGCCTCTGTCAGTGTTGCTTTGTGTTTTGTTGCTGTGCTTTTTTGTGTTGCTCTTTTTCTTCGTTTTGTTACTTTGGTTTTTGTTGCCTTGTTTAAATTCACTGTTATTTTTCTTATTTGTTTTTTTGTTGCTTTGCTACTGTGTTTCTTTAATTTGTTTGTAACTCTGTTGCTTTGATACTTGCTTAGTTTTATGTTTAGCTTTTTTATTTGTTTTCTATTTGTTTTATCATTTATTGCTTAGTTGTATTGATTGTTAGTTGTTTTGGTTCTTTGTCTTCTAATCTTTGTTACTTTTATGCATTGATTCGTTGTTTTACAAGTTCTTTGCTTTCTTTCATTACTCTTGTTTTGCTTTGGTAATCTGATTGTTACTTTGATTCCTTGTTTCTTTGATTGTGTGTTACTCTGTTTTTTTGTTGGTTATTTATTTTAATGTTTTGATAAGACCCACTCTTCAACCCCCACTCTCCCTCACCCCCACTCTCCCTCACCCCGCTCTCCCTCACCCCCACACTCCCTCACCCCCACTCTCCCTCACCCCCACTCTCCCTCACCCCCACTCTCCCTCACCCCCACTCTTCCTCACCCCCACACTCCCTCACCCCTCACTCTCCCCACCCCCACCCTCCCTCTCCCCCACACTCTCCTCACCCCTCACTCTCCCCCACCCCCACCCTCCCTCGCCACCCTCACCACCCACAGAACCCTTATCACCCTCCCCCTCTCATCACCCTCCCCACCCCTACTTCACCCTCGCCACCATCATCACCCTCCCCACCCTTATCACCCCCTACTTCACCCCCTCAACGCCCTCGCCACCCCCTACCTCACCCCTTCATCACCCTCGCCAACCCCAACTTCACCCCACCCTCGTCACCCCTCGTCACCCTCTAGAGTTTTGTGACTCTCTGATCGCGGGTTCTAACTCCACCCGTGGCATTTTTTTTTCTACTTTACTCTCCCCACCCTCGCCAACCAATACTTCACCCTCCCCACCATCATCACCCTCGCCACCCTCTACTTCACCCTCCCCACCCTCATCACCCTCAACATTCCCTACTTCACCCTCCACAATCAAGTTAAATTTGCTTAGATCCCCCACCAACTACTATTCACTTCCTCCCAGTCTGCTTAAGATGCTCTGATTCTTTATTCAAGAAGAAAGGTAATCAAGACTTTGCCTTGGCTAGAGACACACAATAGTATCGTGTAAAACTGGTTTGCAATCTGATTACATTATATTTTCCATGTGCATATTTTGTTAAGGATTTAATAATGTGAAACTAAATTCGTGTGAGTCATTCAGCACAGGAAGTCGTGGAGACTTGATACTCCGTCCGCTGATCGAAAACAAACACATTACCTCACTTCGCTCTTCAGTTTGCGTATAAAACAGCATATGAAAACTGTCGAATTCTCCTTGTAGGACACATTTTCTGGTAACTTTTCTTCGGCACAGACTTACTGACTGCTGGACATGGTGTTCCACTTCATCTGCTCTAAGAGCGGGAGTAGCTGTCTGCTGATGGATATTAACTGTTTGTTGTTTAGTCATTGACTGACTCTTGTTGTTTACCTTTTCTGCCCTAAATAATCCAGAAAGCTGCATCCTTGCTAAGTGTTTGGCTGACTATAACCCTCTTAAAACAACTAATTACCATACTACAGATTTCATCAATCTGTCAAAGACAGCCACTTGTCCATGAGCGTCTTCCAGCAACTACTTGGGTGCTAACCCGCCCTTTTGGCTGAATTAGCGGATGCTCACTAAGAAATCTGATACTCCAATTGGCTGAACACAGGGTGCCCGGACAAGCAATTACAGACACGAATCTCAGTGGCAGGTCACAGAAATACTAAGTGCAACCATTGGTTAGATAAAGTTTGCATAATCGGTCAATCACTACAACAAAATTTCAGAGGTTAGCGCAGAAACCTGGCGTTCTCACTGATTGAAGAAAGCTTGCTCGGGAAAGCAGTCATCGTAGTCTGTGAAGCACATTATATATACCTGAAAATGCAGAATTTTTATTCACATCTTGCAGTTCATTTTTTTTCTGCAACCATAAATTAAGTACTTACTAGCATTCCTGCACAATTGCGATTAACTTCAGTCTTTGCTTCCTTGGCTCTGCTATTCTCAAGTCAAACGATCTCTCTATTCACTCACATATGTTGTTACAATATCTCCCTAGTTTTTTCCTCTCCAGGTTCAGTATTTTCAGTTTCTTTAGTTTCTACTCACAGTTATTTCCCAGGATGGGACCCACACTAGTTGACTAACACCAGGGTACCTACTTGCTTGCTACATGAACGGGAACAGCAGGTGTAAGGAACACATCCAATGTTTCCACCGGCCGGAAAATGAACCACGGACACCCAGTGTGTGAAGCAGGAGCGTTGCCTACCAGACCAACGAACACTTGAAGGAAGAGTTCTGAGTGTTATGACGTAGGTGAAGGAACAAGTCTGAGTGTTGTGACGCAGGTGAAGGAGCAAGTCTGAGTGTTGTGACGCAGATGAAGGAGCAACTCTGAGTGCTGTGACGCAGGTGAAGGAGCAAATGTGAGTGCTGTGACTCAGGTGAAGGAGCAAATGTGAGTGCTGTGACGCAGTTGAAGGAGCAAGTCTGAGTGTTGTGACGCAGGTGAAGGAGCAAGTCTGAGTGTTGTGACGCAGGTGAAGGAGCAAGTCTGAGTGTTGTGACGCAGGTGAAGGAGCAAGTCTGAGCGTTGTGACGCAGGAGAAGGAGCAAGTCTGAGTGCTCTGACGCAGGTGAAGGAGCAAGTTCATAATTTGTTTAACAAGTGAGATGAGTGTCCTACTGTTATGACGCATGGGAGTCTAGTGTTTACCCGTGAAGGAGCAATAATCGAGTGTTGTGAAGGTAAGTGCAATCTGACGTAGTGACAGAAAAGTCAGCTGAGTGCTATGGCAAAAAAATTAATGTTAACAGTAAGACAAAGTATCATAATTTTTGTTACAAACTGAGGACTTGAGTGGAACATACTGTCTAAGTCAAAATGTTACGTTTCATGAATACACCAATATAGATGTATATTAAAGTGATCATTGTATTCTTTAATAAAAAATATAAGTGCTATGATGTAAAGCTTAAAATTAGTTTGTATCAAATAAACAAATTAGATATGGAACAATTTCCGTCAATCGAATTGCATTACCAATTTATGAGCACCTGAAGAATTTTTATTAAAGGACTGAAATAATTTACATACAAAATATTATCTAAATGATAAACAAACATACTTAAGACACAACTTTTTAACAATTTCATCAAAATGCATGACATACTAAATGAGCACCGTGAGAATGTTCTTCTACAAGGAATGTAAGCCTTTACTACTATGTTTATGCTAATTCGAAAATCAATCATCCTCGATCTGTTTTAAAATTCATTCATTATCTAATACACTTATGTGTCTGTCTCACTGAGAACCAGTTCAAAATCCTTTAGTGCAGTGTCTTTAATTCGATGGAAATCTCTTTAAGAAATGGCACTAAAAATAAAATCACTGGGCTGATCTTCAAAAGGCAATGTTTAAAACGATTAAAAATGGAGTGAAGTCAACTGAACTAGCGTTAATCAGCAAATCAGTGATTCAACTGGGTTATGTCATGTTCTGAGATTCAAATTTTAACAAAATCTTGGAATCGAAGGTTAAATGTGGAATATAAATTGAATAGTTTAAGCGACCACTACCCTCCTGATAGACTAAAAGTAAATAAAGAATTATGGAAAGAAAAAGAAAAAAAAGAAAGGTATGATCCCTGGAGTACTCACCTCGAGGTAAACAGAAGGGAGACCAAAAAAATGTTTCTGTATGCAAAGCAAGCTAAAAAACATTCCTAATCTTAAAAGTTATGATAAGTGAGGTAAGTGTTGGCCAGATCTTGGATCCTATCCCTGTTGAATTCTCTGTAAATCAAATCTACAGAGAATCCAACACTGAGAGGCGTCACTCTGCTGAAGCATCCTTACTACTTCCAACACCGTATAACAAACTGCTGACAAGTACATCAACTCAAATACTCTTGCACATTTGATACTACTCCACGCTGATTCCCTGCTGCTACAAGACACTGCAGTTATATAACCCGACGCCGCCACCTGACCTTCTCGAATGATATATATTGTTTCTTCGTTTTCTTGTATCATTCGGTCCCTGACAGGAACGTATCCATTAAAGATGTCCTAAGTGTATGTACGTTGTCCTTTCATTCACGTTTTCGGTTCCACTATACTCTCGTGCTTCAAAACCTTGTATATTTCATTCGGCAGTCATGTTTCGAGTCTTTAAATCAAGCTTTGTTTCCGTATTTGCAATTATATATGTCTCTCGTACTTGCAATTAATCTTAGTTCGTTTATTTTGTTACTAGCAACACGACTTTTAGCATAATAAATTTGAAAAAGCGCTTTCTTGCATCTTCTTTCTCTCCACGTTGTTTTCGTCTTTTTCTTGTTTGGACCTTTAATTTTACCCACTTCACAAACTTCTGTCTAGCTTTGAAATAAGTTTCTTTTCTTTTGTTTTCATTACCACAACCACTGTATTTCCCATGTAGACCCAAGTCGTCATGGGAAATACAGTAAATACGTAAATAACCATGACGATTTCACACATTCTTGTTGATTTCCTACTTTTCATGGTTATGGTCCATTCCTCTCGTACAGATATAAACCTGAGCCTAATTGTTCTCATAAATAAATACCTTTGTAGCCTTTAATAACCTACAGTCTGTTTCTGTTTACAATGCCTAATTTGTCATATGCTTATTTTAAATCCATAAATCACTTATCTAAATATTGCTCACTTATGAACTTTATTAAAAACACTCGTATTCCATCTATACTTTACTTCTTACATCCTCCTTGTTCTTAGTGAGCATTCTCTAATGATCCCTAATGTCTTCTCTTGAGCAGCTGTACCAACAGACAAAGGCGGAGTTGGAGCACAATAAGAGATCTGCTGATTTCTAGGGACAAGAATAGAATCCACAGCCGTTTTCACGTGAGACTGTCTCAAGACAGCGGTGAAAACTAGTCAGTACTGGAGAAGATAGAAATAAACCTCAGGATCAGAAAGAATGATGCAGTATGGTTGGAATTTGCAAACACCTTTACTATGTTCCATGGCGAATGCAGGATAACTTATTGTTTCAGACAACGGAACAATGCTCTTCTCCAGACTGAGGGACTAACCACCTCAAAACTTTAAGGGTGATGGACTGATTACATCGTCTTCAAGTATCTTCTGCTTCTATCAACTTTTCTGTACTCGACTGAAGAAGCCTACTGTGTAGGCGAAACGTTTCAAAATAAAGATACCTAACTGTTGCATATGTGTCTTACCTAACAACACATAACTTACACAGCAACGAACTGGACTACGGAAAGGAAAGATAAAGGAAGCCAATTATGCCTTCAGACTTTCAGTTTAAGAAGTTTATGGTGTTTTATTGAGAAGACGTTTCTTAAATTAGAACTTAATAAATTTACACAGAAAAGGATGAAGGAGACCATATTTATAGTGAAGGGAAACGAGATACAGATAAGGCCGAGTGATGTCACCTGCAGTAATGCTGCTCACCTCAGTAGGCCGACGTCAGTATTTCTTGTAATTTTTTTTGTAATAACAGTGTCATATCTGGTGAGAATAAGTTACGATGGAGCTTTACAAATTAGAAATGAACCTGACTTCTATGTGATGGCTTTATTCGTGTAAATCAGAGAAGATTCTCAACAAAATCGGTTCAATCTATCTGCTTCCTTGATATCTAGTTTGACAATGGGAAAGTTCTTCTCTGTTAAGGTGAATAATACATGCGTTGTTTGTGTCATCTCTGGTAGTCACTTCGGTATTCCCTGATGCTCGTGTTCAGGAGCTTCACTTATGTAAAACTTGTCATAGTCTCCGCAAGATCTTATGACCTACTCCCACTATTTGATCCGCCACAGTGACAATATCTTCTACTGCTGCACCTCATCTGACTCCTATATAATTGGCCATCTTCAGATTTATCAAGATTATGGTGCTGAACATCTTGACATACACTTAGATACTGATGACGTCCTCTTGTACTGTCTGCAGCTTAAACGTTTTCAAATATCCTCTGTGAAGAATTAGACACATGTGCAGCAGCTTTGTATCTTTATTTATAGAAGTTTCGCCATCATTGGCTTTATCAGTACAAATTCTAGGATAAAATGGGAAGACTATGTACAAAAGACGAAATAGTCAGTCCCTAAACCTTGGACTTGGTAAGGAGTAGCGTAGTCCTGAAGAATCTGTAGTTTCCCATCATATTCATAAATTTTTATTGATGAAGTCACTGGATGGCGAAATGTCTATTAATTAAAGATACCCAGACGTTGCACATGTGTCTAATTCTTCAGCTTCTCTGTATTGAATTGATAAATTCATCTCTCTTTCTAATATTGACGTTTTATTTCTAACGTAGTAATATTTCTTTAGTGTGTATGAGTTAACAAGGCATCAATCAGAGGAGTTTTCAGAGATTCTGATTAAAGATTTGTGCTTCTTAAAGATATGACAGAGGTAGCAGCAGCAGTCTCAAGTTGGAGTAGCAGAGAGTCGGCATAATTAACAGCATGACACTTAGAGGTGTAGGCACTAGAATAGGCACCAAACTGAAGAAAGAGTTAGAAATATTAACCGAATTGAATTAACTGTAGGTGACCAGTCAGACTAACCTGAAGACGAGATTGGATTTCGGGAGAGTGGCTGGGTGACTTACAAGACTTACAAAGATACACGCATCCTTCTCTCTACCTCCCTAACTACAGCAAAGACAAGGGTGGGTAGGTAGGTAGGTATTATTTAGATTTTTTTTATTAAACTTAATGAGTTTCAGCATAATTATCAACATCCTCCTCCCGACGTCAAAACCTACCTTTCCTTCCTATCCACCTATCAAACTCTCATAACATTTAAAAAACTGTTAGCCTCTTTCCACAAAGAAATGCTTTTGATCAGTAGGCCTAATTTAAAAGAATTACACGGTTACCTGCCCTCATTACTATCCTTCTAATTATCGGTCAGTCTCTCATAACATATCAAAAACTGTTAGCAATAATGAGACGAACAATGAATTTGACATTTAGAAATGTAAATTATTGAAATAAGTAGTTACATGTAAGGGTAAATCATTGTTTAAAACCTGTCGATATAGAGAAGTAGGCCTACCTTTCAAGAATTACGAGGTTACCTCCAAGCCTGCCCACCTATCAGTCAAGCCGTCATAACATATTAAATATTGTTAACGACAAAGAGAAGTGTAATGGCTTTGCCATTTCAGTATTATTTTAAAATATGTTTGTATGTCTTTGTGTCAGTCACTGTGTGGAAGACCTATTTTGATCAGTAGGCCTACTCTCTCCTTTTAATTCACTGGTTGGTGAAACATCGTAATAAAGATACCCGAGGGTTGCGTATATGTCTTATTCTTTGTAATGCAGTATGTTAGTGAATTCACATTACCATAAAATAAAATTTCTCTTAGTTCTTGTAGATCATGTTGTCCAAGAAAATCACCTGTCCGTCTGTTTCTTCAGTGGTAAATTTGATTTAAGGTTCTTCTGAGTTGATTTTGTTAATAACGTTGAAAGTGTTGAGGTATATTGAAGTAATGACCACTATATCATCGACCTATTTTAGCCATTTTACTTCCCTGTAAACGTGAATTTTTAACATTTTCTCCTCCATGTACTGGTTGGCCGTGACTGCGCTCTAAGGTGAGTTCAGTTAGTGCTTGTGAATTTTTCAGCAAAGATGGTCAACGACTTGTGAACGAGCAGCTTGGAATATCACACTATCAAATTTACCAATACAGGTGAAAAAAAAGGCGGGCAAATTTCCTTTTTTCGGACATTATGACCTGCAAGAAAGACGAAAAATATGATTTTCAAGGAATACCGGAAACCCCCTAACAAAAATAATTTGCTACACTGTCTCTTCACGGCAAAAGAACGAAAAGTGGGACTATTATTGTTGTTTATCTCAGGGTTCACAGTATTTGATCAACCACAATCCTAGAAAAATGTGAGTGCATATTACTATCCATAAAAAATTCTCGAGTTTGCAAGTGCGAATCCTGATACAGACTGAGAGAAAATTTTTATACGAGTGTGTGTGTGTGTGTGTGTGTGTGTGTGTGTGTGTGTGTGTGTGTGTGTGTATGTATGTATGTATGTGTGTGTGTGTATGTATGTGTGTGTGTGTGTGTACTTACCTAATTGTGGTTGTCTGGGTCGAAACTCAGCTCCTGGCCCCGCCTCTTCACTGAACGCTACTAGGTCCTCCTTCTCCCTGCTCCATGAGCTTTATCGCACCTCGTCTTAAAGCTATGTATGGTTCTTGCCTCCACTACCTCACTTGCTAGACTATTCCACTTCCTGACTACTCTATGACTGAAGAAATACTTCCTAACATCCCTTTGACTCATCTGAGTCTTCAACTTCCAATTGTGACCCCTTGTTTCTGTGTCTCCTCTCTGGAACATCCTGTCTCTGTCCATCTTATCTATTCCACGCAGTATTTTGTATGTCGTTATCATGTCTCCCCTAACCCTCCTGTCCTCCAGTGTCGTCAGGCCGATTTCCCTTAACCTTTTTTCTAGCTCTGGAACTAACCTTGTCGCAAACTTTTGCACCTTCTCTAATTTCTTGACGTGCTTGATCAAGTGTGGGTTCCAAACAGGTGCTACATACCCAGTATGGGCCTGACGTACACGGTGTACAGTGTCTTGAACGATTCCTTACTAAGGTATCGGAACGCTATTCTCAGGTTTGCCAGGCGCCCACACATGCTGCAGCGGTTATCTGGTTGATGTGTGCTTCCGGAGACATGCTCGGTGTTATACTCACCTCATGATCTTTCTCCTTGAGCGAGGTTTGAAGTCTTTAGCCACCTAGCCTATACTCTGTCTGTGATCTCTTTTGCCCTTCCCCGGTCTTCATGACTGTGCATTTGGTGAAGTTAAATTCGAGAAGCCAGTTGCTTGACCAGGTGTCCAGTCTGTCCAGGTCTCTTTGAAGTCCTGCGTGATCCTCATCTGATTTAATTCTCTTCATTAACTTCATATCATCTGCGAAACAGGGGTACTTCTGAGTCTATCCCTTCCATCATGTCATTCACATATACCAAAAATACCACTGGTACTAGGACCGACCCCTGTTGGACCCCGCTCGTCACAGGTGCCCAATGTGATACCTCATCACGTACCATGACTCGTTGTTACCTCCCTGTCAGGTATTCTCTGATCCATTGCAGTGCCCTTCCTGTTATGCGCGCCTGATCATCTAGCTTCTGCACTAATCTCTCGTGAGGAACTGTGTCGGAGGCCTTCTTGCAGTCCAAAAAATGCATCTTTCTTTCTCGTGTCTTACTTCTGTTACTTTATCATAAAACTCCAGAAGATCTGTGACACAGGATTTGCTTTCCATGAATCCGTGCTGGTTGGCGTTTATACTCTTGTTCCGTTCCAGGTGCTCCACCACTCTCCTCCTGATAATCTTCTCGTGATAATCTGCTGATAATCTTTTGTGTGTGTGTGTGTGTGTGTGTGTGTGTGTGTGTGTGTGTGTGTGTGTGTGCGCGCGCGCGTAGCAGAATTTTCCTAAAAAAATTACGTTAGTTTAACTGAGGTTGGGTAAGGTTTCTATGTTTGGCTTGGTGCAAAATTGTAAATCTTTATATCAGTGCCAATGGTAAAAGAAATTATTTATGATATGTAAAAGAATATATATTTAATACACAGGCCTTCTCCTACCGAAGTAGGGAAACTCCCCCCCCCCCCAAAAAAAAAAAGAAGAAACTCTTTTACCATCACTTCAATCTCTTTCCAGAGTGACGCCGATACTGCAGTTCAAGACGGCAGTTATCCCTAGTGCAGGCCCTGTACTTCTCACCTCCGGAGCACAAGTCTGGTTAACCGATTTCCCTGATTCGGTGTTACTTTGCTCATGCTCCAACAGCACGTCAAGTCATGAAAACCACTTTCCTTCACTCACTAATCTGTAACACGCTTACACACTCTTGCTGGATGTCTAAGCCCCTCGCACAGAAAAACCTTCTTTACCCATCCCTCTAACCTTTCCTAGGACAACCCCTACCCCACGTTCCATGCGGTACTGATTTATATGCCCTCCAAGTCACCCTGTTTTGTTCCAACTTCTCTAAATGTCCAGACCACTTCAACAACCCCCTCTTCAGCCGTCTGGATAATACTTTTACTTACCGTGAGCCTTCTTTTTATTTCAAAGCTGCGAATTCTCTGCATAATATTTATACCACACATTACCTTTATACACGACATTTCCACTGTCTCCAGCCTCGTCCTGGATGCAATAATCATAACCCATGTTTCACACGAGGCACCTTTGGAGACAGAATGTTACCCATGGAGACAAAAAGGGAAATGTATGAGAGCGTCGTACCACCATACTCTTATACATTTCCCTTTTTGCCTCCATGGACAACGTTCTGTCTCCAAAGGCACCTCAGTGGAGCATTACCTTTTTTTCTCATGTCAGTTCTATGGTTCACCTCGTATTTCATAGACCCGTCTGCTGATAAGTCCACTCCCAAACATCTGAGAGAAGAACTTCCTCCATAGTCCCTCCCTCCAGTTCGATAAACAATGTTTTTTTCATTTCCTAAATTTTTTGTTACGCTCATCATGCTCTTTCTGATGTTCAGTTATAATTTCCTTCTTTTACATATCCTCCCAGATTTGTCCACCAACCTTAGCAACTTCTCTTCAGAATCCCCCAAAAGAACAGATTCATCAGCCAAAAAAACAAGAAACAAACAAAAAAAAAAAAAAAACTGCGACAATTCTCACTTCGTGTTACATTCCTTATGTTGTAATCCCACACCTTCCCACAATGTCCCAGCATTCACTTCCCTGACAACCCCGTTTATAAATATATTAAACGACTATGGAGACATCATGCGTCCCCATCTAAGGTTTAGTTCTACTGAGAAATGATCCCCCTTTCTTCTACATACTCTAACCTGATCCTCATTATCCATGTAAAATCTCAACTGCTTTCATTAACCTACCACCAATTCTGTTCACTTTCAACATCTGTCATATGGCTTCCCTATCCACCCTAACATATGTTTATTCCAAATACATAAGTGCAACAAAAACATCTTTTCCCTAATCTCAATAATATTCACTTATATGCTTCACTGTAAACACTTGGTCTACACATCTACCCTTCTTAAGGCCTACTTGTTCATCTGTGATCCTCTCTCCGTCTTACCATTAGTTCTTTCAACAGTGACTCCACCACACACCTTACCAGGTATATTCAATAGGCTTATTTCCTTATAATTCTTACACTCTCTCTTGTCCCCTTTGCCTTTATAATAAGGAACTATTCTCGCTCTCTGCCAGTCCATAGGTACCGTCCCCTATTTCATATATTTATTAAATAAAAGCACTAGCCATTCCAAAACTATATCCCACACCTGCTTTTAACATTTCTTGCTTAATCCCATCAATCCCAGCTGCTACACATGTGGTGTAGATCATGTCCACACGTGGTGTAGAACATGTCCACACGTGAGTAGATCATATCCACACGTTAGTAGATCATCTCCACACGTTAGTAGATCATATCCACACGTTAGTAGATCATATCCACACGTTAGTAGATCATATCCACACGTTAGTAGATCATGTCCACACGTTAGTAGATCATGTCCACACGTTAGTAGATCATGTCCACACGCTAGTAGATCATGTCCACACGTTAGTAGATCATGTCCACACGTTAGTAGATCATGTCCACACGTTAGTAGATCATGTCAACACGTTAGTAGATCATGTCCACACGTTAGTAGATCATGTTCACACGTTAGTAGATCATGTCCACACGCTAGATCATGTCCACACGTTAGTAGACCATGTCCACACGTTAGTAGATCATGTCCACACGTTAGTAGATCATGTCCACACGTTAGTAGATCATGTCCACACGTTAATAGATCATGTCCACACGTTAGTAGATCATGTCCACACGTTAGTAGATCATGCCTACACGTTAGTAGATCATGTCCACACTTTAGTAGACCATGTCCACACGTTAGTAGATCATGTCCACACGTTAGTAGATCATGTTCACACGTTAGTAGATCATGTCCACACGTTAGTACATCATGTCTACACGTTAGTAGATCATGGTCACACGTTAGTAGATCATGTCAACACGTTAGTAGATCATGTTCACACGTTAGTAGATCATGTCTACACGTTAGTAGATCATGTCCACACGTTAGTAGATCATGTCCACATATTAGTAGATCATGTCCAAACTTTAGTAAATCATGTCCACACGTTAGTAGATCATGTCCACACGTTAGTAGATCATGTCCACACGTTAGTAGATCATGTCTACACGTTAGTAGATCATATCCACACGTTAGTAGATCATATCCACACGTTAGTAGATCGTGTCTGCACGTTAGTAAATCATATCCACACGTTAGTAGATCATGTTCACACGTTAGTAGATCATGTCCACGCGTTAGTAGATCATGTCCACACGTTAGTAGATCATGTCTACACATTAGTAGATCATATCCACACGTTAGTAGATCATGTCCACACGTTAGTAGATCATGTCCACACGTTAGTAGATCATATCAGCACGTTAGTAGATCATGTCCACACGTTAGTAGATCATGACTACACGTTAGTAGATCATGTCTACACATTAGTAGATCATATCCACACGTTAGTAGATCATGTCCACACGTTAGTAGATCATATCCACACGTTAGTAGATCATGTCCACACGTTAGTAGATCATGTCCACATATTAGTAGATCATGTCCAAACTTTAGTAAATCATGTCCACACGTTAGTAGATCATGTCCACACGTTAGTAGATCATGTCCACACGTTAGTAGATCATGTCTACACGTTAGTAGATCATATCCACACGTTAGTAGATCATGTCCACACGTTAGTAGATCATGTCCTCACGTTAGTAGATCATGTCCGCACGTTAGTAGATCATGTCTACACGTTAGTAGATCATATCCACACGTTAGTAGATCATATCCACACGTTAGTAGATCATGTCCACACGTTAGTAGATCATGTCCACACGTTAGCAGTTCATGTCCACACGTTAGTAGATCATGTCTACACGTTAGTAGATCATGTCCACACGTTAGTAGATCATGTCCACACGTTAGTAGATCATGTCCACACGTTAGTAGATCATGTCCACAAGTTAGTAAATCATGTCCACACGTTAGTAGATCATGTCCACACGTTAGTAGATCATGTCCACACGTTAGTAGATCATGTGCACACGTTAGTAGATCATGCCTACACGTTAGTAGATCATGTCCACACGTTAGTAGATCATGTCCACACGTTTGTAGATCATGTCCACACGTTAGTAGATCATGTCCACACGGTAGTAGATCATGTTCACACGTTAGTAGATCATGTTCACACGTTAGTAGATCATGTCCTCACGTTAGTAGATCATGTCCTCACGTTAGTAGATCATGTCCACACGTTAGTAGATCATGTCCTCACGTTAGTAGATCATGTCCACACGTTAGTAGGTCATGTCCACACGTTAGTGGATCATGTTCACACGTTAGTAGATCATGTCCACACGTTAGTAGATCATGTCCACACGTTAGTAGATCATGTCCACACGGTAGTAGATCATGTTCACACGTTAGTAGATCATGTCCACACGTTAGTAGATCATGTCCACACGTTAGTAGATCATGTCCACACGTTAGTAGATCATGTCCACACGGTAGTAGATCATGTCCACACGGTAGTAGATCATGTTCACACGTTAGTAGATCATGTCCACACGTTAGTGGATCATGTTCACACGTTAGTAGATCATGTCCACACGGTAGTAGATCATGTCCACACGTTAGTAGATTATGTCCACACGTTAGTAGATTATGTCCACACGTTAGTAGATTATGTCCACACGTTAGTAGATTATGTCCACACGTTAGTAGATTTATGTCCACACGTTAGTAGATTATGTCCACACGTTAGTAGATTATGTCCACACGTTAGTAGATTATGTCCACACGTTAGTAGATTATGTCCACACGTTAGTAGATTATGTCCACAC
This sequence comes from Cherax quadricarinatus, assembly GCF_026875155.1. Lineage (NCBI taxonomy): Eukaryota > Metazoa > Arthropoda > Malacostraca > Decapoda > Parastacidae > Cherax > Cherax quadricarinatus. The sequence goes on from NC_069426.1 coordinate 21,661,311, forward strand.
GTTGTAGATTATGTCCACACGTTAGTAGATTATGTCCACACGTTAGTAGATTATGTCCACACGTTAGTAGATTATGTCCACACGTTAGTAGATTATGTCCACACGTTAGTAGATTATGTCCACACGTTAGTAGATTATGTCCACACGTTAGTAGATTATGTCCACACGTTAGTAGATTATGTCCACACGTTAGTAGATTATGTCCACACGTTAGTAGATTATGTCCACACGTTAGTAGATTATGTCCACACGTTAGTAGATTATGTCCACACGTTAGTAGATTATGTCCACACGTTAGTAGATTATGTCCACACGTTAGTAGATTAGTCCACACGTTAGTAGATTATGTCCCACACGTTAGTAGATTATGTCCACACGTTAGTAGATTATGTCCACACGTTAGTAGATTATGTCCACACGTTAGTAGATTATGTCCACACGTTAACACATCTCGTTCATGATCGTAAATTATGTCCATAGCTTTCGTATTTATATATTGATTTACATCAGTGATAAGAACGGAATTCGTAGTTACCATAGCAAGATCATTTTACAATTAACATTCGTTATATTACGATATATTTTAACGTTTACATTCTTTAAGTAATTCACAGAATTAAACATAAAATTATTTTTATAAGGATATTTTCATCCAATAATTTTTTTACGGATGATCCACAACAGCTTGAAGAGATAAAAACTGCAAAATTGCATTAACTGAAATTAAAAATGAGACTTCATTCACAAGTATTTCTCAACATATTGTCATAATGTTGCACTGGACGTGGTGTTGCTGATACCAGAATCCATCATCACTGCCAATATCGTAGGCGGTTGTTATCCTTATGTTAGTATCTGAGCTGCTGCAATACTAGTTATGCTTCTTGCGTTATCAGTTGTCCTTCCTATGTTAGCAGTTCTTTTCCTTACCATACTTGCGCTCATTGCTTTAGCAGCTGTACTTATTACGTTAAGTTAGCTAACTGCCGGGCTCACTACACTAGTAAATGTTCCGCTTAATTTAAACTTGGTAGTTGTACTCGTTGTGTCAGCAGTTGTGTTCCTCACGTTAGCAGTTACACTGCTCAAGTTTTATCCTGCTGCACTAAATGATCAAAAGACGAAATTTACTTTTAAGTTAAAAAATGTATCTTGCACAATACCATTTCATTGTTATAAATATTAAAATAATATATATTTCTTTAATTTCGCAGCAGTCTTGCTAAGCCACAGTGATATATTCAGGTATTAAGGATTGCCTGGCAAATTCCTTGTCTTTATAAATATAAACGATTAGCGCGCTTCAAGGTGTCCAAAGCTTGTGATAAATTCAGGGAGAGATTAAGACAATTATTATGTGAGTTATGGTAATGAATATTTTGCGTGACTACAAGTGACTTGAAGTTACCTGCATAATATGCTAAATGGGAACAACGGCGTTTCTTGAATATTTTAGAGGATTACGCAGTGTTTAATCAGATAATTAGTTTTTCACAGTCTTGACCGTTGTTTACCTGTTGAAGGTTCCAGGGATCTTTTCCTCGTGGTAAAGTTCTCCAGGGTAACGGCCTAGTCACTTGGCTTGGTGGTGCTCGCTGCACGCAGTCAAGCCTACGCAATACAGCCCTTCTGAACATTCTTTACGAATTCGTCAATTTCATTTATATTTTTAGGGACTTGATAAGCTTGAATCCTTAGTAAGTTATTTCTTAGTGCACTTATTACATCTTTGCTTGTCACTGGGAATATTATGATCCGTGAACCGTGCCTTGCGTTCTAGTACTGAGTATTCGTAGTGTGCATAATGAAAATAAGTGTCTCCATAAATTTTCAGGTGTAGATTATGTACCTTCTTTTCATCTGGACTCTGTGGAGAACATTTTGAGGGATTTCAGGCATCCCAGTCAATTAAATAATTCCTAGATAGGACTTGTCTAAGATAAGCCATTAGTCCTGCTGCAGTGATCCTTCATTCTTATGTTCTTATGAAAGATCTCTGACTTCATTATTTTTTTTGGCTTGTTATATGTTCCTTTCGTTCTGTGAGTCAATCTGCCTGTGTGTTGTACCCTGAAACTCGTTTTTGAGTTCTTTGTTCAGCTGGAGTTCGTCACAGTCGAACATCTCGTACCTTTCCTTTGCCCGTTGGAAGATTTTTATATTTGTCTGTAATTTTTCCGCGTCTTTTACTGAACTTTGTATATAACTAGAAATTAATTTGATTTTTAATAGCATTTTTTTGTGGAAAAAATAAATAAATATAATATATATATATATATATATATTATATATATTAATATATATATATATATATATATATATATATATATATACTTCTACTTACACTTAGGTCACACTACACATACATGTACAAGCACATATATACACACCCCTCTGGGTTTTCTTCTATTTTCTTTCTAGTTCTTATTCTTGTTTATTTCCTCTTATCTCCATGGGGAAGTGGAACAGAATTCTTCCTCCGTAAGCATGCGTGTTGTAAGAGGCAACTAAAATGCCGGGAGCAAGGGGCTAGTAACCTCTTCTCCTGTATATATTACTAAATGTAAAAGGAGAAACTTTCGTTTTTCCTTTTGGGCCACCCCGCCTCGGTGGGATACGGCCGGTGTGTTGAAAGAAAGAAAGAATATATATATATATATATATATATATATATATATATATATATATATATATATATATATATATATATATATATATATATATATATATATATATATATATATATATATGTCGTGCCGAATATGTAAAACTGGTCAATTAGCAAGAACTCATTTAAAATTAAGTCCTTTCTAAAATTTTTTCTTATACGTTTAAAGATATATATTTTTCATTAATGTTGATGTAAAAATTTATAATTTTGCACCAAAAGGAACTTAGAAAACTTACCTAACCTTATTATAACAAGAGCAATTTATTTTAGTCTAACCCAACTAAATATATTTTAGATTTGTTTACAATAATTTAATACTAAACAAACACAGTGAAACATATTTTTTTCGTTAGGTTCAGAATGATTTTGGCGAAATTATTGCATACTCAAATTTTCACTTGTCCTATATGGCAAGATGAGCGTTGCTATTTAAGCCAAGATCGCAAGTTCTGCCTGTTCGGCACGACATATATATATATATATATATATATATATATATATATATATATATATATATATATATATATATATATATATATATATATATATATATACATAAGACAGGGGAAGACGAGGTAATAAGTCCCACAGCCTAGGAATAGGTAATGAACACCGTAGTCTTAAAGATTCTAAAGCACAGGCGGAAAGACTGGTACTTATATACTGGAGTCAAAGGACAAAAGCACAGGCAGGAAGATTGGTGCTTACGTGCTCAAGTCAAAGGACATACTGCAGACGAAGGCAATGTCACTGATAGGAGAGATTCCCCAGTGGAAGTAGATCATGCCCAAGAGTTGGGCAAGGAGTTACCAAGTAGGTTGTACTGTCCTCTGTACCGACATAATGAAGAATTAGACACGTGCAACACGTGTGCATCCCACATGCTGCATGTGTCTAATTCTTAATTTTGTCGGAGTTGATATACAACATTTACGGTGGTGTGTTGTTCCACGTTGATTTAAATAACGGAAAGAGATAGGAGATGACGCAACATGTCAGGAAAAACTTGAATTACAGCATAAATACGGATATAAAGATTGAAGGAACACACGCACAACCTGTCTATGCAGAATATTTAGAGAGACATGAAAAATTTATTTTAGGTGTGTTATACTGTCCCCGTAAACTTGAATAGGGACACAGGGAGACTTCATTGCGAAGAAATTGTAAATATTTCAAAGAGCGACAACTTATTAATTTTAGATTTTAATTTTAGTCAAATTGACTAATTCTTTGACTCAGAATCAAGAGTCAAAGGGCTTGCTAGGTGTAATGCATTACTGTATGTTTTAAGCAGTTTGTTTCAGAACCAACTAGGAGAAATAATCTGCAAATATGGAAACCATTATTAATAATCAAGAGATCACAGAGGACCGTGGCCCGGGAACCACAAATCAATTACATTTAACATTGAGTGCAAGTGTGCATGTAGAGATAAATCAGGAAGAGTTCCAGATTTTCGTTTCGCAGATTGAAATGAGCATAGACAACACCTATCATGTGTGGGTTTGGGGTAACGTAGAGAAATATCAATTTGACATTTTTCTAAACATTATACATGCTTCCTGAAGAACTTTTATTCCCGACTCAACCATCTTTTAGGGGAGAAGAAAAGAATTCATAGGCATATCAAAGAGGTGAGGGTCATCTAATTAGTCAGTAAAAGAGAGGATTCGAAAATTAATTCGAAAGTCTTTCCAGTCTTATACGACATCGGTTAGAGAAATGTGCTCCGGTTTGTTAATAATTATTTCCTTTCGATCTTCCATCAAAAAGACACAGACGATATCTCAGTAATTAATTTTTATAATAAGCCTGGAGAAAATAAGTTATGTAATATTAATCACTTGGAATATTGTACCATAATATCAAAGGTTTGTGATGCCGATAACTTGAAGAACTAGACAGGTGCAACAACTAGGTCTCTTTAAATGTACACGTTTTCGTCATCATGACTACGGTAATGAACACCTGCTGCTAGTCTGAGGGACTGACTGCCTCATTTGCTTCTTTAGCCTTTTTTTTTCTTTTTGTATCTCTAATGTTGAAGAATTTAACACATGTACAACAACTAGGAATCTTTATTATGTAGACGTTTCGCCAACCAGTGGCTTTATCAGTACAATGCAAACCCAAAAACAGATGAATAAAGAAGCTGAAAATAAGTTAATCAGTCCCACAGACTAACAGCAGCTGATCGGCACCGAAGTCCTGATAAATTTGAAGCATACGATCAATTAAGTGGATTAATATACTGAAGTCAGATGAGGTGCAACAGATGTAAGCACTGTCACTGGTAAGTGGGATTTCCCAGTGAAAGCAGGTTATGTCCAGCCTCCTTCGATGTCCTGGGATTTGATATAGGAGGATTGCAACGAATCCTCTTATTCTTCTCAGTCATTTTCCATATTTCTCTTCTACCGTAGCTTCTTCCAACTCCTTTTACACGTATAGGTACAGCTGCCTCAGAAGAGCTCACTGGACACGCCAAGTCGTTATTGCGACACAAGTTAGCTCGCTACTGACACAGATAAGGTCGCTACTGATAGAGGTCAGGTCGCTACTGACACAGGTTGGGTTGCTACTGATATACGTAAAGTCGCTGCTGACACAGGTCATGTTGCTACACGAGACATATCAGGTTGCTACTGACACAGGTCATGTTGCTACACGAGACATATCAGGTTGCTACTGATACAGGTCAGGTCGAACTCAGACATGAAATATGTTATGAATCTTTCTAATTAGTGATGTTTCTGCAATATTTCGTTGAACTATAGAATTACATGGGAGTAATTCTTAGGTATTAGTCCGAGCTACTCAATGGTTTCTATCACAATCATGAATGAATAAAGGACTGGAGTCTTGTCCAGTAGTTATTGCATATTTATGTTGTTTAATTCTAGTCACAGTTGCTTTCCAGTTCAAGAAAAAACAAAAAAAGCTTTCTTATACAAGGAATGGATACTTCGAAAGATACTTTGGAAAAAAATTAATTAATTTTCATTTCATAGTGCTGCCATTTTTAAAGATAACTTTTACGTTACAGTATCCACAGGTTTATTAGAGGTGTCAGAGATTCTCATTGTATGGTAATATTAACAAGTTCTGAAGTTTATACTCAATGTTAGGCTCAGCCTTGTGGATTTTTTAGCTTTATGAAAAAGCTTTATGAATATACATCCATGAATATTCTATAAATTAATTCCCCTCATAAATCTCAGGGATTCTTATCCTAAGGGCTCTTAAAAACAAAGGAGTAAATCGCTCTGTTTTAAATATGAACATATGATAGTGGTTTACGATCTATGGACATGTATATCAAGAAATATAATTACTCCCTTTACCTCATATTCCACAGTGAACATAATGAACGGGACCTGTGAGTTTAATCCATGTTGAAAGTCATCACGACACTGGGTACAAGGCCATAGGCAGAGTACATTATCCACATACCCCAGTCATTTGATATTTGGAGGAAGGATATTTTTGAGTATTTTCGTCTCAAAATACTCCATTTACAGTTTGTACAAACAGTTTGTACAAAGGATTAACCATAGCAAATGCCAAATTTCTGCAAGTAGAATTTGAAAATGAACTCAAATTTACAATCTGTTATGCATAATTTAATAAAATCAATATTTTGATTAGTGTTTAAGGGCCAATCATGTTTTGGAAGGTCTTCTACGAGGAAATTGAGCAGGTCAGCTACTCGTACTTTATTGAACAAAGCTGTAACATCGAAGCTAAAGAGCTTGAAATCATGAGACATGTTAAAACTTATAAGTTTATACATAAAATCAAGTCACATTTTCACAAGAAGACACAGTCCCGTCAGTTGGAATTAATATTTTCGCTAACCATTTACGTAATAGGCTGCAGAAGTACCGAACGTCTGATTGATCTTATGGGACTGCAAACAATATGTATTTAAATAAAAGCAGAGATTGGGCAGATATGTATTTCTGGAAGAGAACTGTTTGATTTGAGTATAATTTCTTAAATGAATTTCTTCCAGTTTACTCTTAATATATCGTTTAACGTGTTTCAAGTAATAACTAACTGCAAGAATTTTTTTTCGTTCCCCATAACTCGAGAAGGCTTAATCGCATCGGCTTTAATTTATTAACGATTGTGTGCAGTAACTACTGTTAGAATCCTGGAATAATTGGCATGTTCAAGTGTTTTATGACCAAAACTGTTGAATCCTTTTCCAGCATCCTGGAATGATTCCGATAACGACCAAAACCTTAAAGACGGAGCTTCAAATATTTAAAAAACCGTGACTCTTATTTTGATAAACATCAAAGAGTAAAATTTCAGTGCGCAGGTGCAAATTTTCTATTTTATGTATAAAATTTCGTGAAATTTTTATTGCCCTTAAATCTCCCTAAATATTTTTAGTATACCTCTTCTGAACTTCTCATTATTTAATGGATGATGCATCTGGAACTCTGTGAAAATTTTTATTATTATTATTATTATTATTATTATTATTATTATTATTTTATTATATTTTATGTTATTATTGTGTGAGTAAATTACCTGCAGGAGGTTTACAGGACATCACCTGAGTTATTACGTGCAATTAATTTGGGTGAGGCAAATGGGACTTAGTCCCACTTGCAATTCCTTCGACTGCTCACTTCTTCACTATTCGAGATCAGTGACTGGTCCTTCGTAGTTGAGACTTTATAACAGTTGGTACTGGCTTTCCTTTCACCTAGTTTTATAAACTAGTCAGGGTATCCTAGTTTTTAGAATTGTGCTCTAGGATTCATTTTTCTTAGCCAACATATAACTTAGATGGACTGTGTATGCTTATTGCACATAAGATTAGGTGTGAGATGCTCCAGTCTCAACTGGGTTCCTGATATGACCCCTAAACTCCTACGTATTCTTGACTTGACGTTCATTCTGCCATAATCTTCATCTGAGGGACTTCCTTTCCCTGCAAAAACACGTTTCTATCACATATTTTGTATATGCTGAGGAGGAAAATAGTTGGGAGTTGAAATATACAAACAGTCCCAGGACTACGTTTTGAGTTAGAGTAATCCTCGTTCTCCATTAATCAAGCCTGATATCCTATTCTTCACAAGTTGTAAAACCTCTGCGGGTTTAGTGTTTCCTCTTGAAGCTAGAGGAGCTAAACCTAACAATATTACAGGACAGAAATACCAGGGGTGACATGATTGCGACGTACAAAATACTAAGTCAATTTGATAAGGTTGTTAGAGCGAGTCCATGTGAGAGCCGGCTCTCAAGTACTCGAGAGCTCAGTTGGACGTTAAAAACACACAGGAGTCACAGGGATGTTAGAAAATATTTCTTTGTCCTTAGTGTCCAGGAAGCTGAATGACCTGGAAAACGAGGCAGAAGTTGTGTCCAAACATAGTTTTAAGAACAGGTATGATAGGGCTCACGCAGTATAGTGAAACCAATAGCGGTCAGCGGAGAGGAGGGGATAGGAGCTGAGATTCTATCGGTACAGCTATAATTAGATAAGTACAATTAGGATAGCACTGAACAATATCTGATAGCATAAATCCGTCTCATTTTTTTTAAAGAAAGTTATAATTCTTATTTTTTCCAACGTTATGATTCTTACAGTAACTTTCAAAGTTGACTTTCTGTTTTATATTAGGTCAAGTTAATTTAGGTTAGGTTAGGTAACGTAAGATTAATTGGGTTTAAGTTAGGATGAAGGAGACGTAAGTCTATGAAAAAGTACATTTAACCCTTTAAAAAATCTGCTGGAACGTTCCTGGCTACGCGATCATCGAACAGGAAACGTTCAAATCTGCACGAGTAGCACTCGCGGGGCGAGAATGACCTACAACATGTTAGTCGCAGAGAGCAGAGAGATCAGTGTAAGATTTTCTCTCCACATACTGATATGAAGCTACAGTCAATACGGAGCACATTTCATTTTGAAGGATTACACAAATATTAAACGCTGGTGAATACCGGCGAGTACGTCACAATGTTTATTACGGCCTTAGAGATCGATACTGACCTTTTATCTGTTCATCGGGTGAGCTTCATAATATATCTGTGTGTACGCAGCTGCGATATTACATTACGCATTTTTCCTTGCAGTGAAACACAGGTGATAAATGTGATAAAATATATATATTTATTACACATGAAAATCATAAACACTATTGACACGAGAAGACCAAACTCATTAGTGAGAAGACTACACTCACTAGTGAGAAGACTACACTCATTACTGAGAAGACTACACTCACTACTGAGAAGACTACACTCATTAGAGAGAAGACCACATTCACTACTGAGAAGACCACACTCACTAGTGAGAAGACCACACTCACTACTGAGAAGACCACACTCACTAGTGAGAAGACTACACTCACTAATGAGAAGACCACACTCACTAGTGAGACGACCACACTCACTAGTGAGAAGACTACACTCACTACTGAGAGGACCACACTCACTAGTGAGAAGACCACACTCACTAGTGAGAAGACCACACTCACTACTGAGAAGACCACACTCACTAGTGAGAAGACTACACTCACTACTGAGAAGACCACACTCACTAGTGAGAAGACTACACTCACAAGTGAGAAGACTACACTCACTAGTGAGAAGACTACACTCACTAGTGAGAAGACTACACTCACTAGTGAGAAGACTACACTCAATAGTGAGAAAACTACACTCACTAGAGAGAAGACTACACTCACTAGTGAGAAGACTACACTCACTAGTGAGAAGACTACACTAACTAGTGAGAAGACTTTATTCAATAATGAGAAGACGCCAGTCACTAGTGAGAAGACTACATTCACTAGTGAGAAGACTACACTCACTAGAGAGAAGACTACACTCACTAGTGAGAAGACTACACTCACTAGTGAGAAGACTGCACTCACTAGTGAGAAGACTTTATTCACTAGTGAGAAGACTACACTCACTAGCGAGAAGACTACTTTCACTAGTGAGAAGACTACACTCACTAGAGAGAAGACTACACTCACTAGTGAGAAGACTACACTCACTAGTGAGAAGACTACACTCACTACTGAGAAGACTACGCTCACTAGTGAGAAGACTGCACTCACTAGTGAGAAGACTTTGTTCACTAGTGAGAAGACTACACTCACTAGCGAGAAGACTACATTCACTAGTGAGAAGACTACACTCACTAGAGAGAAGACTACACTCACTAGTGAGAAAACTACACTCACTAGAGAGAAGACTACACTCACTAGTGAGAAGACTACACTCACTAGTGGGAAGACTACACTCACTAGTGAGAAGACTACACTCACTAGTGAGAAGACTACACTCACTAGTGAGAAGACTACACTCACTAATGAGAAGACTACACTCACTAGTGAGAAAACTACACTCACTAATGAGAAGACTACACTCACTAGTGAGAAGATTACAATCACTAGTGAGAAAACTACACTCACTAATGAGAAGACTACACTCACTAGTGAGAAGACTACACTCACTAGTGAGAAGACTACACTCACTAGTGAGAATACTACACTCACTAGTGAGAAGACTACACTCACTAGTGGGAAGACTACACTCACTAGTGAGAAGACTACACTCACTAGTGAGAAGACTACACTCACTAGTGAGAAGACTACACTCACTAATGAGAAAACTACACTCACTAGTGAGAAAACTACACTCACTAATGAGAAGACTACACTCACTAGTGAGAAGACTACACTCACTAGTGAGAAAACTACACTCACTAATGAGAAGACTACACTCACTAGTGAGAAGACTACACTCACTAATGAGAAGACTACACTCACTAGTGAGAAAACTACACTCACTAATGAGAAGACTACACTCACTAGTGAGAAGACTACACTCACTAGTGAGAAGACTACACTCACTAATGAGAAGACTATACTCACTAGTGAGAAAACTACACTCACTAATGAGAAGACTACACTCACTAGTGAGAAGACTACACTCACTAATGAGAAGACTACACTCACTAGTGAGAAAACTACACTCACTAATGAGAAGACTACACTCACTAGTGAGAAGACTACATTCACTAGTGAGAAGACTACACTCACTAGTGAGAAAACTACACTCACTAGTGAGAAGACCACACTCTCTAGTGAGAAGACTACACTCACTAGTGAGAAGACCACACTCTCTAGTGAGAAGACTACACTCACTAGTGAGAAGACCACACTCTCTAGTGAGAAGACTACACTCACTAGTGAGAAGACCACACTCTCTAGTGAGAAGACTTTATTCACTAGTGAGAAGACTACACTCACTAGCGAGAAGACTACATTCACTAGAGAAAAGACTACACTCACTAGTGAGAAGACTACACTCACTAGTGAGAAGACTTTATTCACTAGTGAGAAGACTATACACTCTAGTGAGAAAACTACGCTCACTAGTGAGAAAACTACGCTTACTAGTGAGAAGACTACACTCACTAGTGAGAAGACTACACTCACTAGTGAGAAGACTACATTCACTAGAGAGAAGACTATACTCGCTAGTGAAAAGACTTCACTCACTAGTGAGAAGACTTTATTCACTAGTGAGAAGACTACACTCAATAGAGAGAAGACTACACTCACTAGTAAGAAGACTACATTCGCTAGTGAGAAGACTACACTCACTAGTAAGAAGACTACACTCGCTAGTGAGAAGAGTACATTCACTAGTGAGAAGACTACACTCTCTAGTAAGAAGACTACACTCATAAGTGAGAAGATTACTCACAAGTGCGAAGACTACACTTACTAGTGAGAAGACTACACTCACTAGTGAGAAGACTACACTCACTAGTGAGAGGACTACACTCACTAGTGTGAAGACTACACTCACTAGTGAGAAGACTACACTCACTAGTGAGAAGACTACACTCACTAGTGAGAAGACTACACTCACTAGTGAGAAGACTACACTCACTAGTGAGAAGACTACAATCACTAGTGGGAAGACTACACTCACTAGTAAGAAGACTACAATCACTAGTGAGATGATTACATTCACTAGTAAGAAGACTACACTCACTAGAGTGTAAGAAGACTTCCCTCACTATTAAGAAGATCATTTTCAACAATAAGACCACGCTCAATAATAAGACCACGCTCAATAATAAGACCACGCTCAATAATAAGACCATAAGACCACGCTCAATAGGAAGAAAACAGTAAGACCTCGCTCAATAGGAAGAAAATAATAAGACCACGCTCAATAGGAAGAAAATAATAAGACCACGCTCAATAGGAAGAAAATAATAAGACCACGCTCAATAGGAAGAAAATAATAAGACCACGCTCAATAGGAAGAAAATAATAAGACCACGCTCAATAGGAAGAAAATAATAAGACCACGCTCAATAGGAAGAAAATAATAAGATCACGCTTTATAAGAAGAAAGAAATAATAATGCCACGCTCAATAATAATACTACACGTCAAAGGAGCATGGGGCATTATATCTAAATCAACAATAGATTCAGTCCGTAGAAAACTAATGCCTAATGTGGTAAATAATTTGACAGGTTTTTCTCTCAATTGAGAATCAAGTTGAGGAAATCATTGAGCTGGGAAGGAGATTGTCAGGTGAGAGGCTTTGAAGGCATGCAACCAGAAGGTGTCAATGAATTCTTCAAGGAAGATGAGGAAGAAAGACGTCCTGAGGAAATGTTGGCAGAGTTGATTTCCTAGATGAAAGGGTATCTGATGCTGGACCAAGCAATGATGCCCTACCTTCAGCTGAATAAAGTACT
>NC_069426.1:21678746-21755470 GCF_026875155.1 Cherax quadricarinatus
ATCATCAACATATCTATACCACTTAGCTCTATTAGGGAGGATAGCGTTAAGCAGTCTTGTTTCAAAAAAATCCATGTATAGGTTACTAAGAACAGATGAAAGAGGATTTCCCATTGCCATACCAAACTTCTGAGTATAAAACTTATCATTAAAAGCAAATTTTGCAGCAACAATGCAAAGTTTAATCAGTTTATTGATAGTGGGAACTGGCAATTAAACTTACTAAACTTTGTATTGTTGATGCAAAATTTGTCTATAAGATTCCTTACAAAATTTGCGATAAAGTTTATTACGGTCAAACTGGTCAAAGTCTCGAACAAGATTAAAACAACATAAATATAGCATTAGAACTGCACAAGATTCTAATGCTCTATTTATTCATGTGAGAGATTTTAACCATCTAATTGATTTTCAAGAAGTTGAGAAAGTTGTATCAAGCAAGTCCATGATCGACAGGAATATAATTGAATCATGTTTCATAAAGAGCAGTTTTGAAAATAATATGAACATTTCCTTTGGTTTATATAAAATAGATTCATTTATAATTAATAAAATTTGGGAAGAATTTAATAATACATTGGAAAAATAACAAATCTTTTTTCTTGGGTAGAGTACTAGGGTTGGGCAAATATTTTGTTAGTGGGATGTTGTGAAGGACCTGTCTAGTTGGGTTAACGGGCCTGCTGCAGTGTTCCTCCTTTCTTATGAGTCGGGTGTTGTCGCGCGTCAGGTGATGCTTTATTGTGGGACGTGATGGTGAGGTGTGGTCTAGGCCTTTTATATGCCTTCCGTTGATGTATTGTTTTAATAATTCCTTAATAATGTGAGAAGTCACGAATGCACTTTGAGTTTTACTATTCTTTCAGAGTGGTTTTTTGCATATGTGTGTGTGTGTGTGTGTGTGTGTGTGTGTGTGTGTGTGTGTGTGTGTGTGTGTGTGTCGTGCCGAATAGGTAAAACTTGCGATTTTGGCTTAAAGTGTAATGCTCTTCTTGCCGAATAAGACAAGTGAAAATTTATGTTTCCAATAATTTTGCAAAAATCATTCTGAACCTAACGAAAAAAAATATATTTTATTGTGTTTGTTTATTATTAAATTATTGTAAACATATCTAAAATATATTTAGCTGGATTAGGGTAAATTAAATTGGGCTCGTTATAAGGTTAGGTAAGTTTTCTAAGCTTCTTATGGTACAAAATTATTAAATTTATCATTAACGTAAATGAGAAAATATGTCTTTAAACTTATAAGAGAAAATTTTAGAAAGGACTTAACTTTAAATGAGTTCTTGCTAATTGAACAGTTTTATTTATTCGGCACAACACATACACCGCAAGCTAACGCTAGTGTCTCGACTCTGTGCTATGGCCGTGACCTCAGCTACATGATTCATTATTTCTGTGTTTTTGTACTGACATTTATGGTACATTTTTTTTTTTTACATTTATTAACTTTGAAGTCCTGAAAACTCATGATTGCTGCTATTCTCCTCCAGTTTCCGATTTAAGTTAATCTCTAGTTACTGGCTATCGTCATTTTCCCTCACATACCTGTGACCACGATTAAGTGACAGCTGCCGGTATTTTGAAGAGTTACCAGTGTGTGTGTGTGTGTGTGTGTGTGTGTGTGTGTGTGTGTGCGTGTGGGTGTATGTGCGTGTACGTGTGTGTGTGGGTGTATGTGTGTGTGGGTGTATGTGAGTGTATGTGTGTGTGTGGATGTATGTTTGTGTGCGTGTATGTGTGTGTGTGTGTGCGTGCTCGTATATGTGTATGTATGTGTGTGCGTGCATGTGCGTGTGTGTGTGTGTGTGTGTGTGTGTTTGTGTGCGTGTGTGTGTGTGTGTGTGTGTGTGTGAGTGAGTGAGTGAGTGAGCGCGCACGTCTCACTTCATATTCCGTGTTACCTTCTGAGGAAGGACCGCTAATAAGGTTACCTCTCACCTAAGAATCTAATATTCTAACTACTTAACTGCGTCATAATGTGGTTTTGCAGGAGCCCCGGCCAGAAGGCTCAAGATAACATGATGACGGTGTAAGTTGAGCTCTCATTGCCTACTATTGATGTTATATTCAACATAATACTTTCAAAGAGAGAGAGAGAGAAGAGAGAGAGAACCTATTAGCAGCTATACTTAATACCATTAGCAGTTGTATTTTGAAAACAGCCGGTGTATCTTGAAAATATTCACAGTTCTATTCTGTCACTATCAGCTGATTTCTTTTGGAATCATTACAAGAGTAGTTTTGAAATCATTCAGAGGGTAGTTTTGAAATCATTCAGAGGGTAGTTTTGAAATCATTCAGAGGGTAGTTTTGAAATCATTCAGAGGGCAGTTTTGAAATCATTCAGAGGGTAGTTTTGAAATCATTCAGAGGGTAGTTTTGAAATCATTCAGAGGGTAGTTTTGAAATCATTCAGAGGGTAGTTTTGAAATCATTCAGAGGGTAGTTTTGAAATCATTCAGAGGGTAGTTTTGAAATAATTTAGAGGGTAGTTTTGAGATCATTACGAGGGTAGTTTTGAAATTATTACTTGGGTAATTTTGGAATCATGAAAAAAAAATAATTTCTATTTGGAAGCTAGTAGAAGTTGTAGTTTAAAATTATTAACAATTATATTTTGACATCATTATCAGGTGTATGTTGAGACTGAAAGCAGTTGCATTTTTAAATAGCTGTTATTTATATTTTGCAATAATTAGCGATTTTTTTATAAATCATTAGCAGGTGTATTTTACAAAAAAAAAAAATATCAATAATGTTTTGAAAGTATCGATATTAAATTTTAAAGTTTTTTTTTTTTCATTTGTATTGAGGTATCAATAATTGCTGTGTTGTGACGCTATTATTAAGTGTAATTTTTAGACCTGAGTGAACTAGTGTTGCATGTAAACATGTACCTTAATTGCTGTGCGTCTAACAAGCTGCATTATTGAGCCTCGACACCATGACGCTGGTGAAGGGCTCTTGATCTAAGAAATTGCAGCTTCACTTTCCTCTCTTGGAACAAATCTTGTTACCTTCCATTCCACTGACGATATATAATCCCTAATTGTTTATAGCTTCCTCATGTGGAAAATAATAATCACAAGGCACAACGTGAAACTTCGGAGATTTAATATCACACTATTTTTTGCCTTCGTTATTTACTTTATGCAGTAACGGGTTCCCTTTAAAAATGATTAACTTTTTTTTACAAACGCTTATATTCAAAGTGAAATTAAACAAATTACTATTATGATTTATCAGTACATTTATTTCTTCTTCCTGTTGTTTATGCATATCGACTGCCATTAGCGTGATTGGAGAAGCCAAAGTTGGTGAAGTATATGATGGTGTAAAGTTAATAAATTAATCCTACACGCACTCATCGCACTCACGTGCACTCAGAGGAATTATAGGCATATATACATACTTTAAAGAAAAACATGCACCAGTGCTAACAAGAAACACATACACACACACACACACACACACACACACACACACACACACACACACACACACACACACACACACACACACATGTATACAGCACGTGAAGAAACTAGAGAAAGTGCAAAGGTTTGCAACAAGACTAGTCCCAGAGCTAAGAGGTATGTCCTACGAGGAGAGGCTAAGGGAAATCAACCTGACGACACTGGAGGACAGAAGAGATAGGGGGGACATGATAACGACATACAAAATACTGAGAGGAATTGACAAGGTGGACAAAGACAGGATGTTCCAGAGATTGGACACAGTAACAAGGGGGCACAGTTGGAAGCTGAAGACACAGATGAATCACAGGGATGTTAGGAAGTATTTCTTCAGCCACAGAGTAGTCAGTAAGTGGAATAGTTTGGGAAGCGATGTAGTGGAGGCAGGATCCATACATAGCTTTAAGCAGAGGTATGATAAAGCTCACGGCTCAGGGAGAGTGACCTAGTAGCGATCAGTGAAGAGGCGGGGCCAGGAGCTCGGACTCGACCCCCGCAACCTCAACTAGGTGAGTACAACTAGGTGAGTACACATATATATACACACACACACACACAAGATTAATCTCAACTATAAATACAGATAAAAGCAGGACTTACACTGAGGAGAGACTCCCACACGCATTTAACAATAATAGATATTAGCTCCTCTGGCAAAATGAATAATTTTATTTATTTCCTAAGGAACTAGAACTAATAAAACAAGCCTATTACCATATTTTTCCTAACACTACAGGTTAGGTAAGGTTTGTCAGGAAATAGGACAAGTCTTTCCTGACGCGGGTCTTAGTCATACGATGATCCGCTACTGGAGCTTTTGGTCATCTGACTGAGGCCTTCCGTTGGCTTACCGATCCACCCCCTTTAAAAATTAATGGTTATTATTATAACCATTTAGCACTACAAGTCCCCCTTTCTTCGAGGTACCAACTTTTAGGGATTTTATTAACCCATAAACCCAATCCACATACAGAATTTAATTATAAATTATTCAGAAAATATCCTCTTAGTTTATAGTGTGTAATGATTCTGGATTTATGTTCATCTCTAGTTAGGGTCAGCACATATAATGGAGATATTTTAAGGTCTTATTTCACCCAATTATTCGCATCAGCAACATACTGAGAATAATATTTAATTAGTTCACATCATATTTGTTCTATTTCAATATTCCTATAATATAGTATTTCAGGTTTGGAATGGCTACATACTTTACGGCTTGATCATCAAACCAAACGGCCAGAAGGAATTATAACCAACCCTAAGATTGGCTACTAGATTAGCCAGTCTGTTCGCATTGCAAGTTCATTCAAAAGTGTACTGATTTACCCTCATGATATCAAACTGAATGGTAGATCTACTCGGGCTTCTAACTGCATTTCTATAATACCCAGTTTCGTTCTTTACTTCTCTCTTAATATTATTCCTAATGCTAGACACATACACACCAAAGTTATGTTTTACATTTATCATGAAGGAGCAATTCAGTGTGTGATGGAATAAATAACACAATAATAGAGGAGGAAGAAATCACGAATTGAAAAGTTTTAGTGTTACTCAACACGAATAAAAGCCTCCTTTTTTACTCAATTTCTATAAACAAATATCAACTCTTTAATAGAGAATTTCCACCAAACAGTTTGTCATGTTCTGATATGGTGCACATCAATTAATTTCGTTTACAAGGATTTCTGGTATGTGATAACCTGGCCTTTATATAGTCAAGGGCGTCTAAGGCCCATGTCAGGGACTTGGTCTACACTCGTCTAGCTTGTTTTACAGTCTTAGTTAATCCCTTATATTGTGTTTACAGTATATAAGATTACTGGAGATAAATAATATGCAATATATTTTCCACACATGCAATATTGAAATAATCCTTAATATAATACATTCACCTTTGAACAGACACTCTCAAACATACTCAAATTTGTGAATGTGCACGCGCACAAACTCACAAATTGAATCACACACACTCACATAAACACACACACATAAACACACATACACACATACACACGCACACATACACACAAATACATACACACGCATACATACACACATGATGATGTGAAGTTAATTAGGACAATTAAATCAGATGACGATCAGGCAGGACTACAAAAAGTCTTGGACAGGCTGCAAGCCTGGTTCAGAGAATAGAAGACTGCAGACAGGGTATATATAGACTAGGTGGCCAAAGACTTCAAACCTCACTCATGGAAAAGGATCTTGGGACGAGTATAATACCGATCGTATCTCATGAGGCGCACATCAAATTCAAATTCAAATTCAAATTCAAAGTTTATTCTCTATAAGGATTACAATGCTGAGTTTACAGAAATTTGGTTATTGTGAGGTTTACATGTAGTAAAATTGTGATTACAGAGTGTACCACTAGAACGCTTAGCATGGCTAGGCATTTCGGGCATACTTAGTTTCATTCTTAATTGTAAAATATTACAAATTATTACAAATTACGGGCGCCTGAAAAATCTGAGAAAAGCATTGCGATACTTCAGTAAGGAATCGTTCAAGACTCTGTACACCGTGTACGTCAGGCCCATACTGTAGCACGCAGCACCAGTTTGGAACCCATACTTGGTCAAACACGTCAAGAAATTAGAGAAAGTGCAAAGGTTTGCAACAAGGCTAGTTCCGGAGCTCAGGGGTATGTCTTACGAAGAAAGGTTGAGGAAAATCGGACTGACGACATTGGAGGACAAGCGGGTCAGGGAAGACATGATAACGACATACAAAACTGCGTGGAATAGATAAGGTAGACAGAGACAGGTTGTTCCAGAGAGGGGACACAGAAACAAGGGGTCACAATTGGAAACTGAAGACTCTGACGAGTCAGAGGGATGTTAGGAAGTATTTCTTCAGTCATAGAGTCGTCAGGAAGTGGAATAGCCTAACAAGTGATGTAATGGAGGCAAGAACCATACATAGCTTTAAGACGAGGTATGACAAAGCTCTGGAAGCAGAGAGAGAGAGAGAGAGAGGACACAGTAGCAATCAGTGAAGAGGCGGGGCCAGGAGCTGAGTATCGACCCCTGCAACCACAATTAGGTGAGTACACACACACATACACACACACACACACACACACACACACACACACATACACACACACACACACACACACACACACACACACACACACACACACACACACACACACACACACACAGGAGCTGAGTCTCGACCCCTGCAACCACAATTAGGTGAGTACATACACCTGGAACGGAACAAGAGTATAAACGCCAACCAGCACGGATTCATAAATGGCAAATCCTGTGTCACAAACACGAGAGAGAGAGGGGTGGGTTGATTGCATCTTCTTGGACTGCAAGAAGGCCTTTGACACAGTTCCTCACAAGAGATTAGTGCAGAAGCTAGAGGATCAGGCGCATATAACAGGAAGGGCACTCCAATGGATCAGAGAATACCTGACAGGGAGGCAACAACGAGTCATGGTACGTGATGAGGTATCACAGTGGGCACCTGTGACGAGCGGGGTCCCACAGGGGTCGGTCTTGTGGGACCTGAGGCTAACCCTTCCTGTGGGAAGGGTTAGGCTCAGAAGTGTCCCTGTTCGCAGATGATGTGAAGTTAATGAGGAGAATTAAATCAGATGAGGATCACGCAGGACTTCAAAGAGACCTAGACAGACTGGACACCTGGTCCAGCAACTGGCTTCTCAAATTTAACCGCGCCAAATGCAAAGTCAAGAAGATCGGGGAAGTGCACAGAAGACCGCAGACGGAGTATAGGCTAGGTGGCCAAAGACTGCAAACCTCGCTCAAGGAGAAATATTTTGGGGTGAGTATAACACCGAGCATGTCTCCGGAAGCACACATCAACCAGAAAAGTGCTGCAGCATATGGGCGCCTGGCAAACCTGAGAACAGCGTTCCGATACTTTAGTAAGGAATCGTTCAAGACACTGTACACCGTGTATGTCAGGCCCATACTGGAGTATGCAGCACCTGTTTGGAACCCGCACTTGATCAAGCACGTCAAGAAATTAGAGAAAATGCAAAGATTTGCGACAAGGTTAGTTCCAGAGCTAAGGGGAATGTCCTATGAAGAAAGGTTAAGGGAAATCGGCCTGACGACACTGGAGGACAGGAGGGTCAGAGGAAACATGATAACGACATATAAAATACTGTGCTGAATAGACAAGGTGGACAAAGACAGGATGTTCCAGGGAGGGGACACATAAACAAGAGGTCACAATTGGAAGTTGAAGACTCAGATGAGTCAAAGGGATGTTAGGAAGTATTTCATCAGTCATAGAGTTGTCAGGCAGTGGAATAGCCTAGAAAGTGACGTAGTGGAGGCGGGAACCATACGTAATTTTAAGATGAGGTTTGATAAAGCTCATGGAGCAGGGAGAGAGAGGACCCAGTTGCAACCAGTGAAGAGGCGAGACCAGGAGCTAAGACTCGACTCCTGCAACCACAAATAAGTGAGTACACACACACACACACACACATATATGTACATATATATATATATATATATATATATATATATATATATATATATATATATATATATATATATATATATAAATTATATATATATATATATTAGGGAAGTACCACCTCTAGAACTGTCCTGGGAACACTTTATCCTCAGAGAAAAGAATAAACTTACTTTAGGGAAAACTCAAGGTTCTCCCTAAAGCTGCTTAAAAATTTTCTTCTACCACCCCTATATATTCTACATGTGCTTTATTTAAAAACAAGATATATTGACAAAATACATTGACAAAAATACAATATGGAGTAAAACAACATAGATAACAACTCAGAGCTACATCTCGAATACCTCGTCCAGCTCCCCGGCGGTGGGCCGCGTGCCCAGAATGCTGCAGACATTTCCTCTCTGGATGGCGACACTGAGTCTCTGAAAGAGGAATCTGGTCGCCCTGTGGTCCTTGGTTTCTATAATGAGTTTTTCACCCAGTTTTGAGGAACTTCAGAGTACACTTGCCCCATGTTCCAAGGGTCTCCGACCCTATTGGGATGAAGTTAAACAACGGGAAAGGTCTTCATATTTTCGAGTTTTCTAGGTCTCCCTGTGGCTGGCAGCTCCACCCCCTTCCACTACGGAGTATGGCAAGTAGGTGTCTGCCAATGTGGCGGCACGGGTGTAGTCCCAGGCAATTTGTTTTCCATCCTTCCAGGGTAGCATAGTGGCTCCATCAGGACGCTTTTGACTTTCGTCAGACCTCTGTACATGGGGTTCCCGTTGAGCTGGGCAACGGCCTGTGGCGAAACTTCTCTTTATGATGTCATTGACCTCCTCATGTATGGCATACTTCCCTTCACCTATGTTCAGTGAGGATGGGGGCGGCTAGGCGAAGAGCAATACCAATTCGAATGGCTTGTGGGTCGAGTCGGGTGCCCAGGGAGGAATTGGGAACAGCGAGAAGGAAATCTCCTGAGTGTGATGTCTTCACCGCTAGGAGACGAGCATTGTCCTTTCCTGAAGCGTTGGTGAGCATTGTGTTGGCGATTTTTTTCATGATCAGTTTGTCCCAGTGGGACTGTTTGTGCTCTTTGGGAGGAGCTGGTCTACTGGAGGAGTCTGCAAGGGTGTCCCACCGCATCGCTGCTTCAGTAAACCTGGGGTCTTGAGCTCCTACCACGTTCTCAAGCGTTCGGTGAAGATCTTCTTGACTTATATAAATATATATATATATATATATATATATATATATATATATATATATATATATATATATTATATATATATATATTTATATATATATATACAGAGAGAGAGAGAGAAAGAGAGAGAGAGAGAGAGAGAGAGGAGAGAGAGAGAGAGAGAGAGAGAGAGAGAGAGAGAGAGAGAGAGAGAGAGAGAGACAAACAGCATACGGGCACCTAGCAAACCTATGAACAGCATTCCGACGTCTTAATAAAAAATCGCTCAGGGCCCTTTACACCGTGTAGGTTAGGCCCATATTGGAGTATGCAGCACCAGTTTGGAACCCACACCTAGCCAACCACATAAGGAAACTAGAGAAAGTGCAAAGATTTGCAACAAGACTAGTCCCGGAGCTAAGGGTTATGTCCTACAAGGAGAGGTTAAGGGAAATCGACCTGGCGACACTGTAAGACAGGAGAGATGGGGGGGGGGGCATATAATAACGACATATTAAATGCTGATAGGAATCGACAACGTGGACAGAGACTGAATGTTCCAGAGATGGGACACAGCAACAAGGGGTCACAGATGGAAGTTGAAAACTCAAATGAATCACGGGGATGTTAGGCAGTATTTCATCAGTCACAGAGTTGTCAGGAGGTGGAATAGTCTGCTCAAAGAGCAGGAAGAGTAACCCAATAGCGGCCAGTGAAGAGGCGGGGCCAGGAGCTGTAAATCGACCCCTGCAACCACAGCTATGCGAGTACGACTAGGTGAGTACTCACACACACACACACACACACACACACACACACACACACACACACACACACACACACACACACACACACACACACACACACAAACGCACACACAGTGTCATTATGTCATTGAATGTATAGTATAAAGAGTCATATCAGGAGAAGCTTATCACAGTGGTAACATGTACTTTGGGAGTGGTGACTTGTACTTTGCTCTGTGAAGACTTGTCTGGTGTGATCTCTGTGATCACACCAGACAAGTCTGAGGGTGGCTAAGCTTAAGATACAGCGACTGACTGAGGAAAACAAGAGGATTCGTAGTAATCCTCCTGTTGTGAATCCTCAAGTCAAGAAAGGAACCTGGACAGTGGCTGGAAAACATGGGACAAAGTTAAGGATCAAGAGGATGAATGGAGAGGTAGAAACAACGAAAATCCAGGAAACTGTTGTGGAAACATCGAGCCCATTCTCCGTGCTACCCAATGAATATGAGTCAACTACTGGGAACATCATGACGAATGACACCAAGGAAGGTAAAAACATTGTTCTTCTTGGGGATAGCCAGATTAGGTACATGGATAGGGCCTTCTGCTTGATGGATAGGAGTAGGAGACAGAGGGTTTGCTTTCCTGGGGCTGGGATGGAGGATATTGTTAGCCTGCTTGACAACATCATGAATGATAATGGGATCAAACCTATTATGCGCCTCAGTGCTGGAGGCAACGATGTAGGCAAGCGTAGAAGTGAGGATTTAATTAGAAGGTACAGGACAGCAATTAGGAAGAAGGATGGGGGTGCCCTGTTATATGTAGCATTTTGGCATGAAGGGGTGTTGGAAATGAATGGTTGTCTAGAGCAATTGGTATTAATTGTTGGCTGTACAAACACTAAGGATAATGTAGTACCATTCATTGATAACTGGGACCACTTCTACAGTAGAAATGACATGTATGCCAGGGATGGGGTTCACTTATCCAGGGCAGGTGTGGGTTTTCTTGCTAGCTCAGTTAAGGGTGTCGTTAGGACTTTAAACTAGGATTGGTTAGAGGTATGGGTTTAGGAATGAAAAATAATGAGTGTGGATATATTGACTTAGGCTTTGATATTATGAATCTTATAAATAACAGTCATGGAGTAACACTGGGTAATTTACAGAAATTGTGTAAAAGCAAAGGTGAATAGGAAAAAGGGGCAGAAGAAAAGAAAATATGAATGTTCAAGAAATAAAATTAATGAATTAAGTTTGGCAGCATGTACTGGGAACTTTGATGTCATTGCAAGAACTGAAACATGGTATAATTTAAAGAGTCGGGATATGATTGCTGAGTGTAATATTCAAGGGTTTAAGTTGTTCCATGTGGATAGATATAATGGGAAGGGGGGGAGGAGTTGCATTATATGAACGAGAAAATATAAATTGTTGCATTAAAACAGGTATAAAAATAGATGGATTAGTAACATAATCTGTTTGGGTAGAGTTTGTAGAAGGTCAAGAAAAACTAATTCTTGGTGTAATATACCGACCTCCAGGCTTGGATCACGATAGAAGGAGACTTGTTTGGGACGAAATTGTTAGGGCTTCTAGACACAATAACGTAGTGATAGAAGGGAATTTTAATTTTAGTCAAATTGACTGGACTTCTCTGACCGGTAATCTGGAGTCGCAGTGACTTTATGGAAGTAGTTCAGGACTGTTTTCTGAAGCAGTGTGTAGCAGAGCCTACCAAGGGTAATAATTTGCTCGACCTGGTCTTGTCAAATAAGGAAACACTCGTAAATAATCTGGAGATCACTGAAGAGCTTGGCGCAAGTGATCACAGATCCATTACTTTTAGCATCACCCGTGAATACGAGAATGATGATAATACGGTAAAATCCCTGATTTTCGTTCTGCCGATTATAATGGTCTTAGGGAACATCTGTCTAATCTCGATTTGGGGTAATCTAGCTAATAATTTTATTTATGATGATCATACTTACGTTTACGAAGGGATCTACGTTTATGATTTTTTTCTTAACATACAATATGCTCAGAGTATATATATTCCCCAAAGAAAACTTAGGTCAAATAATAACTATCCCAAATGGGTTAACAGGAGACTAAAGCATCATTTAGGAGATAAATAGGTAACCTTTAGGCATCTTTATTCCAAAACGTTGCCTAGGTGTCTAACCAACTTGTCGGTATTGTATACCAGTTTGATATTCACTCTGTCAGACACTTCAATACAATGGCATCTTGGTACAGAAGAACACACCTTGGACAACGTTTCAAGAAAGAATGGCTGGATCTGAGAGAGATGTGACCTCTCAGTGATTGCAATCTTTCTTCTACTACTCTGCATCTCCATACTGGCGTTTGCTCTCCACATTGTTTCAGACTATGAAACAGAATTCTTCTCCAGGCTGAGGGACTGACAACCTCAAATTTACATCTTAAAGAGTAATGGACTGATTACATCGTCTTCACATCTCTATTGCTCTTGTCTACTTTCTGTACTCGACTGAAGAAGCCTACTATGTAGGCTTTGAAATGTTTCGGAATAAAATTGCCTAAATGTTGCCTAAATGTCTCCAGATGTGAGATTTATCTCTGTATTCGACTGACGAAGCTTGCAGCGCAGGTGGAATGTTCCGTTAATAAAGATTCCTAGTCTTGACATGTGTCTTACTCATCAACATGGCTCGATGAAGGTGAGTGCCAACTTTTGTGGTAATGTTACTGGTGAAAGTGAGTGCCAGACTTGGTAGCAGCGTTTCTTGGTGATGATGAGTGCCAGTGTTAGCGGTAATGGTTGCTGGATACTGAAGAACTAGAGGTTTTCATGAAAAAGACACATACGCAACACCTGGGTATCATTACTGAAGACACGCAGGTGCTGCACACGTGTCTTATTCGTCAACCTGTCGGTATTATATACCTTTGATATAATGACAAAAGAATTTTAATCAGAATCTCGGATCAAATTTGACTGCCTCCCATTCCCCAGGCGCTGTGATCCCATTAGAACACAAGAATAGAAGATCATTGCAGTAGACCTACCGACCCATTACAAAGGCAAGTTATCTAAAGCTCTTCACTTATAATAATAGTAATACTAATAATCTTTACTACTACAAGTACATGTACAAGGTATACAGTCCTAGCTGACATCAATGACATACTACTATATAGAAAGCCCCTTGTTATGCAGAGCATTTCGGACAAATTAGGTCAGTTTTGTCCCAGGATGCGACCCACACCAGTCGACTAATACCCAGGTACCAATTTTACTGATGGGTGAACAATGGACATCAGGTACCTTAAGGAAACACGTCCTAATGTTTCCAGTCGTACCGGGGATCGACCCCCCTGACCACAGTGTGTAAGTTGGGTGCGCTAGCGATCGACCTACTGTATATATCTATTTACACTACTTTTAAAGCTGCAAATGAGGAGTTATCTGAGATCATAATGTAAACATACCACACTGTGTGGAAGAGCTGGAGAGTTAAAGAAAACCAATTACAAGAAACTGGAATTAATTGATGACAGACATAGAAGAGCAATTCTAAAAAAAAATGGCATAACTGAAAATCAAGCTACAAATAAGCCGGATGGAAAAAAAAACGTGAAACATGCACATACTGATGTCCTATTATATTAATGGTACTCAGCACCGTTCTTGTTCTTGTCCAGACCAGAGCTTTGGTGAGATGGGTAAGGAAGAAGGATGGGTAAGGATAGAAATATTGGAAAAGGGTGGGAGGGGGGAGAGAGGTAGGATATAAAAGGTAAGTGGCCCAACCACTTTGGTGTAATTTAAAAGTGTACGTGAAATGATAAGATATTCTTTAAGGGATATAAGACTAACCCATCAGAGTCACATAGGTATAACAGATATATAAGTACATGACTCTGAATTGGTAGTAATTATACAAGTTGCAATTTTTTTTTTTTTTTTTTTTTTTCGATTGCACAACGGATATATATGCGACAATGAAGGCAATAATTTTCTGGCCAGTTTATAGAATTACGTGACAATGGCTTCTTACAGGTGGTGTCCAGCCATAGTAAATAGCATAATTTTTACATTAGATTGTTATATAAGATGTCTTCCTAATTGGGGGCGATGATGTTCTCAGTATACATAGAAGGGTTCTGGTGTTACCCAATCTTCTTCATCAGGGAGGTTGCTCAATATCATGGGTCGAGGGTAATCATCTTTATGAATAAAACGACGGACCCTCTGTGGGAGAGTCATTCTTTGAGTCCTGTGAGGAGGAGTATTGATGGTATAATCCGTGGTATTTACCACTTGTATAGGATGTTCTCTATCTGGCATGTATGGTTCTTGCATTGTATAGAGTTTCTTTTTTAGGGTGTCAAGGCGTACATTTATGGCAGTAATATCTTGTATGTGTAAATCTGCCATTTTAACTCTGTCTCTCCTCCTGGTATCGGTAATGAAGCGAAGAGCTCTATTCTGGATCCTTTGTAACCGTAGCATGTTGGTCTTTGTTGTTAATGACATTGGGACACAAGGGTATTCGAGTATAGGTCTTATTATCATTTTATACAGATGTTTTTTGACATGTTGAGGGGCTTGATTGAATCGAAAGAGACTGCTAAGACCGGCTTTGGCTATGTTGATCTTTTTAGTTACATGAGATGTTGAGTGGAGCAGCCTGTCTATTTCATATCCCAAAATCTTGTTAGGGTTTCTAATGGCTACAGGTGTACCTCTGATGGAGATACCCCCTTTATCTTCAATTGTTGATGCAAAACATCCTATCGTGCTAACAAGGACCTTGTCAGGATTAGTCGTAATTCTCCATTTCTTTTCCCAATTAGATGTTCGACGAAGTTCAATATTCATTTTTTCTATGACTCTCTCATACTTGTATTTTCCTGTTACCGGAGTTGATGAGACGACATGAATAACATCATCTGCAAACTGTGTCACAATTGTATCATTAAACTCTGGTTGAGGAAGGTCATTCACATAAATGTTGAACAGAATTGGACTGAGACAAGAACCTTGTGGGACACCAGCTGTCGGTATAAAAGGCTCTGTCGACCTGCCATGAAAGGTGGGAATGATTTTTCTTTGAGTTAAGAAATTATATATTATTCTGAGAAAAGTCCAGTTATGGTCTGGTAGGTCAATGAGTTTGTATATAAGACCATCATGCCATAAGCTATCAAAAGCTTTATGAACATCTCTGGTGGCAATTAAGGCAAGATTGCCCTGATGTTTTAGACTTGCTACAGTATCGAAAATAACATTTATTGCATGCTTGGTACCTCTATGTGTTCTAAAGCCAAACTGTTTTTCAATAAAAAAGTGATTAAACTCCATATAGTAGTTCAATCTGTTGGAAATGACCTTCTCAAGAACTTTTCCAGTGACTTCCAGTAAAGATATAGGTCTATAGTTCCCAGGTTGGTGGATGTCTTTATTGGGCTTACCAAGAAAGATCATCCTAGCAGTCTTAAAAACCACTGGAAAATGTCCTGAGGCCAAGATGGCATTAAAGATATTTACCAAAGACTGTTTACAATTTCTGGGTAGGAACTTTATTTGTTTCATTGTTATTCCAGAGAGGCCAGGGGCTCTATTTCGCATTCTTCCAATAACCTGACTCATCTCTAGTAATGTAATAGGTCTAGTAAGCGGGTGGGCGTCTTCAAGAGTTGAAGTATCGATGGAAGGTGGTGGTTGTAGATCATCCAAGTTCTCATCTCTCCATTCATTTACCAACTGATAATGATTATTGTTAAATCGACGACTGTTATTGTGGGAGAGAATTTTCTCTCATACATCACCCATCAAATTAGCCTGGTCCTGTGGATCGTCAAGTTTAATTTCAACATCTTCATCATCCTCATCAGTGAAGGTATGAACTAGGTAGTTAGGAGACTCAGCACCGACATATTGAAGAATATGACACACGTGCAACGCCTGGGAATCATTACTTATGAGACGTGACGCCAACCAGTGGCTTTTTCAATCCAGTTCTGAGCATATACTCTTAAAACAGTGGAAGAAGTGCAGACTGATTTAGAGGTGTTCAGTCCTCTACCGTTAAATAATAAATGTATGTGTATCTGTGTGTGTGTGTGTGTGTGTGTGTGTGTGTGTGTGTGTGTGTGTGTGTGTGTGTGTGTGTGTGTGTGTGTGTGTGTGTGCTTATCTATTTGTACTCACCTATAACTCTTGTCCCCGCCTCTTCACCGTGTATGAGTGTGTGTGTGCGTGCGTGTGTGTGTGTATGTGTGTGTGTGTGTGTGTGTCTGTGTGTGTGTTGTGTGTGTGTGTGTGTGTATGTGTGTGTGTAATTACCAATATGTGGTAAGTACACCCACACACCCTTGCCTTTTCGCTGGTTGCTACTACGTCCACTCTCTCCTGGCCTCGAGAGCCTTATCATACCTGTGTGTATGCATCTATGTATGAATCATGCGTCTACCATTCCATTCTCCAGATATTTCAACTTCATGACCACTTTACAACTGAAGAAATACTTCCTAACTTTCTATGACTCATCTGCGTTTTCAACTTTCATTTATGTACCCATGTTCCTCTTTCTAGTCTTTCAAACAGTCTGCTCCTGTCAGCCTTATCAATTGCTCGTATTTAAAAATTATAATAATAATAATAATAATAATAATAATAATAATAATAATAATAATAATAATAATAATAATAATATATTTCGACATGATACATGTTTGTACAAAGGAATATAATAGTTGTGTGTGCATGCCAAAAATCACTTTATATGCAGAGCATTTCGGGCAAACTTAAAACTAACTTAAGATTAATAAGGCAATAACAGTAGCTATGGTCATTAGATGAGTTACAGTGAATACAATAGAGCTGAGTATTCTATTATGTCATGCTATATGGCTTTAATAAGTCTTGTAGAGAAAACGAACAGTTCTGATTATTAACCTTAGGCGGACACAATGGAGTGATTAACATATGAGATGAATACAGATATTAAGAGTAAGTATATATTGCTTATATTAATTATAAAGTTTTACCTATTTTCATGATATTGAGCAAATGCATATATAGCTTTTACAAATGTATTTATTATGGGCTGGGGTAGATTAAGGAGATAAGGTGGTTTTTTTAACTGTAGTTTTAAAAATGCTGGCTGAGTCAGTGGTTCTGGAGATTTCTGGCAGAGTTCCAGATTTTGGATCCTTTTATGTACAATGAGTTTTTGAAAAGTTTGAACCTGACACGAGGAATGTCATATACGCTTTTGTGCCTAGTGTTGTGTCTATGTAACTACCAAGAAAGCGTTTCAGGTCGGGATTTATATCAGAATTGATTGTTCTGTAAACGTAGGTTGCACGACAGTACGAGTGAATGATGTCACCAGTAGTTCTTCTTTCCTCTATTGTCATTACACTGAGTTCCGTTAACCTCTCCTCCAGGACTAGTCTCGTTGCAAACCTCGGCACTTTTTACAATTTCTTAACATTCTTGACCTGGCGTGGGTTCCATACTGGTGCTGCATACTCAAATATGGGTCTCTACGTGCCCGTGCGCGCTTGTGTATGTATGAGTGTTTGTAAGTAAACACTATATACTCGACCCCCTTCCCGGAGGGGACCCTTGATGCTGATGAAGGGATTTTGATCCATTAATTAAAGCTACCGTCTCTTTCCTTTGATCAGACATGATTTCCTCTCGTTCCTCAAATGCTATATGTGACCTCCTACAGGTTTAACGCTTCCCTATGTGTATCATAATAATATGACTTCCCCACATCATTTCAGAACTACCAAGTGATCATCGTCACAGTTTCTCATAAAGTAAAACTAAACAGCAAATATCTTCGAGGAATATTATGTAGTGAATCAATGGTGGCGGCGGCGGTGGTGGTGGTGGTGGTGGTGGTGGTGGTGGTGGTGGTGGCGGCGGCGGCGGCGGTGGTGGTGGTGGTGGTGGTGGTGGTGGTGGTGTGGTGGTGGTGGTGGTGGCGGCGGTGGTGGTGGTGGTGGCTGTGGTGTGGTGGTGGTGGTGGTGTGTGGTGGTGGTGTGTGGTGGTGTGGTGGCTGTGGTGGTGGTGGTGGTGGGTGGTGGTGGTGGGTGGGTGGTGGTGGTGGTGGGTGGTGGCCGGCGGGTGGTGGTGGTGGTGGCTGTGGTGGTGGTGGTGGCGGCGGCGGTGGTGTGGTGGTGGTGGTGGTGGTGGTGGTGGTGGTGGTGGTGGTGGCGGCGGTGGCGGTGATGGTGGTGGTGTGGTGGTAGCGGTGGCGGTGGTGGTGGTGGCGGCGGCGGGGGGGGCGGGGCGGCGGCGGCGGGGGGGGTGGCGGCGGTGGTGGTGTGGTGGCGGCGGTGGTGTGTGATGGTGGCGTGTGGTGGTGGCGGTGGTGGTGGTGTGGCGGTGGTGGCGGTGGCGGCGGTGGTGGTGGTGGCGGCGGTGGTGGTGGTGTGGTGGGGCGGTGGTGGTGGTGTGTGGTGGTGGTGGTGGCGGCGGGTGGTGGTGGTGGCGGCGGTGGTGGTGGTAGTGGTGGTGGCGGTGGTGGTGGTTGTGGTGGTGGTGGTGGCGGCGGTGGTGGTGGTGGTGGTGGTAGTGGTGGTGGCGGTGGTGGCGGTGGTGGTGGTAGTGGTGATGGCGGCGGTGGTGGCGGCGGCGGTGGTGGTGGCGGTGGTGATGGTGGTGATGGCGGCGGTGGTGGTGGCGGCGGTGGTGGCGGCGGTGGTGGCGGCGTGGCGGTGGCGGTGGCGGCGGTGGTGGCAGTGGCGGTGGTGGTGGCGGTGGTGGTGGTGGCGGTGGTGGCGGCCGGGGTGCTGGCGGTGGCGGCGGCGGCGGTGGTGGTGGCTGTGGTGGTGGTGGTGACGGCGGCGGTGGTGGCGGCGGTGGTGGCGGCGTGGCGGGTGGTGGTGGCGGCGGTGGTGGTAGTGGCGGTGGTGGTGGCGGTGGTGGTGGTGGCGGTGGTGGCGGCCGGGGTGGTGGCGGTGGCGGCGGCGGCGGTGGTGGTGGCTGTGGTGGTGGTGGTGGTGACGGCGGTGGCGGTGGCGGCGGTGGTGGTGGTGGCGGTGGCGGCGGTGGTGGTGGTGGCGGTGGCGGCGGTGCTGGCTGTGGCGGCGGAGGTGGCGGCGGTGGTGGTGGCGGTGGCGGCGGTGGTGGCGGTGGTGGCGATGGTGGTGGAGGCGGTGGTGGCGGTGGCGTTGGTTGTGGCGGCGGTGGTGGAGGTGGCGGCGGTGGTGGCAGTGGCGGCGGTGGTGGCGGCGGTGGTGGTGGCGGTGGTGGCGGTTTTGTTGGTGGCGGTGGTGATAGTGCTAGTGGTATTATTATTATTATTATTATTATTATTAGTAGTAGTAGTAGTAGTAGTAGTAGTAGTAGTAGTACCCAGGTGGAGTCACTGCTGGATCAGGACATAGTGGCACCTTAGTGGATCTCCTCAAGTACCAAGTCTTCACTAGCTGTGGGAAAAGTCAACTCAATCTGCCCAAATCATCAGACTAAATTCCTCTATTTACCAAAAATTACCACGTAACTAATAGAGGGTGAATTTTCATAAAGTAATATTTTACTTAGAGTAATTTAAGTGAATTAGTTTTGGTTATGTTATGCTTGTTTAGGTTATGTTAGTTTATCTAATAGGAGGTTAATTTTGCTTAGCTTATTTCAGATTATGTTAGTTTAGGTTTGTTACAAAAAACCCGATTCTAAAACCTTACAGATCTCCAGTAACAGCATCCAGCCTGTTACTGGGTTTTCGTAACAATTAGTCAGTATCCTTGTCCAATTATCCATTAGAATTCAGTATGATTCAATAGTGCTTCAGGATTACAACTGGTAGGCTACTAACTAGATAAATTAAAATTTAATAAATTTATTAAGTATCGTCTAGAGGTATATCATCAAATTAAATTAATCACAGTAATCAACAAAATAAGAATAATCACTTCTCTCATATACAGTAGTATTGTGCTGAAAGCACATATCACATTTATAATTCTTAAGTACCGTCATCGTACGTTAACATTTAATAAGATATTACAAATATATACAAGTATGTTTGTGTGTATGTGTGTAAGTGCTCTGAGTAGTTCGCTATGTCTCACGACTCGACTAGACTTTAATAAGTGACTGACAAAGTTCTCTCATAAACTAACTTCTTGACCAACTGGCAATCAGAACAGTCTGCTTGAACAATAAAAAGAATGCTAAGCCCAATAGCAATATAACAAGCAACTGCGACACAGAATCAGGAACAAGGAGATAATATAACGACACTAAGTAGGGACCAGCAGCAGATCCTCCACAAAAGTCACAAAACTCCCATACTACTGAATCTAAGTTCAGCATAAGGAAATCCCTGACTGTGATAATACACAGATACCAGTACAAGTTAGGTCAGAAGCTACAGCTCAGGGCCTGAGTTGTTTAGAGTGTCTAGGCGACACACAACCTCAGTACAGCGTCGAAAATCACTAAGTGCATACAATGTTCTGTGAACAGAGTCTCACAGAACTAACAATAATAATGAGACAAGAGACGATCTTCCAACAAGGGCCAATAAGGGAGATTTAGGCACTTGTCAAGAATACGTCCAACCACCAAGCGAGTCTAGACCAGACTGCATACTTCAGGCGAGATGAGGACACCCCCCCCCCTCGATCACGTGATAGCTCCGTGGGTCGCTGCCCAGCAAGAAGCCGGCAGGGAAACGAGCAAAGAGCGATAATTACAGTAGTTAGACAATCAATACTTGAACTGAGCACATAATATGTTACATCCTACCTAACAACATAACTAAGTCAAATAATAATATAAAGCAATACATTTACGATTTAGCTATTATCGCAAATATAAGCAATATAAAATTATATGAAAAGATAATTATATATATACATAATAATCATTGCAACCCATTCAGGGGTTGCAACAAGGTTAGGCTGTTTTACGGTAGTTTACGTAATGTTAAGGTAGACTGCCTACCATCACACAGCAATCTAACATAAGTACTATAGAGAAAATTATACCAATATACATTCCAGTCTCAAATATGCGATCACAACAATGCAGAACAAACCAAAGGTTTCCATTCCCATGTGATTTATACATGCATATGGCGATACATCTTTATACAAGAATTTGTATTATCATTGATAAAAAAAACTTTATTAATAATATAATTTTTTTGATGGATACTGAAGAGGAATAATATTATGATAACATGTCTCGTCAATGAACACATACATAATGGACAGAGATGCAGCGTGCGTCCCCAGGCCTGAACATCTGTGGAGAGCAATAGTTACGAACAGCGATGTACTGTGTATCCAAGGCCTGTCACTTGCAAAGAGTACAAAAGAGTACAAAGAAGTAAAGCATTGTGTATCTAAAACCTGAACACCTGCAAAGAGTGTAAATATGAAAGATGCACCACCGTGCATACCAAACTTGAGTCCCTGTCTTAAAAAAAAGAAAAGAGGAGCGATGTAATAGGCTTGAACACCTGTGGAAAAACAAAGAGATGTACAATATGGATCCCAAAACCTGGGTGCTTGTAAAAAGCACGGAGATACCCTGTGCATCTCAGGAATTAGAATCTGTAAAAGTGCAGAGATGTACTGTGCGTCCCAGGCCTGAGCACATGTAAAGAACACAATGATACTTCAGCTCTTTCGGCTGTGAGCCAGGTAAAAACCTCGTTATTGTTTCATTTCACAAAAGCCCTTACTGCGAGACAAACAAGCGCAATATCCTAAGCAACGACCGATCACTTTCTTCACGAGGAGAGCAGCGCGCGGGCCTTCCCACTGCAAGACCCGCCTGCAATTCTCTTAATAGGTCCTAAACAAAACTTCTTTGTGTTTTATCGTTCTCTCAAGCTTTCATCCTTTTATTGTACATCCGACGTCGCCATTTTTGCCCGGAATCAAAGGCGCACACCTTTTCTTATTTTCTGAAAATTCACAAAAATAGGGAAGACCTCCATATTTTGATAAGCATTCGGAACTCCAAAGACGGACATAACCAATACCTCTTCTCCCCAAACACCGTTTCATCTCAGCAGCCAAAGAAAAGAACAAAGTCCTGCCGCTACTGTCTCCAGCCTGTTCTCGCATTTGTCCAGAATATGCTAATTCGAGATGCGTCTTAGAGATACGAGAACCCACTTTCGTCTCAAAATTTCATCCCTCATCAAATAACACTTCAGGCGCTCGCGATTTCCAGCCTTATCCACCGGGATGGATAAGAGCCAAATTCCCGATCTCTAGGCGGATTCTGATTTAGGAAGAGGAGAGGGAGGCTGGGATTAAGCGTCGACTCTCTTAAAGTTCCATATCAACAAATGGATTGCCGACTCTCACATCTCAGCGCCTTGGAGCCTCTCTCCCCACACTTCGGGCAAGCTTTTAGCACTTGTTATTATGATTATTCCCATGACTTGCTTCAGACGCCGGATTGGTCGTGATTGAAGTGGGCTCGTGATTGGTCTTTCTTTCCTTCTCGGTATGTTTGTTGCTCTCTCT
This sequence comes from Cherax quadricarinatus, assembly GCF_026875155.1. NCBI lineage: Eukaryota > Metazoa > Arthropoda > Malacostraca > Decapoda > Parastacidae > Cherax > Cherax quadricarinatus. The sequence continues at coordinate 21,701,147 of NC_069426.1, forward strand.
TTCTCTTTCTCTCTCTCTATCTTTATATTTATCTTTCTATCTGCTTATCTCATTTAATTGTTCTACAGGATTAAGGATGAGATCGCAGATATACCATATAAGTTTCCAGCTATTTTCTTACCTAAGAAAAGCCCTGGTTCTTGAATAGTATATTATAGCTAAAATAAATGTTTGCACCTTATTAAATATTACTCAACAGTAAACAGGGAGAGGGTGAGGTTGAAGCTATCTGTCATTAAGAGTTTGCCTTTAATCGTCTGATTGCATATCTCAAGATTCTTTGTTTTGAAAACAAGTTGTTGATACTAGTCAATCATGGAATGAATGATTGCTGATATAGTGATGTCTCTAAGAAGGGTGCTGTCAGAGTCAAATGTCCGATGGCTGCACAACTTGCTGTAAAATAGCTACTCTCTTCAGTAACTACGATGGTAGAACTTGATTCCATGTTCTTTTTCCATTAAAAGTAATTTCAAAATTATCTATCCGACTAAGAGGAGTAGACGTTAGAGATGTGTCACCGGGCACATCACCTAGTCCAGAAGATGGGATTAAGTCGTTTGAGAATGAAAACTATCGCCTAGCACAGTTCAGTGACCAGTCAATACAATGGAGCAAGATCATCAAAGAAAGTAGTGACGTAGTTGGAGTGTTCATCTAAAGAAAATCCTATTGCAAATCTTAGGATTATGACGAAGAAAAATACCATATTATTGTAGAAAATATTTCCGAATCTCAAGTCCAATCATCAGTGCTAAAAACTGAAAGAAATATTATGTGACAGGCGAGCTGATTCAAAGAATAAAGGTAAATATTCTATACGAAAAAAAAAACTCATAACGGAATTAAATTACAGCCCTAACCAAGCAATGTTACAGTAAGCAAACCAGTTCACTAACATAATTCATAAACTTCTGCCACCCACACTTATACATTTGTCCAACATGTGTATAAAGTTCAAGACAAATTATTCGTTTGACAAAGAGCACACACTATTTTTGTGAAAAATATTTTTACTTATAAGATTATGAACAATATTCTTCAATAAAAAATTGTCAAGTTAATAGATACCAGAACTCAAATTTGAAATATGTTGTGCATCAGGCTTAATAAGAGATGATTCCACAATATCTCGTTGAACTGAAGAATTAAAGGGAAGTAATTCTTTGGCATTAGTCCAGTCTACACAATAGTCTGTATTGCACATATGAATGAACAAAGAACTGGATTCTTGTCCAGTAGTTATTGCATATCGATTTATATATATAGTTGTAATATTGATATAATGTATTATGATATAAATATTCCTCTTCCTCCTCCATATGTCTCTCTTCCTCACTCTGGGATAATGGCAATATCTTCAAAAAATCCATTTATCTTGTGTAAGGGATAAGCTATTCCGAGAAAGATCAAGTTCTAAGTGACAGTAATTCTAGTTTTGTTGGAACGAAACTGTTGAAGTTCCCAGAGCTCAAGAATCACTACCGGAATGTTTGACGATATCCTTATTGTCGTACTGAGTCTCGCAGGTGAGGCTGACAGATTTCAACACCTTATATGAGCACTATCCTGCGTGATGGAATGTGAAAAGGAAAAAGTTGTCTTTGCTCTCAATATATAGGTATAATGTTTGTCAGGAAACAGGAGAAGTGTTTCCTGACGCGGGTCTTAGTCATATGATGACCCACAGCTGGAGAGTTTGGTCATCTGACCGAGGCCTTCTGCTGGCTTACCGGTCCACCCCTTTAAAAACTATAGTTAATATTATAACCATTTTTAAGTTTATCCCAATATGTTAGTATTACATGAAGCAGGGCAGCAGCACGGTGCTGATGTATTAAATTTTATATTTTAATACAAAAAATCATTAGGAAAGTCACGAGCAGACTGTAACACCTGCTGTGGGAAAGAGTGAAGAGCTCTTCTGTGACATACAGTATTGATAATGTATAGTAAGTGTGAAATGCATTCTCTTGGTTAGGAGTAGCAGCTTTAATACCTACCAAGGAGACATCTCCAGAGTGGTCACCAATCATATCTTTCCTAGTAAAGGGAGAAATAAAATGCTTTTGGATAGGAGTATCCATATTAGGTGTACCTGGGTCACATAACCCAGAAGACAAGACACCCAATCCCAGTTCATCGCTCTCCAGACTGAAGCAAGCAAGGCAGAACGAGCCATTTCAGATATAGTTATGATAATAACACTAAGGGGAAACAGGCAGGATGAAAACAATTAGATTCATCAAAAACCTGCTCATTTGTACAGGTAGAAATGACGAGGAGATTCTTACAAATTTCCAGGAACCATTAATATCATTACCGTGCAAGAATGGTATATAATACCGACAAGATGAAATTAAGACACATGTGTCTTAATTTCATCTTGTCGGTATTATATACCATTCTTGAACAACTTGTCAGACACTGCAACATCATGGAATCTTGATTCTGAGGACATGTACATAACTTTCACAACTACGACAACTACTACTACAACTAACCCATCTCTTTGGGAAGGACCTACTTCCACTGGGGAATCCCGCCTACCAGTGACTATGCCCTCGTCTGCTACACCTGACGTTACTGTATAAGCACCAGGCTCTTTGCTTCTGCTTCAGAATCTCCACGATTACGGTGCTCTTCGCACCTACTCCAAGGTTGAGGGACTGATTACCTCATCTTCTGTAGATAGTCCTACTGTCTTCAAGCTATGTCCTAGAATTTGTATTGATAAAGCCACTGGATGGCGAAACGTCTACAATAAAGATACCCAGATGTTGCACATGTGTCTTAATTTCATCAATATCATTACCAATAAGAAACCGAGTTCCTTTCACTGGAAATTTCTAGGATAGCCCCGGTCACCACATATCCCGTATAAAACTTACTCTATATTCGCTAAGTCAAGGAACCACTGAGGTGGCCCCCCTCACAACTCTAACAGAGCATCCATTTAGAAATAGACTATTAGACTGACCACGTGGCAACACGCCTTCCTTAATCAACCCTTCTTCCTAGATCATAGTAAGATATGAAACTGTATCCTTGTAACTATGAACATCAACTAGATTACCAATCAAGGAAAGGCCTACTTTAGCAAGACTAGAAATGACTAATAGCCACGAGGCTGTTTCTGCTTGGGTTATGGTGCAGATTGTACTTGGTGACGTTCATCGTGTAAACCATGTCGGTCATTCTTATCCTAGGCCTGTCTCTCTAGCTTAAAATACTGGTCCTCCTACAGTAAAAACAGTATAGCTGATAAGATTTAGTCTTGGAAGAACTACGTTTTTCCTTAGACTCAGTAATTGGCTGAGTAGTTTTAAGTAGGTGTAACTTGTTTTGTATGACAGGAGAATAACACATGGTGTTTCTTCTCTACTGATTGTGTTCCCAGTCTCATGTTATATAATGTTCTGATTAATGCTTTCCTAAATGCTCTACCTACCTCGCTAAACATATAGCTATAAGCTATGGTAGTGACATGATCCATACAACAGGCCATACGAACCATTCTTAACGAGGTTCAAGTAATTTGAAATCGACCAAGCCTCGTTATGTTCAATCTTAAATATTTTGGTAAAGACGTACCGTTCAATAAATCCTTCATACCACAACTAAATAAGAAATGCAAAGATAGGCTAAATGATCTCAAAGCTGTCGCTGGCTACAACCCCAACTATGTTGCTAATATGAGAATAGAGAATTATGCACATAGCCTTTATTAGATCCTTAATTTATTATGCTTCGCCCATGTTAATATTGACTAAGGAAAATTCTCTCCGGCCCTTGGAGCTAATGCAAAATGAAGCCTCAGAATTATTCTTGGCTGTCCTATATCTACCAAGATTCTAATATGAGAAAGGAACAAGGTGTTCCTAGTATCAGAGATAGAATGATTGAGATTAACACTGTATTTGGTATTATAATATTAAGAAATGAACTAGATACTATCACAAATCATACTAAATGGGTTGTGAAAATATGCAAATAAAGTTTTATAACCTGCACGAACTGCATCACGGTAGAAAAAGGAGCATTTCACCCCTCCATAGAAGTCATATTAATTTAATAACTGGTACCAGTAAGCTCCTCAAAAGAAGCTCATCACTAGTAATCCCTTCCTTAAAACACTTACAAAAGGAAATGCTCAAGAAGAAATTTCTCTCTTAACTCTTAGCAATAATTTATCACAAGTTACAGACAGTGGGGGATTTCAGCAGTAATCTACTGGCAGGGCTGCATCTGTTCTTGTTGCCACCTCCCTAGATCAGGAGTGCAACGGACAAGTGTAATAGTAGCAGCAGCAACACACACAGCAAGAGGCATTCTTGAGCTTCGCCAGTGCTCGGGCTAATGCCCAAAGCTGGAGTGTGACTCCAAAAGGATCCTGTAGTGCTTGCTGCCTTTGCACCTCCTGACATCAGTCTGCTGCTATGCAGCTACCACACCATTCGAGCCCAGTGTGGGCGGGGTTTCCAGCAGCCCATGGTGTCTAGTTTCTCCCTCCGAGCCCAGTGGGGATGGGGAAGAGGGCTATGCCTGTGGACAGCTAGTCCCAGATGACGAGGAGATACTTGTACCTCCTCCCATGGCAGACATTGGTTTGAGACACTCTCTCAACAGAGAGCCAAGGCTGGGCCACCTTTTGGAAAAGGCCCGGGCTGGACGATTATACCGGCGAATCTACAACAGAACAGAACCTCCCTGGATAATAACGATAGGAACTATGTTGAGTTAGCCATATTATTATTATTATAATCAAAAAGAAGCGCTAAGCCACAAGGGCTATACAGCGCTGCAGGGTAGGGAAGGAAGCGAGGGTATTGGATGGCAGAAGGGAGGAGGGATGATCAGTAGGTTACAGAAAACAGCGGGGCAGGGGATAGTACGGGGGTAGAGGGTAGCAAGAGATTGAAGTAAAAAGGGCTGAAGGTATCAGAATTTGTGAAGTAAGTCAGTTGTTGTCAAAAAGTCAATGAGAGAGTCTGGATGAAAGGTGGGTCCATCAGCGAGAAGGGAAGGTAAAGAGAGAGCAGCGGAGCGAAGACGACGACGGAGGTAAATTCTGCGTGCTCGTTGATAAAGTGGGCAGTCCAACAGAATGTGGCTGACTGATAATGGAACTTGGCAATTCTCACAGAGAGGAGCAGGGCGCCTCTCCATGAGATATCCATGAGTAAGACGAGTATGGCCAATGCGAAGACGGGGGAGAGTAGTCTCCCAGCCTCGACACTGGTGATAAGACGGCCAGTAACCTATACTCGGTTTAATAGATTGAAGTTTGTTGCCGAGCATAGTAGACCAACGTTGTTGCCAACGGGTGTGAAGGTGGGAAGATATTGTAGCAAAATAGTCCGTAAATGGAATACCTCTACATGAAACTGGTAGGTCATGTACTGCTGACCGCGCAGCAGTGTCTGCCTGTTCATTGCCCTGTACGTCAACATGACCAGGGACCCATCAAAAAACAATATCTTTATGCTTGGTAAAGATGCGGCATAGCCAAAGTTGGATACGGAGGACTAAGGGATGAGGTGTATCAAATTTCTGTATAGCCTGTAAAGCACTAAGGGAGTCTGAGACAACCACAAATGATGACACAGGCATAGATGCAATACGGATAAGTGCTGTAAGGATGGCATACAATTCAGCAGTAAAAATACTAGCAGAAGATAGTAAATGCCCTTGTACGACGCTGTCTGGAAACACTGCTGCGAATCCTACACCATCAGAAGACTTAGAGCCATCTGTGTACACAGCAATGGCATGAGAATGAGAGTGAAAGTGGTCAAGAAAAAGAGAGCGGGAAGTGACCATAGACAGTTGGGCTTTCGAGCAAGGGAGAGAGAAAGAACAGACTCGAACAGCTGGAACTTCCCAGGGGGGTAGGGAAAAGTGAGATGCTGCATGTACATAGAAAGATGGTAATTGAAGAGAAGACAAGAGTGAATGAAGGCGAAGAGAGAAGGGACGGAGTAAACAGGGGCGGCGAACAAATAAAGAATGTCTACTAATATCAGTGACCATTCTATAAATGGAAGGATTGCGGAGATCATGAGAGCGTACATAGTAGCGAAGGCAATGGGCATCACGGCGATCGGATAAGGATGGAACGTTCGCTTCTGCATAGAGGCTCTCGACAGGGGAAGAGCGAAAAGCACCAAGGCATAAACGTAATCCTTGGTGATGAATGGGGTTAAGGCTAGAGAGAGTAGCAGGAGATGCCGCTGAATAGATCTGGTCACCATAATCAAGTTTCGATAAAATAAGGGTGGAATGTAGGCGAAGGAGGGTTCGACGATCAGCTCCCCATGAAAGATGAGCAAGGGTTTTAAGAAGGTTCAGCCGGCTGTGACAAGTTGCCTTCAGAGAGGTAATGTGAGGTTTCCAAGATAACCTACGATCAAAGAGGAGGCCCAGAAACTTGACTGTATCACGTTCAGGGATACGGGAGCCATAGAGGTACAAAGGATGATCGGAGATGACAGAGCGTCTAGTGAAAGTAATTTGGTGGGTTTTAGTGCTGGAAAATTTAAACCCACGTGTGGTAGCCCAATTGGAAACACGGTCGACTGCATGCTGGAGAGAAACTGTAATAAGGTGACAGTCAGTGCCTGCACAGGCAATAGCGAAGTCATCAACATAGTGATGACCAAATATTTGATGGAAGACTAGAGGCCAAATCATTAATAGCAAGGAAAAAAAGTGTTGTGCTCAGAACACATCCCTGGGGGACACCTTCAGCTTGGATAAAGTCTGGGGAGAGCACATTATTAACCCGAACACGGAAATGCCTGTCAGTTAAAAAGTTCTTAAGGAAGGATGGTAGATTGCCTCGAAGGCCTAAGGAGTGGGCTTGGGCTAAAATATTATACCTCCAAGTTGTGTCATATGCCTTCTCAAGGTCAAAAAATATGGAAATAACTAAGTGGTTATTCGCAAAGGCATTACGAACATACGTATCCAAGTGTAGTAAGGGGTCTATGGTAGAACGTCCCTTACGAAAGCCATATTGACGAGTGGAGAGACTGTTGTGTGTCTCTAAATACCACACTAAACGTCTATTTACTAGGCGTTCCATCGCTTTGCAAACTGCACTGGTAAGAGCAATGGGATGATAGTGGGAGGGTTCATGTCCCTTAGTGCCTGGTTTGCGGAAAGGGAGAACAATGGCGGATTTCCACAGCTGGGGAAGAACTCCTTGTGACCAAATAAGATTGTAAAGGCGTAATAGGACTGCAAGGGCTGACTGATGTAAATGTTGTAGCATACGAATATGAATGTCGTCGGGCCCAGCTGCCGATGATCGGCAAGCTGAGAGTGTTGCCTCCAGTTCTTGAAGTGTAAAAGGCACATTATACTGTTCTTCTCTGAGAGAAGAAAAGTCCAAGGGTGCTAACTCTCTGGCGACTTTGAGGAAAGAAATGAGGGGCATAGATGGAGTCCCTGAGAAATACGGACCAGATGATTGCCAATTTCATTGGCAACATCTAGTGGGTTTGCTATATCAACATCGGCAACCCGCAGAACAGGAGCCGGGTCAGGAGAATATTTACCACTCAGTTTTCGTACTTTTTTCCAGACTGCACTCATAGAGGAAAAAGAGGTGATGGTGGAGACATAATCTCGCCAGCAAGTGCGTTTAGCGTCACGGATGACACGGCGAGCGATCGCACGCTTCTGCTTAAAATCAAGAAGTCTCTCTATGGTTCTATTGTACCGGTACCTGCCCCATGCAGCGCGTTTCAAACGTACTGCACGAGCACAAGCAGGAGACCACCAAGGCACGCATTTCTGAGAATGCCTGCCCGAAGTTTGGGGTATAGAATGAGAAGCTGCGGTTAAAACGGAGGATGAGAAGAGGTGTAAAAGCTCATCGTTGGAGGACGAAGAAGGAACCTCTCTAAAAACAGTTAGGTGTGAGAAAAGGGTTCCAATTTGCCTGATCAAATTGCCAGCGTGGGATGCAAAGAGGTGGTGAATATGAAGGGGAAGTAAGAATGATTGGGAAATGATCGCTGTCATGTAAGTCCGGAAGAACAGACCAAGTGAAGTCTAATGCGGCGGAGGAAGAGCAGACTGAGAGATCGATGCAAGAGAGAGTGTGAGTCCGAGGATCAAAATGGGTGTGAGTACCTGTATTTAAAACATGGAGGGGGTGGGTGGCAAGAAAAGCCTCTAACTGAATGCCACGGGAATCACAGTGAGACCCCCCCCAGAGGAAATGGTGGGCATTAAAATCACCAAGTAACAGAATCGGTGGTGGTAATGACGAAACAAGAAAGGCAATATCTGGAATAGATAATGCCCGAGAAGGAGAGAGATATAAAGAACAGAGCGTATACCACCTATGCAAGTGGATACGAGCTGCTGTGTAATGCAGCGAAGTACGAACAAATAGCTGATGGTACAGAATATCAGTGTGTAGAAGAAGGGCACTTTCATTAAAGGTCCCATCAGGAAAAGGATCTGAAGAATACAATAAATTATAGCCTGAGATGGGAGAGATAATAGCAGAGTGTAATTTTGGTTCCTGTAATCAAACACCAACAGGGGAAAACTGGGAGAGTAACATCTGAAGCTCACCCCGATTACCCCTGAGGCCGCATATATTCCACTGTAAATAGGCCATGATTGGCAATGATAAAGATACCTGAAATCCGCAGGTAAGGGTTCCTATGGACTAGAGGGGTTAGAAAAGTCCACATGCGGAGGAAGTGGAAAACGTTCAAGCAGCGAAGGAACAGTGTGCTGTGAAGAAAGGAGTTGCACAGATGGAGTAGAGGAGAGAGAAGGAGCGGAGGGTGGATCAGTGTCCATTGATGGTTTGGTCTCTGCAATATATTCAGAGATTGCTTCAAGTGTTTCAGAATTCAGAGACGTCGTATGGGAGACAATATTGGAAATGGTAGGGGGAGGGTGAGTAAAGATTGGAACTGTAATGGACTGTACCAAGGTAGGGGGGCGAAAGGGTGGAGGGAACTGGAGAAGCGTGGAAGGGGACAGAAGAGGCAGAAACCTGGGAGGTGGCAGAAGAGGAAGAAACTTGGGAGGGAACAGGGGAGGAAAGTACAGTACGAGGAGGAGGGTGAACCTCTACACTTGTAACAGAGCCAGTGAGAGGGGGAGAACCAGGTACAGAGACAGGGAAGGGAAAATGAGGAGGTGGAAGATGGGTAGGAGGTGTTAACGGACCTTTTTTTGACTTTTGAGAAGTAGAGGGACGATTGGAGGAGGAGTGTCATACGAGATCTCGTCGCTACTGAGGCTTGTGAGAGAGAACACGAAGAAGCGAGATCAGACTGAGACGTTGAAGTAGGGACGTCTGAGCCGAGGACAGCAAAAGAATTAGCTACAGGAGTGACTATGGGAGAGGTAACCACAGAGGTGGGTGCAGAAGATGGGATACCAGAAGTGGGGGGACGTTTTGAAACACGGGAATAAGAAACACGAGGTAGTCTCCCTTGGAGGCGGAGATGAGAAACTGCCATGGCATAAGGGAGACCTTCTGCCTCTTTGAGGTAACGGATTTCCCGCTCGTTTAAGTAGACTTGACAATGGCGAGAGTACGAAGGGTGAGCCTCATGACAATTAAGGCAAGAGGGAGGTCGATTGCAAGACGTATTAGAATGGTCATCGGCACCACAGACTGGGCATTCGGCGAAAGATCTGCAATATTTCGCTGGATGGCCAAATCGCCAACAATTTCTACACTGTTGCGGTGTAGGGATCACCCTTCGAACTTGTAACCGATGTCCTGCTACATAAACTGAAGATGGGAGTTCACAGCTGTCAAAAGTTAAACGAGCCACATTGCTAGGGTATCGTCTCCGCCCGCGGGCAGGAAGAACGTAAGTGTCTACCTTGAGGATTGGGAGATCTTGGAGTTCCAGCTGTTCAAGAATGTCAGTGCCACATGTCTGGAAATTTTGTTGAACTATGGTATGGGGCAGAATGACGGTACCACTACAAGAATTGAGGGAATGATGCTTTTCAATAGTGACAGGAACAGTATCGATATGGGAAAGACGAGAAAGCTCATGAGCCTGGGTAGCATTCTGTACGGTGATGATGCGCGTACCGCTCTTAAGAGCATGAAAAGAAATATCTTTACCAACATGGCGTAGGAGTGCCTTGCCAATACTGTGGTCAGAAAGATAGGCAGTAGAGGAAGTCGGTCGTAAAGTGAAGAATTTAGTCCATTGTGCAGTCTGAAACTGAGCGTGGAAAGGTAGTGAAGGACGTGTCGATCTTTTCTGAGAAGAACGAGAAGGTGGAGAAGTATCATCAGCAGGTAATTGTCATTGGCATTTAGGCGTGGGACCAGAGATGGTCCGACGTGGAACGGGCCGGCGATTCGAAAATTGCCGCACCGTAGAGGGAGAGGCCGGAAGCACAGTCAGAGGAGAGCGAAGGTCAGATAAATCGAAGGAGTCAGTCGAGGCCTCAGTACCTGAAGCGGGTGAGGAAACAGCACCGGCAAGAGGTACAGAGGCATGAGGAGTGTCCGAAGAGTGGTCCAAAGACGAGGCGGGGTCAGAACGGGGTGCGGTATCAAGAAGGGGCACAGGGGTAGCAGGTTCATGGACTAGGGCTGCCATGGTTAGGTTACTTCTTTCTTTTTGTTTTTAAGAAAAAAAAGAAAGAAGAAAAGAAAATAAAAATAAAAAAAAGAATAAAAAAAAAGGGGGGACCGGGGAGGGATAGTTCCTAGGAGGAATGAAAGGGCCAGAAATCTCCCTCCACGCCCAAGAGGACCTCAGCACCGCAAGTAGCGCAGATGCAGCATGGAACCCGTGCCATACCCTCCCCATCATGCCAGTAAACCGGCAATCCGGGATAGCAACCTCACATCTGCCGAGCTACCTCGGTGGACAAAAGAGAGGGCGGCCGGAAATCCACACAAAGCATACCTCCTTCGGCCACCACCCCCGGAATTCGAAAGGTGGCTTCCAGAGATACACCCGTCGCCCGAGAGACACCCAAAGCCACCCTCCGGGATACCGGAGAGGGATCAGGACATCCCCAGGCAATCCAGATTCCACTGCAAACTACGCCACCGCCAAGAACCTCAACGGAATGGGATGGACCCCGGTACCCTTTCCCCTACCTAGGAACTAGTGTGCCTGTGGAAAAAAAAAAGGCCAAAAAGGAAGGACAAAAGGAAGGGGTGGGGAGGAGGAGGAGGAAAGGAAAAAGGGGAGGATGGGGAGGATGGGATAGGGAACGGGGGATTGGGGGGTAATTAGGTTCGGTCTGAGGAAGTAGACCGACAGGTCTAATTCCTAAGACCAAGAGCCTCTTCACCACGCCAAGGAGCCCCCCTTGAAGAGGAGAGTTAGCCATAAAAAATAATAAATAGGCATCTACGTTGCACAATGAATTGTGTATGTCATGGAGCCTCCCTGATGATTTATTTTGTTTAACTCAGTAGCAGTGTGCTAGTGAGCTAATGTAAACTGGAGTGTGGTTTTTTTTTTTTTTTGAGTAGATTGTAAGTTATATATAAGTTACTATTATTAATATAGATATATTTTTGTATTGGTGAGTTTTTGTCCTTCCTTCCTAATAATAATTATTATTTAATATATGAGTACATGCTGGCCCAAGGTTTGCTGTGTTTTTCAGAGTAATTTTATATAAAACCCCTAGACAGCAGTGTGAGCAGCCTTTAGGACCCAGGAACATTTTATTTAAGTTAAGACATCAAAGTCGTAACATTTATCTTATTCAGTTATTATTGATTTTTTCGATCTTTTCGTTTTCATAAGGAGGAACCAGCCTTATCAAACACTCGTCTGATAGAGCTGTTGAACCTTCACAATGATAAAGTTTATAAAATATCCAAAAAAATAAGTTCCCTGAAGGAAAAATGTAGACTATAACTTTGGAGAATCTGTTGCAGTGGCCAGACTTAGGCTTGGTTACAAGTCCTTCTGGTAGTTTGGCACACACACATGATGATCAAAGCAAATACAAAGTATGTGGTCAGCCCTATGGTCACTATCCTGAACTCTGTGTGCTTAATTATCCACTTGTTCAGGAATAAAAAGGTATACAGTATAATAACCAATCATAAATTTACTTGAAACAAATAAGTCAACTGTAGATATAAATCCAGATGAACTCAGGTTCACCTTTTCGTGGCCTAGTTCTTAGGTCTTTTGTATATCCATACACTCTTGCACTACCGTCCACATGATGTATATGGGGGCACAAAAACTAGCCGCTTCAGCAGCGACATCTAATCTAATCTATTACTTATTTTTTGATGAGGCTTAACAAATTATTTAGAATTAGAATTACTTATTTGAACAAAGTATCTCTACATAATGGCCCTCGTCTGATAGAGCTGTTGTACATAATGCTCTAGAAGAGTTGTCATAGTTTATTTCACAGCTTTGAATGCACTACTCCCTTGTTGGCCTATTATGAGTAATTAAAATACAGAAAAATAGAGTCCATGAACATATGAAACAAGAACTACATTATTAAATAAATCAATAATTTATTACTAGTTGCTCTCCAGTGGGAGTTTTGGCTGAGTGCTGAACATCAGCGTTTTGCATAAAATTAGCAATATTTCATTTAATATTTCCAAGGGAAAACAAATTCAGCGTTGAGTCACAGGATATGAAGACTTCCACACACTGTCAAATATTTACAATTAATGTAAAATTATACATAGAGGTATCTTAAGGAGTCATATAAAAAAATTTTGATAATCTTAAAGTAAGAAATTTAATATCTTTGATCCTTGGATGTGTAACACTGAAAAGAATAATTAATCTATAAATACATGTACAGGTGGTGTCATATATAATCGTAGTCTACAGTTAGTCTATAGAATGTTAGTGCCGCAGACGCTGATTCCCGGTTCAAATACCCGTTCGTTTGCCCACAGGGCATAGCTAGTCAGTTGAGATGTAGACGGCAGAGGGAACAGACATACTAAATGACGGCAGACCATAACTGATAATAAAACACAGGGGAAGAGCAGATGTGCGTTCTCTAAACCACCCACTCAGTCAAAACACAAAACGTCACAACAAATATGGCAGCACAACACAGGCTCATGCAACTCTAACATTAAAATCCCCTCAAAGGAATATGGAATGTGTGCAAGTTTATAGGCAAGTCTCCCTACGACCAGCCTTTTACCTGGAACAACGTCGTTGGATTTTACTAGAACCCCCTCGAGACCCAACACAAAAGAAGAAATACAGGTTTACTGGTATATTCCAACATAAACTGTACTTTACATGGTTTACACAAAAAAAGAGAGGAAGGCCAAGTGTCTATTGACAAGTGCTTTTGACAACTAGTAACTACTACTACTACCACTACTACTGCTACTACTACTACTACTACCACCACTGCTACTACTACTACTGCTACTACTACTACTACTACTACTACTACTACTACTACTACTACACACACCTGTCCACCTTTGGTGTCCTACAGTAACCGAAACAGACAGTAAGCAACTAATTGCTGATTGTGAAGACACACAGCGCTCCAGACGCCTGCTCGCCTGGCGGAATACTTGAAAACTGCTCGCAGCTGATGCCACACACGCCAGTATGCCTGCAGACAGACTTAACAGAAAGTGAGAGTGAGAAAGTGAATCGCTGAGGATTTGCCCAGGCCAGCGTCACAGTATGGAAAAGTGAAAACAGCCAATAAACAGCGTAACAAACAATGACATCATACGACGTTATAATGTGTTGTTCTGTCAATGGCATAAGTCAGAACATACGAGCATCCACGTAATGGATGTGTTTATTATGAAGCCACAGATCTCTAGACATGTTCAACTCTACCTATCACTCACAAACACTAATTATGTCATAGTAATAAATAATACAATATATCCTAAGCACAGAACAAGTTTTTATTCATTCTTTATCTTGGAATATTCCAGCCCCGAGTATTTAAGACTAATGGAAATAAATGATTATACAAACATATACTATAGGTTTATTAAGAAAAACTAGACAGTGGTACGTATAAATTTGACAGCGATTGAGAAAACTGTGTATTGTGTCACAATGCTTGGGTAAAAAGTGGACAAGGCAGTGAAAACAAGAACATGCTAAATGTTCTATGTTAAAATGTAGCTTGGCTGGGTTCTTTCAGCTCACTACCCAGACAATCTATATCGGTAATGAAAATGATTCCTACAAAAGTGAAAGTACACAGTAGATTTGTTGCTGAGAAATGGAACAAAAGAGAGATAGTTTATATCTATAAGAAATTCATCATTCAGTCTCAAATGTAATATTTCACAGTGTACTGACTGGGAACTCGATTGTGTGTGCGAAATACGGAATCCTGTTGTTGCAACAACTGCAGAGGCCTATGTTCCTCAGGAATGAAGATTAGGGATTTATATGAAAAAATGATGTGTAAAACAAATGACATTTCAGGACTCTCGTTTCACACACGGAGGACCCGGGTTCGATTTCAGGCGGATGGAAATATTTCGACGTGTTTCCTTACACCTGTTGTCCTGTTTACCTAGCAGCAAATAGGTACCTGGGTGTTAGTCGACTGGTGTGGGTCGCATCCTGGGGGACAAGATTGAGGACCCCAATGGAAATAAGTTAGACAGTCCTCGATGACGCACTGACTTTCTTGGGTTATCCTGGGTGGCTAACCCTCCGGGGTTAAAAATCCGAAGAAAATCTTATCTTATCATATCTCTTAACAAAAAGATTTAAAGGCAACAAAAGGTAAAGTGTTTTCAAAGGATAATTACTTACATGCATCAGAGCCTCCAGATGCTATTGCTATTTAATAGTCAGTTTGATAGCAGAAGTAGCCTTGAGTGGATGCAATTGTTTTACAAACTCCTTTTAAAGGGAAGGGGGAGGGGGCCTTGATGCCATTGAAGGTCTCTACATAGTAGTAATTGAAGCTACTCTCCCCTACCTTGGATCAAAGATGATTACTTGACAATTCCCAATTGTGGCAAGACCTCTACGGATTTAGTGCATCCCTCAGTTTTTACGAAGGAAGATACTAGACAAATTCCAGAAATAAAAATTTAAGATCATAAGAACATAAGAACATAAGGAAGAAGGAACACTGCAACAGGCCTACTGACAAATGCGGAGCAGGTCCATATTCCCCCCCCCCGGATTACACCAATGACCCACCCCCGGGATTACACCAATGACCAACCCCCCGGATTATCCCAATGATCCACCAAGTCTGGTCATCCCCACTCAAGGATGGAGCACTGTACCAGACCCAGCAGCACAAGCAAGTCAGGTCCAACTCACACCCACTCATGTATTTATCTAACCTATTTTTAAAACTACACAACGTTTTAGCCTCAATAACTGTACTCGGGAGCTTGTTCCACTCATCCATAACTCTATTACCAAACCAGTGTTTTCCTATGTCCTTCCTGAATCTGAATTTTTCCAACTTGAAACCATTGCTGCGAGTCCTGTCTTGGCTGGAAATTTTCAGCACACTATTTACATCCCCTTTCGTTATTCCTGTTTTCCATTTATACACCTCGATCATATCCCCCCTAATTCTACGCCTTTCGAGAGAGTGCAGATTCAGGGCCCTCAGTCTATCCTCATAGGGAAGATTTCTGATACGTGGTGACGTGTACTTAGCTCGTGGTGACGTGTACTTAGCTCTGTGAAGACCTGTTTGCGCGCTCTCTACGAATTGAAGCAAGATGCCCTCCATCGAGCAACTTTACCAACAGCTTAAGGAAGAATTGAGGATGGCGAAGATGGAGATTCGGCGACTGACCGAGGAAAACAAGAAGATTCGTAGTAGTCCTCCTGTTTTGAGTCCTCAGTTCAAGAAAGGAAACTGGTCAGTGGCTGGACAGCAGGGAACGAAGTTGACGATCAAGAAGAATGGAAAGGTAGAAACGATGAAGAAGAAAGAGACTGCCGTGGAAACTGTTGTGGAAACATCTAATACATTCTCAGTGCTACCCGACGAATGTGAGTCGATTACTGGGAACGTCACGATGAACGACACCAAGGAAGGTAAGAATGTTGTTGTTGTTGGGGATAGCCAAGTTAGGTATATGGATAGGGCGTTCTGCTTGAAGGACAGGAGTAGGAGACAGAGAGTTTGCTTTCCTGGGGCAGGGATGGAGGATATTGTTAGCCGTCTGGATGACATAATGAGAGGTAATGGGAGCAATCCTATTATCTGTCTCAGTGCTGGAGGCAACGATGTTGGCAGACGTAGGAGTGAAGACCTGATTAGCAGGTATAGGTCAGCAATAGAAATAATTAGGAGGAAGGGTGGTAACCCTGTCATATGTGGCATTTTGCCAAGGAGAGGAGTTGGAAATGAATGGTTGTCCAGGGCAATTGGTGTCAATTGCTGGCTGGACAAATACTGTAAGGAAAATGCGGTAACATTCATTGACAACTGGGACCTCTTCTATGGCAGAAATGACATGTATGCCAGGGATGGGGTTCACTTATCTAGGTCTGGGGTGGGAGCACAGGCAACTGCAGTGGAGGGAGCTGTTAGGACTTTAAACTAGGAATAGTTAGTGGTATGGGTTTTGGCAGGAAAACAGTGAAGTCCCAGTGTAGTAATATTATGAGTTCTAGGGGAACTAGTAATAAGCAGAACGAGGTAGATGTTGAAAAGCCAGTGACATTGGGTGATAAGGACAGTAATAGGTTTAGTAGAAAAACAGAAATGAGCAGGAAGCATAAAGAGTAAGGAGACTCTTTCAATGTTTATTATGCTAATAGCCGTAGTGCTAGGAATAAGATGGACGAGTTGAGATTAGTTGCTAGTGCAGGTAACATTGATGTATTTGCCTTAACTGAGACGTGGTTTAATTCAAAAAGTCGAGACATGCCTGCGGAATGTCACATTCAGGGTTTTAAATTGTTCCAAGTAGATAGAAGTATCGGGAAGAGGGTGGGGCGGCATTGTATGTCCGAGATCGCCTGAACTGTTGCATAAAAACGGGTATTAAGTCTGAAGTAACACATACAGAGTCTGTTTGGATAGAATTTTCAGAGGGGCATGAAAATCTGATTTTAGGAGTGATATACCGTCCCCCAAACTTAGATAGGGGCCAAGGGAGACTACTATTGGAGGAAATTGTTAGGGCCACAAGGCACGATAATGTAGTAATTCTAGGAGACTTTAACTTTAGTCATATTGATTGGAATTTCTTGATTGGGAATTTAGACTCATACAACTTCTTAGAAGTAGTTCAGGATTGTTTTTTGAAGCAGTTTGTGACAGAACCTACAAGGGGAAATAACCTGCTTGACTTAGTTCTGGCAAACAATGAATCCCTTGTTAATAATTTAGAAATTTCAGAGGAACTGGGTGTTAGCGACCACAAATCAATTACATTTAGCATTGAATGGAAGTACGATAGTAGCGATAACTCAGTAACAGTCCCAGATTTTCGATTAGCAGATTACGATGGGCTCAGAGAACACTTATCATCTGTTGACTGGGGTAACGAAGAGAGCTATCAATATGACAGTTTTCTGAACACTATACATGCTGCTCAAAGAACGTTTATCCCATATAAAGAAATTAGATCAAATAGAAATGACCCAAAATGGATGAATAATAGGCTCAAATATCTACTAGGGCATAAGAAAGGAATTTATAGGCGTATCAAAAGGGGTGAGGGTCATCTTATGAATCAGTATATGACATTAAGAGGGACATTAAAAAGGGGATAAGAAAAGCTAAAAGGGACTATGAAATTAAAGTTGCTAGGGATTCTAAAACTAACCCAAAAAGTTTTTTCCAGGTCTATAGAACAAAAGTTAGAGATAAGATAGGTCCCCTTAAAAATAACTATGGGCATCTTACTGACAAAGAGAATGAAATATGCTCGATTTTAAATAATTATTTTCTCTCAGTTTTTACACAGGAAGACACTAACAATATTCCAGTAATTAATTTTTATAGTGGGCTAGAAGAAGATAAATTATGTAACATCACAGTCACTAGTGAAATGGTTGTGAAGCAGATAGACAGACTGAAGCAAAATAAGTCACCGGGTCCTGATGAGGTTTTTTCAAGGGTTCTTAAGGAATGCAAAATGGAACTCTGTGAACCATTAACTAATATTTTTAATTTATCTCTTCAAACAGGTGTAGTGTCTGATATGTGGAAGATGGCTAATGTAATTCCTATTTTTAAAACAGGGGACAAGTCATTACCGTCAAATTACCGCCCAATAAGCCTGACTTCAATTGTAGGCAAATTACTAGAGTCAATTATAGCTGAGATTATAAGAAGCCATCTCGATAAGCATAGCTTGATTAATGATACTCAGCATGGATTCACAAGAGGCCGGTCTTGTCTAACTAATTTATTAACTTTCTTCAGTAAAGCTTTTGAGGCTGTTGACCACGATAAAGAACTTGATATTATTTACTTAGATTTTAGTAAGGCTTTTGATAGAGTTCCGCACCAAAGACTGTTGAAGAAAGTGGCAGCTCATGGCATTGGGGGAAAAGTGCTCTCGTGGATAGAGTCATGGCTCACAGACAGGAAGCAGAGAGTGTCCATAAATGGGGTTAAATCGGAGTGGGGATCTGTAACAAGTGGCGTTCCACAGGGATCAGTCTTGGGCCCGTTGTTGTTTATAATATATATCAATGATCTTGATGAGGGAATTACTAGTGATATGAGCAAATTCGCCGATGACACAAAGATAGGTACGATAATTGATTCAAACGTAGATGTTATGGAACTTCAGGAGGATTTAAACAAACTCTATTCTTGGTCAGAAAAGTGGCAGATGCAGTTCAATGTAGATAAATGCAAGGTTCTGAAGCTCGGGAGTGCCCATAACCCTAGTACTTATAAGTTAAATGATGTAGAACTTACCCATACAGATTGCGAGAAGGACTTGGGGGTTATGGTGAGCAGCAACCTTGGTATAAACCTTGGTAATAAATACCGACAAGTTGGTTTAGAAAGACACGTAAGCAAACACTATAACATATTTATTAGAAAACGTTTCGGTCCTGGGACCTTGAGAAGTGATTAAGGTCCCAGGACCGAAACGTTTTCTAATAAATATGTTATAGTGTTTGCTTACGTGTCTTTCTAAACCAGCAGCAACCTTAAACCAAGACAGCAATGCCAAAGCGTACGTAATAAGGCAAATAGATTACTAGGATTTATATCAAGAAGTGTAAGCAACAGAAGTCCAGAGGTCATACTGCAGCTTTATACATCATTAGTAAGGTCTCACCTAGATTATGCAGCTCAGTTCTGGTCTCCATATTACAGAATGGACATAAATTCGTTAGAAAACATTCAGCGTAGGATGA
The DNA here is from genome assembly GCF_026875155.1 of Cherax quadricarinatus. NCBI lineage: Eukaryota > Metazoa > Arthropoda > Malacostraca > Decapoda > Parastacidae > Cherax > Cherax quadricarinatus. The sequence continues at coordinate 21,720,475 of NC_069426.1, forward strand.
CTAAATTAATACATAACATTAGAAATCTTCCTTATGAAGAAAGATTGAAGGCTCTTAAGTTACATTCACTTGTTAGACGAAGAATGAGGGGAGACCTGATCGAAGTGCATAAGTGGAAGATAGGTATTAACAAGGGGGATATTAATAAGGTCTTGAGGATATCTCTCCAGGAGAGAACCCGCAGTAATGGATTTAAATTAGATAAGTTTAGATTTAGAAAGGACACAGGAAAGTATTGGTTTGGAAATAGGGTAGTTGATGAGTGGAACAGTCTACCTAGTTGGGTTATTAAGGCTAGGACTTTGGGTAGTTTCAAATTTAGGTTGGATAAGTACATGAGTGGGAGGGGTTGGATTTGAGTGGGACTTTCACATCAGAGCTTATTTCTTGGGTAGCATTGCAAATTGGGTTGGGCAAATGTTTTGTTAGTGGGATGAATTGTAAAGGACCTGCCTAGTATGGGCCAACAGGCCTGCTGCAGTGTTCCTCCTTTCTTACGTTCTTATGTTCTTATGATCACCTTTGTCATCCTCCTTTGTACGTTTTCCAGAGCATTTATATCCATTCTGAAATACGGTGACCAGAACTGAGCAGCATAGTCTAAATGAGGCCTAACCAAGGATATATAGAGTTGAAGAACAACCTGAGGACTAATGCACTGTTGTCTTGGTTTTAGGTTACCGCTAACCAGAACTCCTAAATCCTTTTCGCAATCGGTAGTATTAAGATCTACATTATTTAGTTTATATGTGGCATGGTTATTTAACTGTCCAACATTTAGAACTTTGCATTTGTCAATATTAAACTGCATCTGCCACTTCTCCGACCATTGCGTCAGTCTATTCAAATCATCCTGGAGTGCTCTAATGTCCTCATCAGAATGAATTGGACGGCCTATTTTGGTGTCATCAGCAAATTTGCTTATGTCGCTATTTATTCCCTCATCTATGTCGTTTATGTAAATTGTGAACAACAACGGGCCCAACACTGACCCCTGAGGAACACCGCTTGTGACGTGCCCCCATTCTGATTTCTCCCCATTTATGCAAACTCTCTGCTGTCTACTTGTCAGCCATGCCTCTACCCAGGAAAAAATTTCTCCTCCTATTCCGTGTGCCCTAAGTTTCCTCAATAGCCTCTGGTGTGGAACTCTATCGAAAGCCTTACTGGAGTCCATATACACAATATCATATTCATTTCCATGATCTACTTCCTCAAACACCTTAGTGAAAAAAGTTAGTAAATTCGTAAGACAGGAACGCCCCTTTGCAAAACCGTGTTGAGATTCATTAATCAATCTGTGCCTGTCAAGATGGCTACGTATTGCTTCGGCAATTATTGATTCCATAAATTTTCCCACTATGGAGGTAAGGCTTACTGGTCTATAGTTCGAAGCCAAGGACCTGTCACCTGCCTTGTAAATAGGTATTACATTTGCCATTTTCCACTTATCAGGCACTATGCCAGTTTGTAGTGATATGTTAAAAAGATTAGCCAAAGGTATGCTAAGTTCCTCTTTACATTCCTTTAACACCCTTGCAAATAGTTCATCAGGACCTGGGGATTTGTTAGGTTTTAGTTTCTCTATTTGTCTGAGGACCATGTCACTAGTTACCGCAATCGTATACAGTTTATCATCCTGTTCTACGTAATCTATCGCTACGTAATCTACCGCTAGTATTTTCCTGGGTGAAAACTGAGAGGAAGTAGGTATTTAGAATTTCACACATATCCTTATCACTGTCAGTGATCTGACCAGAGTTACTATTAAGTGGGCCAATCTTTTCCCTAATCTTACTTCTGTATACATGAAAGAACCCTTTTCGGCTAGTCTTTGAATCCCTTGCGACCTTAGCCTCATAATCCCTTTTTGCTTTTCTTATTCCTTTCTTTATTTCTCTCTTTAATTGAATATATTTATTCCTTAACTGCCCATTCCCTCATTTGATATGCCTATATATGCCTCTCTTTTGACCAATGAGATGTTTTAATCTATTGTTCATCCATTTGGGATCATTTTTGTTAGATCTAATTTCCCTACTCGGAACAAAAGTTGTCTGGGCAGCAGGAACTATGCTCTGAAAAACGTCATACTGGCAACCAAGATCACCTACCTGACCCATAGTCAGGACATCCCAATTTAGCCCACCCAAGTAATTTTTCAGTCCCATGAAGTCGGCCAAGCGAAAATCTGGGACAGAGATTTGATTGCAGTTATCTGGGTAATTCCATGATATATTGAAACTAAGTGATTTGTGATCACTTTCCCCAAGCTCATCATTAACCTCAAGATTATTAATTAGTGAATCTTTGTTGGCAAGAGCCAAGTCAAGCAGATTGTTTCCTCTAGTTGGTTCTGTCACAACCTGTTCTAAAAAGCAATCCTGAACCGTATCAAGAAAATCACTAGACTCGAGATTTCCTGTCATATTGTTCCAATCAATTTGTCTAAAGTTAAAATCTCCCATTATCACAACATTTTCATATCTAGATGCCTTATGAATTTCGTCCCATAGCAGCTTACTGCACTCCTTATCAAGGTTTGGGGGCCTATAAATTACACCCAAAATTAATTTGTCACGTCCCTCGAGAAACTGTAGCCAAACCGATTCTGTGTTCGATGTTTCTAATCTTATATCATGTCTAATACAATTTAAATTTTCTCTGACATACATCGCCACACCACCACCCTTCCTGTTGACCCTATCAGTGTGGAATAGTTTATAACCCTGTATGTTGCATTCAGAAGGCATTTCTCTATCTTTCAGGTTGAACCAGGTCTCTGTTATATCAATAATATCTATATTACTTACACTTGCAAGTAATTTTAGCTCATCTATCTTATTTCTTAGACTCCTACTATTTGTATAGCAAACCTTAAGGGAGCAAGTCACTCGTTGCCCTCTACTATCTCTCTTTGTTTGTTGATCAATTGATTTACCATTACTAGCAACTTTATTTTGAATATTGTTTTTTAAACATATCCCTGAGGTATCCCGGTAATAACTGCTGTTTTTAACCCTAATGCTGCAGCCTGATTGTTTCCCACAAACACCCATACCTCTATAATCTATCAATTTAAATTCCTAGACAAGTCATCAATTACCCTCTCAATTGAATTGGCTAATGCAACCACTCCATCCCCAGAGAGATGAACCCCATCCCTTGCATACATATCACGTTTGCCAAAGAAAAGGTCCCAGTTATCAATGAATGGGATTGCAAGTTCTTTGCAGTACCTGTCTAGCCAGCGATTTATACCAATTGCCCTAGACATCCATTCATTGCCCACTCCCTTTCTAGGCAAGATGCTACATATGACTGGGATCAATCCCTTAGACCTAACTAGTTCTATGGCTGACCTATATTTATCCAACAGCTCCTCTCTCCTGCCCTTCCCAATGTCATTACCCCCATCACTAAGACAGATAATGGGCTTGTTCCCATTACCTGCCATAATATTATCCAACTTGCTGACTATGTCGCCAACACCAGCTCCAGGAAGACACACTGTCTGACCTTTCTGTCTGTTACAAAATGCACAGTCCATATATCTTACCTGAGAATCGCCTACTATTAAAATATTCTTACCTTGATTAGCTGGGGAATCAGTGGTACCTTCAACCTCACTCACCACTGAAGTACACTCGTTTTGGAGAACAGAGAATCGATTTCCTACCTTCACATCTTCTCTATTAGCTCTCCTCATCTTCCTTCTTCCTGAACTGTGAACCACTTGCCATTTAAGCGGCTGCCACTCTCACTGCTGGTGACCGTTCCTACCTTACCAGCTAAATCCTTCTCACACTCGTTCCCAAACTCATCTATGCGAAGCTTCAGCTTCCTATTTTCCTCCTGAAGAAGTAGAATCTCCTTCAACACATGAACCTGGGATTCTAAAGCACTACAACAAGCCATGGTATGGGTAACAGCCCACGCTAACTCCCAAGAGCTTAGGCAGGTATGACCGCACTTGACCACTGACCTCAGCGTACTGACCACTGACCTCAGCGTACTGACCACTGACCTCAGCGTACTGACCACTGAATCAGCCACTGAATCTGTTTGGTTACAGCTTCTCGAGGGCTGTGAGAACTAATTTTGGGTGTGATTTACAAGGCCCTAAATCTTGATAGGGAGTGTGGTAAACTTCTATGGGATGAAATTCGTAAGATATCTACATACGAAAATGTTGTGATAATGGGAGATTTCAACTATAGACAGATTGACTGGAGTAATTTGACAGGAAATTTAGAGTCAAATGATTTTCTTGATACGATTTAGGATTGTTTTTTAAAATAGTTTGTGACAGAGTCAACTAGAGGAAATAGCCTGCTTGACTTGGTTCTTGCCAGCAGGGAAACGCTAATTAATAATCTTGAGGTTAATGATGAGCTTGGGGAAAGTGATCACAAATCACTCAGTTTTAAGATATCATGGAATTTCCCTAATAATGGCAATCAAGACTCCGTCCCTGACGTCGAAACATTTATAGGATCTAGTGCACATGTCTTAATAGAACCTTCGATATACTCCATAACCTTTCCCTCGCCAAGTGAAACAAACTGAGTAATGATATTCTGTGATACGCAACGAGCCGGAACAGTCACTGAGAACTTTTCATCCACCTGGAATGAATTTAAATTAAAAAGAATATTCTCTATTTTCTGTAAAAAATATTCAGACAAAGCGGGAGTTAGCTGAAAAACATAATCAAAGGCATGCAAAACACATTCATATGCACAACCAAGGAGATTATTCAGATGGTGAATTAGAGCTTCTGGTAACAACGGCAGAATTCAGCTTTTTCTATGTAATATTTCACCTTACGAGCCAGTAAACTATTTATTGTCTCTCTACCGGCCTCTATATCATCACACCCAGTTACATAGGTCTCCTACAAGACTTACGTAACTGGGCAACAAAAGAATCTTCAAAATCCAAATCGTAGTAACGACTCTGATTAAACTCATCATTATCAAGAGGCATTACCTAAACAGCTCCGAGAATCGACATTAGACTAAATCAGTTCCATTATTTGGCCGCATGTGTGGATGGGGGATAACACATTATTCTCGAAATTATTAAATTAATGAGCTTCAGAAACTAGAATGAATAGAACTTACGTTGTTGACAATCAACCCAGCAGTTATAATCGCCACACATAAGATGATCATTCTTCTTTGAATGATTCTTCTTTGTGTCTTTATTGACAATGAGATGACTTATTCCCATATGTCAATGGGTCATGTTCTTCCTTGGTTGTATATGTCAGTGGGTCATGTTCGTCCTTGGATGTATTTTTCAGTAGGTCATGTTCTTCCTTTTATGTATGTCAGTAGGTAATGTTCGTCCTTGGATGTATATGTCAGTAGGTCATGTTCTACCTTGGTTGTATATGTCAGTAGGTCATGTTCTTCCTTTTATGTATATGTCAGTAGGTCATGTTCGTCCTTGGATGTTTATGTCAGTAGGTCATGTTCTTCCTTTTATGTATATGTCAGTAGGTCATGTTCTTCCTTTGATGTATATGTCAGTAGGTCATGTTCTTCCTTTGATGTATATGTCAGTAGATCATGTTTTTCCTTGGATGTATATGTCAGTGAGTCATGTTCTTCCTTGGATGTTTATGTCAGTAGGTCATGTTCTTCCTTTGATGTATATGTCAGTAGGTCATGTTCTTCCTTTGATGTATATGTCAGTAGATCATGTTTTTCCTTGGATGTATATGTCAGTAGATCATGTTCTTCCTTGGATGTATATGTCAGTGAGTCATGTTCTTCCTTGGATGTGTATGTCAGTAGGTCATGTTTTTCCTTGGATGTATATGTCGTGGGTCACGTTCTTCCTTGGATGTATATGTCAGTGGGTCATGTTCTTCCTTGGATGTATATGACAGTAGGTCATGTTCTTCCTTGGATGTATATGAAAGTCATGTTCTTCCTTGGATGTATATGTTAATAAGTCATGTTCTTCCTTGGATGAATATGTCAATGGGTCATGTTCTTCCTTCGATGTGTATGTCACTGGGTCATGTTCTTTCTTGGATGCGCATTTCAGTGGGTAATTTTTTCCTTGGATGGTTGTCAGTGTGTATGCCAGTGGATGAGGTTCTGCTTTGGAAGTTTAAGTTTGAGTGGCTCTTCCTTGGATGTTTTCACTGACCACATCCCAGTGAACTTTGTATATAGTATGAGCAATTCTCCCACTTTAGTCAAATGCTCATTAGTCACTACGACGTATAGTTAGGTTTGTAGAAGTTTCACCAGCAGAATAATGCTTACCAAAGCTTCAGGAAACGAGAAAGCTCGTCTCCTAGCGGTGAAGGGACAATATTCAAGAGATTTCCATTTAGCTGTTCCTAATTCCTCTCTGGGCACTCGACTCGACCCACAGGCCATTCGGATTACTTTTGCTCTTCGCCAATAGTCTTCGTTACAGAGGCAGTGGGAGAGGTGGGCCCCAGGTGGGGATCGAAATACAGAGACTAATTTTATTTTCTGTTTCTTTCTCCATGTGGGTTATTGCTTAGCTTGTGTATAGTTGTTCTGTTAAATGTGTGAAAATGAGATGGAGAGAGGGCAAGAAAAGCTGTAAAAATGTCTTCTTCACAATATTAAGTTGAGCAATTCATAATTAATTATTGATGAAAATTAGTTTTTTATGTTAATCTTTGTGTGAAAATTTTCAAATGTATATCAGGAAAAGCTGTTTTGCTTCTAGCAATAGGCCATATTATAAGGATTTTATTATAAGTATTTGAATGTTAATTAATATTTACCCCCTCCCCTCCCCTCCCCCTTCTCAATCTTCAAAATACTTTTTTAAAAATTTCTTAACTTAGCTACCCTTACTATGTCCTTAAAGAGGTTCACCTTATGCTGAAAGACTCTTGATCTAAATAATAATAATAATAATAACAATAATAATAATAATAATAATAATAATAATAATAATAATAATAATAATAATAATAATAATATCGCTCTGTGAAAGGTGTTGCGAGTTTCATGAAGTTATATTTATTCAATTGTGCTCAACTGCCATGAGACGGCTAGAACATGCCAGTCGAAACTGGCATGAGACTAGCCGACTCATGCCAGTCTCATGCCCTGAGCACCAGGCTAGTGATAAGTTGTTTCATCAAATCCTGCCACATGCAGTGAACTACGGAAGAGATTTTTAATCCTGATGTGGACTGAGATACATGTTTGTAAATAGTTTCGCCCGCTTGTGAATTGTTAAGCATTTCAAAATCATTTTCGAGGTTCACTGCATGTGGCTGGACTTGATGAAATATCTAATCACTAGCCTGGCGTTCCATAGTAGAGGAGTGACCGTCTAGCTTCGGCTCGGCGCCCATACTTTTCTGGGATCTGAGTGGCATAAGGGGTAAGTAAGTACCCTTGTCTTCTAATAACATCTTCATTTTTCCACTATAATCCACCTTGTTCATAATTACTATCGCAATTGCTTTGTCTGTTTCGTAAGTTGAAGTCCAGAATCTTTTCTTAATTCATGGTATAACTTAACATGGTATAACTATGACGTTCAGTGTCATAAGCAAAAGGTGGAACAGGTGCAGCAGTGCCTTCACTATGTGGCGCAGGTTTTAATGCTGACTCACAATCTGGATAAGTTACCTTGTTCTTGTTTTTCTTCGAGAAACCAATCACGTTAACCATGCAGAAGTGAGTCACTGAGGTGATTCCTCGGTTCTCCCCACATCATTGTGAATGCAAATGACAATAATGTACGTTCCCTATTCGACCTCTGCATTACTTCAGAGTTATAAGCAGAACAGCATGTGGGTAGAGTTCACGTTTTATCCTAGATTAGATTTTGCCACCGAAGTGGCTAGTTTATTGTGCACCCCATATCCATCCTGTGGACGGTAGCGCGAGAGCATGTGGATACACAAAAGGCCTAGGAACTAGGCCCCAAAAGGTTAACAGGAATACATATGGATTTATATCTACATATCTATAGTTCACTTATCTGTTACAAGCAAATTTAGGAAATTTGCTAGTATATCTGGTATCTTATTTTCATTAATAAGATATCTTGACATGTCTGTCTCTGTATTCCTCAATAAGTGGACAATTAAGCACATAGTGTTCAAGAGAGTGACCATATGCCTGATCACATAATTTACATTTAGTTTGATCATCTGTGTGTCTCCCAAACTGCTAGAAGTACTTGTAACCAAGCCTAAGCCTGGCCACTACAACATCAGTCAGTCTGTTCACATTGCAAGTTGCTCCATAAACATACTTATCTACGTTCATGTTATCATAGTGGGTTATAGATCTACTCAGGCTTCTAACTGCATTCCTATAACAATCATCTTCATTATTTACTTCTCTCCTAATATTATTCCTAATGCTAGACCCAGTTATACCAAAGTTATATTCTACGTTCTCCTTCTGGATACTCTTCTTGGCTAACATATCAACTTTATCATGAAGGAGTAATCCAATGTGTGATGGGATCCATAGCAATTGTACATTAATTCCTTTGTCCCTAATTTTTGAGTATCTATACCTGGCTTCCCCAATGAGCATGTTGTTGGAGTCATTATATGAGCCAAGAGCCTTCAATGATGACATAGAATCAGTAATGATGATAGAGTCAAGCTCAGTGTCATAGGTTAGCTTTAGCGCCATTAGGATTGCAAACAATTCAGTTTGCAGTGTAGACGCCCAGTTGTTAATTCTTATGCCTAACTCAACAAATTTATTATCGTTCTTAACTAGGGAGGTGGCAACAAGAGCAGATGCAGCCCTGCCAGAAGACTCCTGTTTAGATCCATCAGTGTATATAACTTGTGATAACTTATTACTACCAACTAGGCGAAAAATTTCTTCTTGAGCAGTTGCTCTAACAAGAGATTTAAGGAAGGGATTACTAGCAATGAGCTTCTTGGGAGGGACTTGTAGGTATGTGATATTAAATGAACACATCTTCCATGGAGGGGTGAAATGCTCTTGTTGCCTACAGTGATACAGTTCATGCAGGTTATAAAACTTAATGCAATTGCACGTTTTCACAATCCATTTAGATCTGTGTGTATTTACCTCTAGACACTTGGTAAGATTCACTGTGACAGTGTCTGGTTCGTTTCTCAACATTCTAATACCGAGTACAGTGTTAATTTCAACAATCCTATCACTGATACTAGAAATACCAAGCTCCTTCCTCATGTTAAGAACTTTTGTAGATCTGGGACAGCCAAGAATAGTCCTGAGAGCTTCATTTTGCATTAACTCCAAGGGTCGGAGGGAACTCTCTCTAGCTAATATCAACATGGGAGCAGCATAATCAATTAAGGACCTAACATAGGCTATGTACATCATTCTCACGATTCTCACATTAGCACCATAGTTGGGATTGTAGCCAGCAACAGCTTTGAGAGCATTTAGCCTAGCTTTACATTTCTTGTTTAGTTGTGGTATAGTGGATTTGTTAAAGGGTACATCTACACCAAGATATCTGTAAGTTTTAACGTAGCTAATGATTTCACCCTGCAAATAGATGGGTGGGGGATGTCGTTTGCTTGTTAATATCTTTGTTTTAGAGGAAGATATTATGAGGCCTAGTCGATTACAAATTGCTTGAACTTCATTAAGAATGGTATTCATCTTCTTATGCCCTGTTGTATGGATCATGATATCATCAGCATAGCTTATAGCTATATGTTTAGGTGAGGTAGGTAGAGCATTTAGGAGAGCATTAATCAGAATATTAAATAGCATGGGACTAAGAACTCCTCCCTGCGGTGTACCTAAAGACATTTCTTTAGAATCACTTCTGAAGCCTTGGTAAAGGACAGAGGATACTCTATTTGAGAGGTATCCTATTATCCAGCAGAGTAAGCTACCACCAATATTCATTTTGGCTAGTTCATGTAGTATAACGGTTCTGTTTGCAATATCAAATGCAGATTTTAGATCAAGAAAAGTGGTAAAACTAGTAGAGGTGTGTGCAGTGAGAAAGGTGGAAATACAGTTCTACACACTTTTACCTTTCATGAACCCATAGAGGTAGGGGGAAAGTTGATGTCTGATTCTGTAGTACAATCTGTTAAGCATTTTATCCTGATATCCAAGGTTGCAACAGAAGTAGTGCCTGTAAGCAGTCTTGACAGGATTTGTAATATTTTTTCCTTGATCACGTGGTGTACATTTTCTACACACTCGTACATAGCAAAAGTTGTCTGCACTGTTTAGGTATCCTCGTCTGTTCATGTTAATCTGAAATAGAGCTTTCATATAACAGAGAAAAAGAAATCGAATGTAAAAATGGATATGTGTATGTGCGAGATATATGCAATTTAAGCAAAACAAACACCAATAAACGCAATGAATAGTAATCTTTTTTAAATATGTCAGGCCACTGGGACGACTAGAGCACAACTGATGTTCTCTGTTTCTGACAAGCAGACATGATGTACAGGATTCATGTTTAAGCATGTAAGCAGACTACCGCTTTCCTCAGAAGTGTGGTCAAGTTTATAATTGTAAGGGAACCACAAGTGCTGCCAATATCTTCCTTGATGGATAAATTCTGACTTCAGATGCACTTTAAACTGGATAAAACTTACCTTAAAAGTTTACAGAAGGAAGAGCTTTAAAAAGTTCATAGAACCATTCGATTTAATATTCTTTTGAAAAGTGATAACGATGAGATTACACTGGATAAATAGATAAACCCTCTAGGTAGCTGGGTAATCTGACTAATAACTAGAAGAGAAGCTGGAATAATTCATGACTTCCATTTAATTTGGAAACAATTTAAATTAACCCATAAGGTAAGAAACTATTGCTGTTGCGCTCATGATCACAGACGTAAGTGATGAGCAATTGTGAAATTTAATAAATTTGCGAGTCTAATACCTGAAATATTTCAGTCAGGTCGCTGACATTAAGTATAAAATATTTGTCAAGGAGTTTCCTTATTGCTTTGTATTTCGCTAATCGCAAAGCCTCTGTGTGTCATTCAGCAGCAGCAGTGGTAGAGGCTTGATCCCACGTCTGATAATGTAAGTGCGATTTCTGACCAGTCAGGCTGTTAGTGTTTGGGCATAATTCCTTTTTTAAAAAGTGTTCACAGTGGTAGCTCATGCTAATCTCGCTGTGGTGTATAGAAATATATATAGTTGGATGAATTTTATTACAGCCAGTTGGCCGAGTGGTTAACACATTGGCCTGTGAGTTTTAGGATTCATCTGCCATGGGTTCGACCCCACTCGTTCTATGACTCCATTACCTTACATTTGATGAACTGTAAATTTCACTTACCTAGAACTGTAGAATAAGTAAGAAATGTATTAATGTTGTATTTATAATACAGGTTTTCATATCACGGCAAAATCTGTATGCAACACATTCCCCAAGTGTTACCAAATGTTTAAAACACCAAACTCTCCCAGTCGTTTTAAAGAGGTGGACCGGTAAGCCAGCGGAAGGCCTCGGTCAGATTACCAAAGCTTCAGCGGTAGATCATCTCATGACTAAGACACGCGTCAGGAAACACTTCTCCTGTTTCCTGACGAATCTTGCCTAACCTAACCTCAGTCGTTGTGGGATCCTGGAAAGGTATCCCACCTACAACATAACCTCAGGGCCGCAAAACACGCAGGAGACCCAGCACAGCACTTCAGAACCCTCAAGGTGCAGAAAAGTTGCAGCTCAGCTCCATCAAAAGACCTTGTAGATGGAACACAGTGCAATTAATCAAAGCAAAAATTTTACTACAACTCTCAGAAAAAAAAGACAATGCTTAAAGTTCAACTGTAAAACCGGACATTTTTATATAAGAAACCTCTTTACAAGCTTGAAGGTGTTCAGAATAAGCATTCTCAACTTATAACAAAGAATCCATTATTGGCAGAATAGCACCCACAGAACAATAACAATCAGAGCCTTCGAAAAGGTGTAATATATTAGCGTTGAATGTTTGATGCTGATCAGAAAAGTCATTCCCGAGTAAACACACATAAACTTACTTGGAGGAAAATAAAAGAATTCTGACCACTACGTGTATCCTCTTTACTAGGCTGCTTAATTATTTTAAAAACCTGACAAAAGTATTGCAAAGAGAGTAATGAGAAACACTTCCTCTAGGGCAATCCTTTAAGCAGTGCTTAACTTTTTATCTGGCACGACCCGAAATCCTGTCAAGAATGTACATGGCGACCAGTATGTTCATAACCTAAATTTGCGACATAATTGAAATTTTTGTATAGGTGAATTTTTGTGTCCTTCCTTATATTAAGTTTAATGTTGACTAATTAACGTTCCACTTTAAATGTGAAAGTACAAGCTGCCCTTAAAGTGGTTTCTTTTTCTATTTTAAATAATATAAATGCCCTTAGACTAGGCAGATCGTTTACCCTTTAGGAGCCAGGATTTATATATACGTTACGCAGTCAAAAAAGCGTAACATAGCTCCACACAACAGACAGTAGAGACGCACGGTAATGCAGGAGAAATATTTTTACGGACAGAGACAGATGATTGGTAAGTGACAGGGTTTTGATAAAAGAGGACAAATCGGAATAAGAACCAATCACAGGTAGAGTTGCAAAAGAGTTAGTGATGAGCCTTCTCTTTTTCACGGTACAGTGGTACCTCAAGTTTAGAACTGCTCCCAACTCGATCAATTATGTAAGTGTATTTTTGTAAGTGCCTTTATAAGTGTATTTTGGGGGTCTAAAACGGATTAATCTAATTTACATTATTCCTGATGGGAAGAAATTTGCTCGGTAACAACACCTGAACAGCCGTCTGGAACGAAATAAGTTCTAAACTCGAGGTACCACTGTATATGTAACTCACTTCGATAAGGTCATAACAGCGAAACATGGGAAGGCCTACAAATCATGTGGCCATCAAAAGGTTCGGATAGAATGGGAGAGGTTAATATTGTTTTTTTTTTTCTGCCCATAGATGCATTTAAAAATGGACAAGTGTAAGACCCAAATTTTGGGAATAGAAAATTAGCATGGCACCATTGAACTTAATAATATAAAGCTTTTGATCAAACTAGCTGCAAAAACAGATCAGCGCGTTTGGTTACCAGAAATGTGAGGACAACACAAATATAGTCTTAGTCTCAATAAAAGGAATGGACTGATAAGCATCACGTCAAGAAGTGTAATCAATTAAAGTCTGAAGATCAGACTGAAACTTTTATCTATCGTTAGTAAAGTATCCTTTAAATTTCGCGGTGCAGTTCTGCACTGAAAATAACATATAGAGAGGACCAAGCTAATCAACTGTATTAGGTATTTAGGGTATTTTAGGGTTGCCGAATTCGATAATTGCAGTAGGTTTTTCAAATTGGCTCTAGTTTGTGAGATATTGCATACTTACCCTCAATTAACGGGGAACTTAGCCATAACGCGTGTATATGTATATGTAGCGACAATTTGTATATACAGATAGCTTTAATAAAGATTAGAATTTTATTTTTAAATAACTTAGTATTTAAGTAATGGAATTGTATCAGCAACAACCACGTGACAATATTGTAACTTTTATATTGTTATTTTTTTCTAGATAAACATGAATTCTTCACAGTCTACTTACACGATCCCAATGCATTTTTGCAACATTTGTGGTGAATACTCTTTCCAAAAACAAAGAAAAAGCATCATAGATTTTACAAAACAAGCTTATCTTGCTTATTTTGGAGTGATACTTGGAGGACAAGACAAGTTTTGGGCTCCCTGTCATATGGTTTGCCAAACCTGTATAGGATACTTATGACAGTGGAAAAATAAGCAAAGGAACACTTTGTTAGGTAAGACACATATGCAACAGTTAGGTATCTTTATTATGAAACGTTTCGCCTACACAGTAGGCTTCTTCAGTCGAGTACAGAAAAGTTGATAGAAGCAGAAGATACTTGTAGACGATGTAATCAGTCCATCACCCTTAAAGTTTTGAGGTGGTCAGTCCCTCAGTCTGGAGAAGAGCATTGTTCCATAGTATGAAACAATATGTATCTTCTGCTTCTATCAACTTTTCTGTACTCGACTGAAGAAGCCTACTGTGTAGGCGAAACGTTTCATAATAAAGATACCTAACTGTTGCATATGTGTCTTACCTAACAACCTGTCGGTATTTTATACCATTTTAATGTTCAAAGGAACACTTTAAACTTCGGTGTGCCAATGGTGTGGAGAGCGCCGAAAAACCACCCGGACGATTGTTATTTCTGTATGGTGAATGTGAAAGTTTTCAATGTTTTCTATGTTCTTGCATCAGTACTAAAATATGTTATACATGATATTCATATACGTAGATAACGAAATGCATGGTTATTATGTTAGATTCGCTTATTGAAACATAAAAAGATAAAGCATGGCAGTAGACCTAATTGCCCATATTATAAAACTCCAACTCTTCCCATTATTCTACCATTAATCTACCATTTGGAATAAGTCCACAAGGCAGTGGAATTGTAAAGACTTCAGTGTACACGCTTTCGCACTTCTATATGTCTCCTAAGCTCAACCAACTTTCCTGAATATAATTTATGATCACATATGTGTATTTAGAAACGAGTAATTATACCATCACTGCAATCACACGTTGAAGCACAGAGTACGTGTGTGTGTGTGTGTGTGTGTGTGTGTGTGTGTGTGTGTGTGTGTTGTGTGTGTGTGTGTGTGTGTGTGTGTGTGTACTCACCTAATTGAGGTTGCAGGGGTCGAGTCGAAGCTCCTGGCCCCGCCTCTTCACTGGTCGCTACTAGGTCACTTTCCCTGAACCGTGAGCTTTATCATACCTCTGCTTAAAGCTATGTATGGATCCTGCCTCCACTACATCGCTTCCCAAACTATTCGTGTGTGTGTGTGTGTGTGTGTGTGTGTATGTGTGTGTGTGTGTGTGTGTGTGTGTGTGTGTGTGTGTGTGTGTGAGAAAGAGAGAGAGAGAGAAATGGAGAAATGAAAGGTATTTAGAATGGAGCACTTATATAAATACGTTAAAAGAGAGAGCTACGCACATGAAAGTTACTTAGAAATGAGTTCTAAAAAAATAAAAAGGCCAACAGAGTGAGATACAGATACGAAAAGTACTTAAAAACGAGTGGGTAGATAAATAAACACTCGCTCAAAGAGAGAGTCACACACACATGAAAGGCTCGAATTTAGCAATTGCTCAAAACATTCTGGCATGGAAAACACGCAAGGAACTAATGATGGACTTTTGGGGCTAAGCCAATTACTAACTTTCCGACATTCAACACCTGACGTGTTCGCTCTAACTCTGGTCTCAGTACTCTCTGGCTCTACAATACTCTGTCAGTTTCTATTATCATTTTTTATCAATTTAAAAATATTGATTTTTAATTATTAAGTGTACATGAAAATCACTTTTTTTGCGACATTTTTTTCTTTTTGCTCTAGAATGTTCAATGACATCTCGTGTAAAAAGTTTCTTCAGATTTCAGGTTTATTAAATCTGTCAATAATGTACTCAAAATATTTAGAAATTCTTGATTAATATTTTAAAACCAGTGTATATAACCGATTGTATATAAGGATAAAAGCGATCTAATCAATGTCGGAGAGAACAAGTACAAAGAAATTTCCAGTTATTTAGATCACCATTTCGTATCCAGAATGAGCAGGTGATGCCTTACTAATGCTACTATAAGAAGGATTTTAACTGAATATTTCAGTAGGTATATTTCAATACCGGGGTAGAAAAAGATATGTTTTTCTATCCTTAAATTTGTGTACCCTCATTCTTTGGTTAACTATTGTCTTGTCAATAATTAATTATCTAATTTTTGACCGAATATTTCAAGAATTACATTTCATTACTTGAGTAAAAAATATGAATAAGTCTGTTCTCAAATTTGTGAGTATCTTTATCCATTATTTGAATATTAACTTGTTAATAATTATCTTACCTTTTCTGAAAGCCTTGATCTTCCTTCAGCATGATTTGATTCTTCCTTATTTCTCTGGAAATTATTGCTTAAATTTGAAATCATTACGTAGATTCTTCTCTTTGGACTCTTCTCTTTATATTTTTTTTTTCTATTTGCTATTACGTTTTTATATAACAAATTATGTTGTAGCCACATTATTATACATTATATTCATATAGTTTCTCTATCTAAAATGTGACCCGTAAATACAGAATCAAGTTTACTTCTGTTTCGCTTTTTTTTTTTTTTTTTTTTACCTTTTAGGTTTGGTTTTCATTTCCTCCCCTGTCTCCATCATTCCAACTTGAATTTTTTCTCTTGCGCCTATACCTCCTTTCCACTTTCCCACTTTTCTCTCTCAGCTCTCCCATTCCGTCCCGTCCCTCCCCACTTCCCCTCAGCCCCCTTGAGATTTTAGCAGAATGTCGGCACTTTCCTCAGATGTCGACTCGAATCACTGGAGTTCGATGGGGACAATAAAATTTCTCATCTCGACAGTGCAAAATCGCAACTTTTTAACGCCATGAACTGACAGCATTTAATTTTCCACTTTGATCAGCGGTGTTTCTTTATGGTACACTCGGGGCCCCTAAGGGTTCGCCCTGCCCTGGATATAGCCAGGTTCTGAAGGAAAAAATGACAAGGAAATCCTGGTGTAATTCAGCCTTACGATCGATCTCGCTCACAGGCGGAGCCGCTACAACCCACAGTCAAACTCGAAGCGAACCCGTCGATAACATTTAAGCCAATCTATCCGGGTATAAAATCCTCTCCAACGTCGACGACCTGAGCTCCAACTTTTCTCTTTGTGAAAATGGGAGGTGATGTAAGAGGATATAAAATTATGGATGAATTAAAAGATTGGTAGAAATGGCCTGACGGGCGTTGACATGTGTCACTAATCCCTGATGCCATCCATTGAGGGGGATTAATGGGCCAAATTACTTGTGATTGGCCGCGACGGAAAGACAATCGAGGTAGAGCTACACAGGAGGGGAGGTAAAAGACTGTGTTGTGTTATTGGAGTGTGTGTGTGTGTGTGTGTGTGTGTGTGTGTGTGTGTGTGTGTGTGTGTGTTTGTATGTGTGTGTGTGTGTGTGTGCGTGTGTGTGTGTGTGTGTGTGTGTGTGTGTGTGTGTGTGTGTTGTTGTGTGTGTGTGTGTGTGTATGTGTGTGTGTGTGTGTGTGTGTGTGTGTGTGTGTGTGTGTGTGTTGTGTGTGTGTGTGTATACTCACCTGATTGTGGTTGCAGGGGTCGAGACTCAGCTCCTGGTCCCGCCTCTTCACTGATCGCTACTAGGTCCTCTCTCTGCTTCCTGAGCTTTGTCATACCTCGTCTTAAAGCTATGTAGGGTTCGTGCCTCCACTACATCTCCTGCTAGGCTATTCCACTTCCTATGACTGAAGAAATACTTCCTAACATCCCTGTGACTTGTCTGAATCTTCATCTTCCAATTGTGACCCCTTGTTTCTCTGTCCCCCTCTCTGGAACATCATGTCTCTGTTCACTTTATCTATTCCGCGCAGTATTTTGTATGTCGTTATCATGTCTCCCCTGACCCTCCTGTCCTCCAGTGTCGTCAGTCCAATTTTCCTCAACCTTTCTTTGTAGGACATTCCCCTGAACTCCGGAACTAGCCTTGTTGCAAACCTTTGTATTTTCTATAATTTCTTGACGTATTTGACCAGGTGTGGGTTCCAAATTGGTGCTGCATACTCCAATATGGGCCTGACGTACACGGTGTACAATGTCCTTGAATGATTCCTTTTAAGGTATCGGAACGCTATTCTCATGTTTCCAGGCGCCCATATGCTACAGCAGTTATCTGGTTGATGTGTGCCTCCGGAGAAATGCTCGGTGTTATGGTCACCCCAAGATCTTTCTCCTTGAGTGAGGTTTGCAGTCTTTGTCCACCTAGTCTATACTCTGTCTGCGGTCTTCTTTGCCTTCCCAATCTTAAAGACTTTGCATTTGGCAGGGTTGAATTCGAGAAGCCAGTTGCTGGACCACGTATCCAGCCTTTCCTGGTCTCTTTGTAGTCCTGCCTGATCCTCATCTGATTTAATTCTTCTCATTAACTTCACATCATCTGCGAACAGGGACACTTCAGAGTCTATACCTTCCATCACGTCATTCGCATATATCAAAAATAGCACTGGTTCTAGGAGTGACCCCTGTGGGACCCCGCTCGTCACAGGTGCCCACTGTGATACCTAGATCCAGTGCAGTGCCCTTCCTGTTATACGCGCCTAATCCTCCAGCTTCTGCATTAATCTCTTGTGAGGAACTGTGTCGAAAGCCTTCCTGCAGTCCAAGAAAATACAATCAACCCACCCCACTCTCTCTCGTGTCTTACTTCTATTACCTTGTCATAAAACTCCAGAAGGTTTGTGACACAGGATTTGCCTTCCATGAATCCGTGCTGGTTGTCGTTTATAATCTTGTTCCGTTCCAGGTGGTCCACCACTCTCCTTCTGATAATCTTTTCCATGACTTTGCATACTATACACGTCAGAGACATTGGTCTGTAGTTTAGTGCCTCTTTTCTTAAAAATGGGGACTACATTTGCCGTCTTCCATACCTCAGGTAGTTGCTCAGTTTCCAGGGGCTTATTGAAGATTGTGGTTAGTGGCACACACAGCATCGCTGCTCCTTATCTAAGGACCAATGGGGAGATGTCTGGACCCATCGCCATTGAGGTATCAAGGTCACTTAGCAGCTTCTGCACTTCCTCCTCCGTTGTTTGTATGACACCCTACACTTTTTGGCATAATCCCTGTTGGTGTTCCCCTCTGTGCTGTCTTCCCAGAGCCCTTGCCGTCTCTACTGTAAATTCTTCCTTGAATCTCATGTTGAGCTCCTCACATTC
This sequence comes from Cherax quadricarinatus, assembly GCF_026875155.1. Taxonomy (NCBI): domain Eukaryota; kingdom Metazoa; phylum Arthropoda; class Malacostraca; order Decapoda; family Parastacidae; genus Cherax; species Cherax quadricarinatus. The sequence goes on from NC_069426.1 coordinate 21,739,294, forward strand.
CTCGTGGTCGTTTCTTGTGAGTTCCCCACCTTCTTTCCTCAGCCTGATCACCTGGTTTTTGACTGTTGTCTTCCTCCTGATGTGGCTATACAGCACTTTCGGGTCAATCTTGACTTTCGATGTTACGTTATTTTCATACTGTCACTGGGTCTCCCTCCTTACTTGTGCGTACTTGTTCCTAGCTCTTCGACTAATCTCCTTATTCTAACGAGTTCTTTGCCTTCTGTACTTTTTCCATTCTCAAGTGCACGTAGTTTTTGCCTCCTTACACCGTCGGGTAAACTAGGGGCTCGTTCTGGTCTTCCCATTATTTATGTTGCCCTTGGGAACAAACCTTTCTTCTGCCTCCTTGCATTTTGTTGTTACGTACTCTATCCTTTCGTTTACTGACGTTTCTACCAGTTCTCTGTCCCACTGAGCCTCCTGCAGGAATTTCCTCAAACCTATGTAGTCCCCCCTTTTATAATTTGACTTTTTCCATTCAACTCCTGACACCCTATCCACTTGTAACTCTACTATGTATTCAAAGCTACAGAACCCGTGGTCAGAACCAAGGTCCAGTGCTATTGTCTAATCTCCCACACTAGGTCAGTTTGTGGTGTGTGTGCTCCCTGCTCTGTTTGGTGTCGTAGTGTTGTGTGCATGTGTTACCATTTGTGACTCACCTAGTTGAGTGCATGGTCGATCTACCGACACTGGGCCTGTTTGTGTTGTAGTACTGTCTTTGGGGCTGGAGGTGTGAGTTAGTACCATGTGACGCGTGCTGGTGTAATGTAGACTGTGTGTGTGGGGTGTGTGTGTGTGTGTGTGGGGTGTGTGTGGTGTGTGTGTGGTGGTGTGGGGTGTGGGGTTGTGTGTGGGGTGCTGTGTGTGGGTGTGTGTGTGGTAGTGTGTGTGTGGGGGTGTGTGTGGGGTGTGTGTGTGGGGTGTGGGGTGTGGGGTGTGTGTGTGGGGGTGTGGTGTGTGGGGGTGTGTGTGGGGTGTGTGTGTGGGGGGTGTGTGGGGGGGTGTGGGGGGTGTTGGGGTGTGTGTGTGGGTGTGTGTGTGGGGTGTGTGTGTGGGGTGTGTGTGTGGGGTGTGTGTGTGGGGTGTGTGTGTGGGGTGTGTGTGTGGGGTGTGTGTGTGGGGTGTGTGTGTGGGGTGTGTGTGTGGGTGTGTGTGTGTGTGGGGTGTGTGTGTGGGGTGTGTGTGTGTGGGGTGTGTGTGTGGGGTGTGTGTGTGGGGTGTGTGTGTGGGGTGTGTGTGTGGGGTGTGTGTGTGTGTGTGGGGTGTGTGTGTGTGTGTGTGGTGTGTGAGTGTGTGGGGTGTGTGTGTGGGGTGTGTGTGTGTGTGGGAGGGGTGTGGGGTGTGTGTGGGGTGTGTGAGTGTGTATGTGTGTGTGTGTGTGTGTGTTGTGTGTTGTTTGTGTGTGTGTGTGTGTGTGTGTGTGTGTGTGTGTCTCGATTTTTTTTTTGCGCGAGTCAATGCATTTAGTAGGGTGACTCAAGAAATCGTAATGACACGATTGCAAATAAACCATACCCCCGGCCGGGATTGAACCCGCGGTCATAGAGTCTCAAAACTCCAGCCCGTCGCGTTAGCCACTAGACCAGCTAGCCACAATAAGATTCATCCAACTAGGTATATTTCTACACCATAGGAAAGTTAGCACAGGCACCTCTGTGACCACAAATGCAAGTTTTTACAGACGAATCTCCAGCTAGCGTGGCCGTGACGAACTCTAGCTCAAGTCCCTTCACTGCCGGAGGTATGGTTTATTTGCAATCGTGTCATTACGATTTCTTGAGTCATGTTGACGGCAGTGAAGGGACTTGAGCTAGAGTTCGTCACGGCCACGCTAGCTGGAGATTCGTCTGTAAAAACTTGCATTTGTGGTCACAGAGGTGCCTGTGCTAACTTTCCTATGGTGTAGAAATATACCTAGTTGGACGAATTTATTGTGGCTAGCTGGTCTAGTGGCTAACGCGACGGGCTGGAGTTTTGAGACTCTATGACCGCGGGTTCAATCCCGGCCGGGGGTATGGTTCATTTAGTAGGGTGTTTAGGTACGCGCGTATTTTGCGTAAATTTTGTTGTTTGTGTTTGCGCATTTTATTTGGACTGAATGAGCGTGGGTGACTGTCGTTTATGGTGTGATAGTAGTAGTTGTAATACGATTACATATATACATACCGGAATAACACTCCTTTAGAGGCATGAAAGTACAACTTATTTTGTTAGTGTTTGTATCTGTAGTATTGTCACGTGTATTGTGTACTACTGTGATAGTGCTGTGATGGTAGTGGGTTGTGCTAATGTATGCTGTTGGTTCTAGTTGTGCGTTACTGTTATGTAATACAGTTTTGTGTTATTGAACGTTTGCCTTTGTTGTTCCCCCCATTTTAGCATTTTTCCTGATGCAATTTTTGTGTGTGTATTCACCTAACTTTGGCTGTGTAGAATAAAGAAGTCTCTGGGCTTATTTGTGTGTTTTTTTAAGTTACCTATTTGTACCTGTATGAAATAGTGATTTTGTTCCAAGTGTCCCGCCCACAGCATTTAATCTACCTTTAGTAGGTTTCCCAGTTTCTTATAGCCAATTCACTTCTAGCACTCTGCACAGACGTGTGTACATGGATATATACACAAATAAGCCGACTTGGACCTATCTTCCTCCCGTCCCTGTCTACTGGCCTATATATACTCACTTCTCTCCTTTTTATTAGTGTGATTTTGTAAATGTTCAAAGTCGGACCGAAACGTCGTCGTAAGCTCCCCTCTTCTATGTGCGAGTTGTGTATTGTTTATCATGTATGTGTTTTTTTTTAGTGCCTTTTTTTATTCATAGATGGACATCATGTGTATAGGTGGGAAAATTGTGCGCGCTCTATAAAATAATCAATACCCATCACATCGATTCCAGGTTGAGGGACTGATTACCTCAAACTTCTCCTCTCCTTACCCATTTCTACGTTGTACTGGACTGACGAAGCCACTGTGTGGCGAAACGTTTCTTCAATAAAGATTCCCATGTGTTGCATAAGTGTCTCAATTCTTCAACTTGTCGGTTTTCTAAACCATTCATCACATGTCTGTCTGCGCCTCTCTATGTCTGTCTGCCTCTCTATGTCTGTCTCTATGTCTGTGTCTGCCTCTCGTGTGTGTGTGTGTGTGTGTGTGTGTGTGTGTGTACTCACCTATTTGCGCTCACCTATTTGTGGTTGCAAGGGTCAAGTCATAGTTCCTGGCCCTGCCTCTCCTTTCATCGCTATTAGGTCCTCTCTCTCCCTATTCCATGAGCTTTATCAAGTTTCGTCTTAAAACTATGTATTGTTCCTACCTCCACTACGTCACTTGCCAGACTATTCCACTTTCTGACAACTCTATGTATGTCGTTATCCTGTCTCCCCTATCCTTCCCGTCCTCTAGTGTCGTCATGGCAGATTTCCCTTAACCTTTCTTCGTAGGACATTCCCCTTAGCTCTGGACCTTGTCTTGTTGCAAACCTTTGCAATTTCTCTAATTACTTGAAGTGCTTGACCAGGTGTGGGTTCCAAACTAGTGATGCATACTCCAGTGTGAGTCTGACATACTCGTTGTACAGAGTCTTGAACGATTCCTTACTGAGGTATCGGAACGCTATCCTAAGGTTTGCAGGCGCCCATATGCTGCAGTAGTTGTCTGGTTGATGTGCGCCTCAGGAGATGTGCTCGTTATTATACTCTCCCCAAGATCCTTTTCCTTGAGTGAGGTTTGCGGTCTTTGGCCACCTAGCCTATACTCGGTCTGCGGTCTTCTTTCCCCATCCCCGATCTTCATGACTCTGCATTTGGCGGGATTAAATTCCAGTAGCCAGTTGCTGGACCAGGCTTCCAGCCCGTCCCGGTCTCTTTGCAGTCCTGCCTGATCCTCGCCCGATTTAATTTTCCTCATTACCTTCACATAACCTGCAAACAAGGACAATTCTGAATCTAACCCTTCCGTCTTGTCATTTAAAAATAGCACTGATCCTACCACTGACCCCTGTGGAACCCCGCTCGTCACAGGCACCCACTCGGACACCTCGTCACGTATCATGACTCGTTGCTCGTTGTTGCCTCCTTGTCAGGAATTCCCTGATCCATTGCAATACCCTTTCTATTATGTGTGTCTGATCCTCTATCTCTTGCACTAATCTCTTGTGAAGATCTGTGTCAAAGGCCTTCTTATAGTCCAAGAAAATGCAGTCTATCCACCCCTCTCTCTCTGTTGTCTTACCTCCGTTACCTTGTCATAAAACTTCTGTAGGTTTGTGACACATGATTTTCCTTCCTTGAATCCGTGCTGGTTATCGTTTATAAGCTTGTTCAGTTCTAGGTGCTCCACCACTCTCCTTCTGATAATCTTCTTCCATGACTTTGCATACTATCCACGCCAGTGACACTGGTCTGTAGCTCAGTGCCTCGTGTCTGTCACCTTTCTTAAAAATGTGGACTACATTTGCTGTGTGTGTGCACTCACCTAGTTGTACTCACCTAGTTGAGGTTTCAGGGGTCGAGTCCTAGCTCCTGGCCCCGCCTCTTCACTGGTCGCTACTAGGTCACTCTCCCTGAACCGTGAGCTTTATCATACCTCTTCTTTAAGCTATGTATGGATCCTGCCTCCACTACATCGCTTCCCAAACTATTCCACTTCCTGACTACACTGTGGCTGAAGAAATACTTCTTAACATCCCTGTGATTCATCTGTGTCTTCAACTTCCAACTGTGTCCCCTTGTTGCTGTGTCCCATCTCTGGAACATCCTGTTTTTGTCCACCTTGTCAATTCCTCTCACTATTTTGTATGTCGTTATCATGTCCCCCCCTATCTCTCCTGTCCTCCAGTGTCGTCAGGTTGATTTCCCTTAACCTCTCCTCGCAGGACATACCTCTTAGCTCTGGAACTAGTCTTGTTGCAAACCTTTGCACTTTCTCTAGTTTCTTTACGTGCTTGGCTAGGTGTGGGTTCCAAACTGGTGCCGCATACTCCAATATGGGCCTAACGTACACGGTGTACAGGGTCCTGAACGATTCCTAATTAAGATGTCGGAATGCTGTTCTGAGGGTTGCTAGGTGCCCACATGCTGCAGCAGTTATTTGGTTGATGTGTGTGTGTGTATGTGTGTGTGTGTGTGTGTGTGTGTGTGTGTGTGTGTGTGTGTGTGTGTGTGTGTGTGTGTGTGTGTGTGTGTGTGTGTTAGTGTGTTGTGTGTGTGTATGTGTTGTGTGTGTGTGTGTGTGTAAGAGTGTCTGTGTGTGTGTGTTTGTGCGTATGTGTGTGTGTGTGCGTGTGTGTGTGTGTGTGTGTGTGTGTGTGTGTGTGTGTGTGTGTGTGTGCGTGTGTGTGTGTTGTGTGTGTGTGTGTGTGTGTGGGGTGTACTTATCTGTACTTACCTAATTGTGGTTGCAGGGGTCGAATCATAGGTCCTGGCCCCGTCTCTTCACTGGTCGCTACTAGGTCACTCTCTCCCTGCTTCGTGAGCTTTATCATACCTCTTCTTAAAGTTATGTATGGATCCTGCCTCCACTACATCATTTTCCAGATAATTCCACTTTCTGACAACTCTGTGACCGAAGATTCATCTGTGTCTTCAACTTCCAATTGTGACCCCTTGTTGTTGTGTCCCGTCTCTAAAACATCCTGTCTCTGTCCACCTTGTCAATTCCTCTCAGTATTTTATATATCGTTATCATGTCCGCTTTATCTCTCCTGTCCTCCAGTGTCATCAGGTCGATCTCCCTTAACCTCTCCTCGTAGGATATACCCTTCAGCTCTGGGACTAGCTTTGTTGCAAACCTTTGCACTTTGTCTAGTTTCTTTTCGTATTTGGCTAGGTGTGGGTTCCAAACTGGTGCTGCATATTCCAATATGGGCCTAACGTACACAGTATACAGGGTTCTGAACGATTCCTTATTAAGATGGCGGAATGATGTTCTGAGGTTTGCTAGGCGCCTATATGCTGCAGCAGTTATTTGGTTGGTGTGCGCCTCAGTAGATGTACCCGGTGTTATGCTCACCTCAAGAGCTTTTTCCTTGAGTGAGGTTTGTAGTCTCTGGACCCCTAGATTGTACACCGTCTACGGTCTTCTTTGCCCATCTCCAGTCTTCATGACTTTGCACTTGGTGTGGTTGAACTCCAGGAGCCAATTGCTGAACCAGGTCTGCAGCCTGTCCAGATCCCTTTGTAGTTCTGCCTGGTCCTCATGTGTGTGTGTGAGTGTGCTTCTGTGTGTGTGCTCTCATATTTGTACTTGCCTATTACGGTTATAGAGGTTGAGTCTGAGTTCTAGACCTCGTCTCATAACGTGCTACTTGCTGCAACTAATCCCTTCTACCCTCTTGGGCCCTGCTATACTTATCCTTAGAAGAATGTATAGAGTCTGTAGTTACCAGATCTCCGTTAAGTTCATTTATTTTCCTGACCACCATAAAGCGAAATAAATGTTTTCTGATATCCTTTTGACTCATCTGTGTCATTCGCTTCCAGTTTTGCCCTCGTGTGCCCATTTTCGAGCAGTTTATCCTAGTCCACCCTACCAGGTCTTCAGAGTATCTTGCATGTAGTTATCACGTCATTCCTGTTTCTTCAATCTAATATGGTGACGTTCAGTTTCTCAAGCCTCTTCTCAAAGTTAATTTTCATTTGTTCCGTTACTAGTTTCTACATACCTATGCACTTTCTTCAGTTCCTTAACATGGTTTAATTAACAGGTGAGGGATTCCATGCAGGTTGTATATACTCTAATATGGGAATTGTATATGCCGTCTATAGGCGTATGAATGACTCATTATTGAGATTCCTGAAATCTACTCTTAGATCTGCTGAGTATTTGCTTCTAAATTTCCTTTCTCCTGGCTTCGCGAGAGTTGTCAGATCCATGCTTAAACTTACTTATTAATTCTGCCTCTAACACTAGGATGCTCAAGTCGTTGCTGCTTCCTGACTACTCTGAAACTGAAGAAACTTTTCCTATCATCCCTATGCGTTCTTAATTTATAGCTGTGCTCTCGAATAATCTATCCCTGTCTACCCAATCACTTCTAGGTATATTCTTTGACATTATGTTAACACAGATCATTCATTTCTCAGAGGACTTCAGATTTAGCTCCTATAGTATCTCCTCATATCTGGTACTACTTAATTCCAGGACTAGTATCATAGCAAACCGCTGCCCTTTTTCCAGTTTCTTGACATGCTTGATCAGGAGTGGGATTCATACTGGAGTTGCATATTCCAAGTTGGATCTTACTCCCTATTTAGGTTCCTGAAAGCCAATCATAGATTTGCTAGATATGCACTTGTTTAGGCAAGTGCATGTCTAGCATGCATGATGTACGGCTCTAAAGATATGCTCGGTACTATGCTCATTCAGATGTCTTTTTCCATTAGTTTGCAGCCTTTCTTAACTAAGCATGAACCCCAATTCTGATCTTGCTTGCCTTTCCCCAATAATGTTTACTTTGTATGTGTTGGGGTTTGGGTTAAATTCTAATAGCATCTCTAGGTCTGTCTGTAGTCTTTCCGAATCCTCTCCTGTTTGCAGTTTCCTCATGTATTTCAGATCTGCGAGAAAGGATACTTCTGACCATTTTCTCCTCCACGTCGCTCACGTACATCAAGAAATAGTACTTCTGCCAGTTCTGACTCTTGTGCAACTGGACTCTTCACAGTTGCCCTATCTGGCACCTTTTCCAGGATAATCACTCTTTGTTTCCTCCCTGTTAGGAATTCCTAGACCCTTTCCGAGACCTCTTTCCGGGCAATCACAGACCGTTACCTTTCTGTTAAGTATTCCTTGACTTGCTGTGACATCTCTTCCCGGGAAATCACAATTTCGTTCCTATTAAATATTCCAAGATCCAATGAGGTGCCCTCACTAGTATTTGTCTGCTCCCGCCTTTTATCTCAGTCTATTGTACGGTACTCTTCTGTTGATGATTTCTGAAACCTAACATGCAATGCATGTGTAGATGACTGGTTCAGAGAACCGACACGTTGATAAATTAGACACATGTGCAACGCTTGGGTGTCTTTATTGAGGAAACGTTTCGCCACACAGTGGCTTCATCAGTCCATACAAAGGAGAATCTTGAAGAACAGGATGAGAATGAGGTAATCAGTCCCTCAACCTTGAGTAGATGTAGTCAGTCCATCAATCTTGAATAGAATACGGAATATTCTTCAAGATTCTCCTTTGTATGGACTGATGAAGCCACTGTGTGGCGAAACGTTTCCTCAATAAAGATACCCAAGCGTTGCACATGTGTCTAATTTATCAACGTGTCGGTTCTCTGAACCATTCATCTACAATCCTGTCAGACACTGCAACTTCTTGGGATCTTAATACTTGGGAATTCTTCGCTTACCTAACCCTTGGGCACGACCTACTTCCACATTGAACAAATGTGACACCATCTACAACTGCTGCACCTCTCCTGCCTACGGTTTGTAAGCTCCTTCTCCGATCATATGCCGTATTATATTCAAGATTGATGGACTGACCACATCGACTCAAGGTTGAGGGACTGATTACCTCATTCTCCTCCTGTTCAAGATTCTCCTTTGTATGGACTGATGAAGCCACTGTGTGGCGAAACGTTTCCTCAATAAAGATACCCAAGTGTTGCACATGTGTCTAATTTATCAATGCAATGCATGTCAACGACAGGGACCTGAAGTTAAATATTACCTATCTGCCCCTTTGTTAAATACTGTGACTATATCTACTGTCTTCCACACTTCTGCCAGTTGCCCTGTATCAAGTGACTTGTTGAAGATTGTACATGGTGTGCGTGTGAGTGTGTTAAATGAGTGTGTGTGTGTGTGTGTGTGTGTGGTTAAAGGAATCGAGTCACAGCTCCTGGCCCTCCTCTTTACTGGTCGCTACTAGGTCCACTCTCTTTCCGTGTTCCATGAGCTTTATCCCATCTCTTCTTAAAGCTATGTATGGATCGTGCTTCCACTACATCACTCTTCAGATTATTACACTTCCTAACAACTTTATGACTGAAGAAATACTTCCTAACATCGCTGTGACTCATCTGAGTTTTCAACTTCCAGTTGTGACCTCTTATTCCTGTGTCCATCTCTGAAACAGTCTGTCCCTGTTCAGCTTGTCAGTTCCTCTCTGTATTTTATATGTCGTTATCGTGAACCCATCCCCTATCCCTTCTGTAATCCAGTGTCGTCAGATTGATTTCGTTTAAACTCTCTTCGTAGGACATACCCCTTAGCTCCGGGACTTGTCTTGTTGCAAACTTATACAGTTTTTCTGATTTCTTGATGTGCTTGACCAGGTGTGGGCTCCATACTGGTGCTGCATACTCCAATATGAGTCTGACGTACAAGGTACACAGTGTCTTGAATGACTCCTTTCTCAGGTGTCGAAACGCTGTTTGTTGGTTTGCCAGGCGCCCCTTTGCCGCAGCAGTTATTTGGTTGATGTGGCCCACAGGGGATGTGTTCAGTATTATATTCACCCTAAGATCAGTTTCCTTGAGTAACGTTTGCAACCTTCGGTCTTTTAGCCTGAACTCCGTCTGCAGTCTTCTTCGACCTTCCCCAAACTTCATGACTTAACACTAGGTGGGGATAAACTTCGGGAGCGAGTTGGAGCCAGTCCAGATCCCATTACAGTCCTTACGCATTAGCTTCACATCGTCTGCAGACGATATGAAGCTAATGCGTAAGGACTATCTGCTTAAGGATTAATGCGTAAGGACTATCTGCTAATGCGAAAGCACTATTTGCGTAAGGACGATCTATCTCTTCCGCCATGTCATTCACATATACCAGAAACAGCACTGGCCCTAGGACTGAACCTTGGGGAACCCCGCTCGGAACAGGCGCCCACATCAACACCTTGTCATGTAGTATTCTTTGTTTCCTTCCTGTTGTTACAAAAAACGCGATTCTAAAAGCTTAGAGATCTCCAGTGAATACTAGAAAGGACTGCCCTTCTAGCATCCAGCCTGTTACTGGGTTTTCGTAACAATTAGTCAGTATCCTTGTCCAATTATCCATTAGAATTCAATAAGAATTATTAGTGCTTCAGGATTACAACTGGTAGGCTACTAACTAGAGAAATTAAAATTTAATAAATTTATTAATAAATAAGTTGTCTAGGATATATCAAATTAAATTAAATCAATATCAACAAAATAATAATAATCACTTCTCTCGTGTACAGTATTACTGTGCTGAAAGCACATATCACATTTATAATTCTTAAGTACCGTCTGGTACATTAACATTTAATAAGATATTACAAATATGTACAAGTAAGTTTGTGTGTATGCGTGTAAGTGCTCTAAGTAGTTCGCTATGTCTCACGACTCGACTAGACTTAAACAAGTGGCTGATAAAGTCCTCAAATAAGCTTACTTCTTGGCCAACTGGCAATCAGAACAGTCTGCTTGAACAATAAAAAGATTGCTAAGCCCAATAGCAATATAACAAGCAACTGCGACACAATCAGAATCAAGGAGATATATAACGACAGTTAGTAGGGACCATCTGCAGATCCTCCACAAAAGTCACAAAACTCTCATAATACTGAATCTAAGTTCAGTATAAGAAAATCCCCGACTGTGACAGTACACAGATACCAGTACAAGTTAGGTCAGAAGCTACAGCTCAGGACCTGAGTTGCTCAGAGTGTCTATGCGACATACAACCTCAGTACAACGTCGAAAATCACTAAGTCTATACAATGTTCTGTGAACAGAGTCTCCAGAACTAACAAGAAAGCTACAGAGACGATCTTCCAACAAGGGCCAATAAGGGAGATTTAGGGTTGTCTTGTCAAGAATACGTCCAGCCACAAAGCGAGTCTAGACCAGACTGAATACTTCAGGTGAGATGAGAGCACCCCCCCTCCTCTATCATGTGATAGCTCCATGGATAGTTGCTGCTCAGCACTGAGAAGCCGGCAGAGTAACGAGCAAAGAGCGATAATTACAGTAGTTAGACAATCAAGACTTGAACTATGAGCACATAATAATATGTTACATCCTACCTAACAAAAGTAACTAAGACAAATAATAATATAAAGCAATATATTCACGATTTAGCTATTATCGCAAATATAAGCAATATAAAATTATATGAAAAGATAATATACATTATATATATATACATCATATACATTGTAACCCATTCAAGGGTTGCAACACTGTCAGGTATTCCCTGATCAATTGCAGTGTCTTTCCTGATATTCTTGCCTGCTCCTCTAGCACTAATCTCTTGTGCAGAACTGTGTTGCAAACCTTCTTACAGTCCAAGAACATGCATTGTGTGTATGTACTCACCTCATCTAATTGTACTCAGCCAATTGTGGTTGCAGGGGTCGAGACTCAGCTCCTGGCCCCTCCTCTTCACTGACTGCTACTGGGTCCTCCCTCTCCCTGCTCCATGAGCTTTATCATGCCTCTTCTTAAAACTATGTATGGTTCTTGCCTCCACTACATCGCTTGCCAGACTATTCCACTACCTAACAACTCTGTGGCTGAAGAAATACTTCCTAACATCCTTTGACTCATCTGAGTCTTCAGCTTCCAATTGTGACCCCTTGTTTCTGTGTCCCATCTCTGGAACATCCTGTCTCTGCCCACCTTGTCTATTCCATGCCGTATTTTGTATGTTGCTATCATGTCTCCCCTGACCCTCCAGTCCTCCAGTGTCGTGAGGCCGATTTTCCTTAACCTTTCTTCGTAGAACATATCCCTTAGCTCTGGAACCAGACTTGTTGCAAACCTTTGCACTTTCTCTAATTTCTTGACGTGTTTGACCAGGTGTGGGTTCCAAACTGGTGCTGCGTACTCCAGTATGGGCCTGATGTACACAGTGTATTGAATCTTGAACGATTCCTTACTTAGGAACCGGAACGCTGTTCTCAGGTTTGCCAGGTGCCCATATGCCACAGCAGTTATCTGGTTAATGTGTGCTTCTGGTGACGTACTCGGTATTATACTCACCCCCAGATCTTTCTCCTTGATTGAAGTTTCCAGTCTTTGGCCGCCTAGCCTATACTCTGTCTGGGGTCTTCTTTGCCCTTCTCCGATCTTCCAGCCTGTGCAGGTCTATTTGTAGACCTGTTTGGTCCGTATCTGATTTAATTCTCCTCATTAACTTCACATCATCTGCAAACAGGGACACTTCTGAGTCTATCCCTTCCATCATGTCGTTCACATATGCCAAGAATAGCACTGGTCCCAGGACTGACCCCAGTGGGACCCCACTCATCACAGGCACCCACTGTGATACCTCATCACGGACCATGATTCGCTGTTGCCTCCCTGTTAGGCATTCTCTGATCCACTGCAGTGCCCTTCCTGTTATATGTGCCTGATCCTCTAGCTTCCGTATTAATCTCTTGTGAGGAACTGTGTCGAAGGCCTTCTTTCAGTCCAAGAAAATGCAGTCAACCCACATCTCTCTCTTACTTCAGTTACCTTGTCATAAATCTCTAGTAGGTTTTGTGACACAGAATTTGCCTTCCATGAGTCCATGCTAGCTGTCGATTATAACCTTGTTCCACTCCAGGTGCTTCACCACTCTCCTCCATGACTTTGCATACTATACACGTTAGTGACACTGGTCTATAGTTTAGTGCTTCATTTCTGTTTCCTTTATTAAATTCGGGTACTACATTTGCCATCTTCCATACCTCAGATAGTTGGTCGTTCCTGCCTGACAAACTTGCTGACGTTCTTCAATAGAACATTTGAGGCAGTTGACAGTGATAAGGAATATGATATTGTTTATTTGGATTTTAGTAAAACCTTCGATAGAGTACCTCACAGGAGACTCTTGAAAAAAGTGGCAGCTCATGGTATAGGAGGTAAAGTTCTAGCATGGATAGAGGCATGGCTTACCAATAGAAAGCAGAGAGCTACCATTAATGGAGTGAAATCTGAATGGGGATTAGTCACTAGTGGCGTTCCACAAGGCCCTCTCTTGTTCATAATTTACATTAATGACCTTGATGAAGGGATTACGAGTGACATGAGTAAGTTTGCTGATGATACAAAGATAGGCCGTATAATTCACTCTGAGGAGGATAGCAATGAACTCCAGGAGGATTTGGACAAATTAATGTCCTGGTCTGAAAAATGGCAGATGAAGTTCAATGTCGATAAGTGTAAAGTACTAGCCCTTGGTAATGAAAATAATCAACGGAGCTATAATCTAGGTGAAGTAGAGCTTGATCATACAGAATGTGAAAAGGACTTGGGAGTCATTGTGAGCAGAAATCTAAAGCCAAGACAGCAGTGCCTTAGTGTGCCCAACAAGGCCAACAGATTACTTGGATTTATCTCAAGAAGTATAAGTAACAGAAGTCCAAAAGTTATTTTACAGCTCTATACATCACTAGTGAGGCCTCATTTAGATTATGCTGCTCAGTTTTGGTCCCCTTACTACAGGATGGATATAGACTCATTAGAGAACATACAGAGAAGAATGACTAAAATGATTTACTGTGTAAGGAACCTCCCGTATGAAGATTGACTTAAAGCCTTAAATCTCCACTCTCTGGAGAGGCGTAGAATGAGGGGAGATATCATTGAAGTGTATAAGTGGATGAGGGGCATAAACAAGGGAGATATTAATAAGGTACTGAGGGTGTCGAACCAGGTAAGAACCAGAAATAATGGATTTAAGTTGGATAAATTTAAATTTAGAAAGGACATAGGTAAGTACTGGTTTTCTAACAGAGTTGTAGATGCGTGGAACAGTCTTCCCAGTGGGGTGATAGAGGCTAGGACCTTGGGTAGCTTTAAGAAGAGACTGGACAGATATATTAGTGGGAGGGGCTGGGTTTGAATGGTGTCATTGGGTACGGGAGTTATTTCTTGGGTGGCTTTAGGTAGAGGTCGTTTTGATAAGGACCTGCCTCGCATGGGCCAGTAGGCCTTCTGCAGTGTTCCTACATTCTTATGTTCTTATGTTAGTGGCACACAGTGTCTCTGCTCCCTCTCTAAGGAGCCATGGGGAGATGTCCGGTCCCACCTCCTTTGAGGTATCAAGGTCACTTAGGAACTTCTTTACCTCCTACTGGGTTTTGTGTATTTCATCCAACACTTATTGGTATATCCCTTGTTGGTGTACATCAGTTTTGTCTTCCCAGTGTCCCTTCAGCCTCCACTGTAAATACTTCCCGAAATCTCATGTTGAGCTCCTCACATACTTCTTGGTCATTTCTTGTGAGCTCCCTACCTTTCCTCAGCCTGATTACCTGGTCCTTGACTGTTGTCTTACTCCTGATGTGGCTGTAAAGCAGTTTCGGGTCAGACTTGACTTTCGATGCTATGTCCTTTTCGTACTGTCTCTGGCCCTCCCTTCTCATCTGTGCATACTCGTTTCTGGCTCGTCGACTAATCTCTTTATTTTCCTGAGTCCTTTGCCTTCTGTACATTTTCCAATCTCTAGTGCACTTAGTTTTTGCCTCCCTACACCCTCGGGTAAACCAAGGGCTTGTTCTGGTCTTCCCATTATTTCTGTTACCCTTGGGAGCAAACCTTTCCTCTGCCTCCTTGCATTTTGTTGTTACGTAGTCCATCATTTCGTTTACTGACTTTCCTTCCAACTCTCTTTCTCACTGAACCTCTTGCAGGAAGGTCCTCATACCTGTGTAATCACCCCTTTTATAGTTTGGCTTTTCCCTTTCAACTCCTGGTACTCTCTCAACATGTAGCTCTACAATGTATTCAAAGCTCAAACCCACGTGGTCACTAGCTCCAAGGGGCCTTTCATGTGTGATGTCCTCATTGTCTGAGCTACTCAGGGTGAACACAAGGCTGAGTCTTGCTGATTCATCCTCCCCTCTCTCGCTGGTAGTGTCCCTAGCATGGTCGTGCATAAGGTATTCCAGTACCACATCCATCATCTTGGCTCTCCATGTTGTGGGACCCTCATGTGGCTCCAGGTTTTCCCAATCAATCTCCCTGTGGTTGAAGTCGCCCAAAACCAGTAACTTCGCTCTACTCGAGTGAGCTTTTCTTGCTACCTCAGCTAGTGTGTCCACCATTGCTCTGTTGCACTCATCATATACCTCTCTTGACCTCCTGCAGTTCTGTGGTGGGTTATACATCACTGCAATGACTACTTCATGTTCCTCTGACTGAACTGTACCTTCCATGTAATCCCTTTCTCCAGTCTCGTCTATTCCTTCTATTTCTTTATATCCCTACCGGTTTTTAATGAGCAGTGCAACCCCTCCTCCCCCTATGCTCCTTCTATCCTTCCTCAGGATCTGATACCTAGGTGTATGTGTGTGTGTGTGTGTGTGTGTGTGTGTGTGTGTGTGTGTGTGTGTGTGTGTGTGTGTGTGTGCGTGTGTGTGTGTATGTGTGTGTGTGTATTAGTGAATGAGTATATGTGTGTGAGTATGTGTTTTTGTATGTGTGTGTGTATATGTATGAGTGTGTGTGTATTAGTGAATGAGTATATGTGTGTGTACTCACCTAGTTGTACTCACCTAATTGAGGTTGCAGGGGTCGATTCCAATCTCCTGGCCCCGCCTCTTCACTTGTCACTGTGTGGTCACTTCACTGGTCACTTCACTGTGTGCGTATGCGTGTGTGTGTGTGTATTAGTGAATGAGTATATATGTGTATGTGTGCGTGTACTCACCTAGTTGAGGTTGCAGGGGTCGAGTCCAAGCTCCTGGCCCCCGCCTCTTCACTGGTCGCTACTAGGTCACTTTCCCTGAACCGTGAGCTTTATCATACCTCTGCTTAAAGCTATGTATGGATCCTGCCTCCACTACATCGCTTCCCAAACTATTCCACTTCCTGACTACTCTGTGGCTGAAGAAGTACTTCCTAACATCCCTGTGATTCATCTGTGTCTTCAACTTCCAACTGTGTCCCCTTGTTGCTGCGTTCCATCTCTGGAACATTCTGTCTTTGTCCACCTTGTCAATTCCTCTCAGTATTTAGTATGTCGTTATCATATCCCCCCTATCTCTCCTGTCCTCCAGTGTCGTTAGGTTGATTTCCCTGTGTATGTGTGTGTGGTGTGTGTGTGTGTGTGTGTGTGTGTGTGGCGTATGTGTGTGTATGTGTGTGTGTGTGTGTGTGTGTATACTCACCTAATTGTACTCACCTATTTGTAGTTGCAGGGGTCGACTCATAGCTCCTGGCCCAGTCTCTTCACTGATTTTCTGGGGGCCTCTC
>NC_069426.1:21755970-21775206 GCF_026875155.1 Cherax quadricarinatus
AAAAAAAAAGATATGTTTTTTTTTTTTTTTAGCTTCATCATTAAATGTAACTTCATGGTGGTAAATTTAAACCTGATAATTACTTTTCCCCAACGCGCTAACACTCCAGGTTTGGGGTTTTTCCCCATCATTGACAAAAGTAATTGCCTCTTTTGGAATTTTTTTACCTTCGTTCTGCTTATTTTACCTTAAAGAAGGCTGTTTGACGTTAATGAAAGCTCTTAATCCTGATGTGCTGCTGTCATTTTTTTCCCTTGGTTTCAATCTGATTATCTTCCATTCCCCAGGTGTTGGGCCCCTGCGGGTTTAACACTTCTCCAACAAAAATTTTGGCTACAGGATGCTCTCGTTCATTTTAGAAACGTTGTTCTGGGGTTACAGTGATCTGAGGCAATGGCGCTCTCTGCTGTTTGGGGGAACTTAAGTATGCCGTCCCCCCTTCCCAAAAACCCCGGGAAAACTTGCTTTTTTCACAAGAAAGAGTTTTAAGGTTTGATGACATTTTAAAGAGGGCAAAAGCGGTTGTCTATCTCTTCGCTTCTCGTGGCGCCTTGATCGGGCAAAGTGCTCTTTGTCAGTGGAAAATTGGAGATACCCTCCACTTCCGGGGATCAGTTTGATTCAAATTTCCCCGGGCTTCCTTTAAACCCCATGGGTTTATCTTTTCCACATGAAATGACGGGGAAGTAACAAACCTCCCCCAAACTTGATGAAAACGCCCCCCTAAAAAACCAACCATCCTATACAAACTTTAATTTTTTACATGACTTAAGAAGGGGAAACACGACGGTGAACTGTAACCTGATCGCTGGTTTTGGGGTAAACAGTTTTACCAAGAAAATTATGATATTTTTTTAAGCCAGTTAATACGCTTAATAACTGAGAATGGCTGGAACCTTTACGGGCCTAAAAATTTCACAAACGCTTAGGTTTTTTAAACGTTTTTCCCTGGAACTTTGAGACAAAATACATTATAATTTACAACAGGGCTTTTCGATGGGACGGGTTCAAATTACCACCCGAAGTCACTACTTTTGCTGCAAGACCCCTGTCAGATGGTGCAAAATTCAACTAGTATATACTAAAAATAAAAGATTGAGACACTTATGCAGCATAGGGGAATCTTTATTCAGGAAACGTTTCGCCACACAGTTCTTCATCATCCAATACAAAGAGGAAGGCGTAAGGAGAGGAGGATTTTGGGTAATCTCCCCCTAAAACCTGGAGTCGTGGTTCAGTCCAAAATTTTTGTAGAATGTACAGCATGGCCGTAGACTTGGCTTATATACTGTATAGGTGAGGTGAAGCGGCGGAGGCGGGGTCTAGTGTACCACCCCCTACGAATGGGTTTCTTCGTCCAAAGGTTAAACAAGTGTTTGAAGAATTCTTTGTAAAAAGATCCCATGATGCTGCAGGTCTGACATTTGTGATAAGGGTTTTTGAAAAATCGACAAGTTGAAGATTGAACACTTATGCAGCATATGGGAATCTTTATTCGGAAACGTTTCGCCACACAGTGGTTCAATCATCCAATACAAAGAGGAAGGCTAAGGAAGGGGGAGTATAGGTAATCATCCCTAAACCCTGGGCGATGTTTCAGTCCAAAAAACCTTGTAAATGTACAGACACTTCAGACACGCGATCACGGGATCTTTTACAAAGAATTCTTAAACCTTGTTCAACCCTTGGACAAGACCTACTTCGACTGTGGGGGTACCACTATGACCCCGCCTCCGCCTGCTTCAACCTCACCTCATACAGTACATAAGCCACTCTACGGCCCTAGCTGAATTCTAAAGTTTGATGACGAACACATCGACCCCGGGTTGGGGGACTATTACCCATACTCCCCCCCTTACCCTTCCTCTTTGTATTGGACTGATGAAGCCACTGTGTGGCAAAAAGTTTCCTAAAATAAAGATTCCATTGTGCATAAGTTCTCAATCTTCAACTTGTGGGTTTTTTTAAAAACCATTCATCAATATAAAAAAATAACTCAGCGAGGTAATGGCCCAAGTTTTCTTAAACAGGTTCAAAAATAAAAAACAGAAGTTCCTTTTTCTTCGGATCGTCAGCTACTGAAAATACATGAAGTGAGTGGCTAGCACCGAACCAGGGCCCGGGGACTTTTTGCGGCCCCCCCCCCCTTAAAAAAATTTGCAAAGGTTCAAGAAAAATTTTTCGCGCTTAACTGACGAAAAAAATATTCAAAACCCTTACGGATCTAAGCGAAACTCTACGGCCCTCTTGTTGCCACCCCCCTAAAGAAATATAGTATCTAGTGGATTTAGGAATAAAAATAACAATTTTTTTTTTTCATAGAAACCGAATTCTCTCCCATTCTAATAACACTGGAGTTATTTATGACTCTGAGCTTAACTCCTTAACCATTTTACATAACTGGAGTCATTAAACTCGATAAAATAACACGTTCATTAAAAAAACCCCAGTACAATAATAAAAAATAAAAAAAGAGAAAAATGAGTAATTCATTCAATCTCTCACACTTGAATTACGCCCATCATAAAGGTGATAAATTTACTCAATAAAGTACCCCAAAGGGAAAAAATGTAGACCTTAACATGGTACTCGTGAAAGCATTAGAAATAATTTTGGGAGGAAGAAAATAGTAAAATATAATGTCATAGGAAGAATCTAATTCGAGTAGAGCCTAACTAAAATAATAAAAAAATGTAGATAAGCATTTTTAAAAGAACTTAAACTGTTAACAATTAACTCACTTTGTAAGCCAGACAAAGGCTTGGTTACAAGTTGTCTTGGTAGTTTGGCATACACACAAACGATAAATTTTGGGTCCCTTTTTGTCATTTTCTTAAACACTATACTTGAATGCCCACTTACTGAAAATGAGAGTTATTTTTAATGACCTGTGGGATTTTTCAAGGTATTTTTTAATGAAAACAAAATATCATATATTTAATATGTGTAACCAAAAATTGCTTGTCACGGAAAAAAGAAATTCAAAACCGTAGAAACAAAAAATCCTGGTAAACCCTTTTTTTTTTTTTTTGTAGCCTGCTCTTAGGCCTTTTTGAAATCTACATGCCTTACATACCCGTCGACAGGAGGGGTTGTGATGCACGGAAATGGTGGTGAGGATAAATGTACCACAAACTTCTCATTAATAAAGGTGGAATATCCTTTGGTCGGTGGCCACATAAGATATTGACCATGTTACTGTAACAGACATAAAAAGGGTGAGCCCAAAGGGGGTTTTCCCTGACTGCTTTTGGTGACATAGTCAACAGGTTGGATCTATGTCGGTAATGGGAACACCCCATTTCTGCATCGTGCTGGGGAAACAATTTTGGGAAGGGTGGGGAGACAGGAGCAACTAGTAATATGGGATAGCATAGTTTTTAATTATTCTAAGGAGGGATCCCGATCAAGTAGAATCATTTTTACAGGGAGGGGGGCATGTTGGATATCTAAACAAGGTTTTCAATTGTTTGCTAGACAGTACTGTAAAGAACTTACATTCCCATTCATTAAACTGGGACGATTTTCTTGGCCAACATGATAGTACAAGTATAAAAGAGATAGAATTTATCTATCGGGGGCAGGAGTGGTAGCATTAGCTAAGAAAAGGGGGGCCTTTGCTAAATTCCAAATTTTTTTAAAACTGATAGACGATAGGGGGATGGGTGTTGGGGAAACCTAGATTACAGTAGGGGGATGAAAGCGCAAAACTTGCAGGATCCTCAGTGAATGTTTGATATGCTAAAAATGCAACAGAATGGTTAAAAAAACGAAGAGAGACAGAAAAGGGGGTGCAGTGACAAATTTCCCCTAAAGGTTTGCTATACTAATAGTAGGAACATAAGAAAAAGTTTAAGGGTTTAAAATTTAATTTGTATGTTCGGGAAGCACAATATTATTGCTATAACAGAACCTGGTTTAACCTGGAAGATAGAGAAATGCCTTCTGAATGGCAACAAAAGGTTATAAATTATTCCCCCCAAACAAGGTTAATAGAAAGGGTGGTGGAAGGAGATGTATTCATTAATAATTTAAAACTCTTTCTTAAACAATATATTAAATTAGAACGACGAGGCCAAATCTGTTTTTAAGGGGAGTTTTTAAATTTTTAGAAAAATTTTGATTGGAGAAATATAAAAGGGAATTTTGATAAAACGCTTTTTTGATACGACCCAGATTGTTTTTAAAAAAGTTTAAAAACAAAAACCAGCTGGGGAAAACCCTGTTTGATTTGGGTTTTTTTGCCAACGGGAATCACTAATTAATAATCTTGGGTTAATGATGGCTTGGGGAAATTGAACACAGACACTCATTCCAATGTAACAGGGAATTACCTTAAAAAAATACAACCAATCTTCCTTGACCGATTACTGGGACTGAGAAATTACCTGGGGGGTGGACTGGGGTGTCTGTTTGGGTACTTATTCAGTAAGTTGGGGAGATGACAATGTTTGTTAATATGACATTTTTCAAAGATAGTTCAATCCCCCAAACATTTAGCCCAAACAAGAAATTAGATCAAAAAAAAAGAACCTAAGGGTCAAAAGAGAAGTTTTACAAACGAATCAAAAGGGAAGAAAGGTTTAAAAAGAAATCAATATATTCAATTAAAAAAAGAAAAATAATAAAAAAAAGAAAATAAAAAACAAAAAAAAATTATAAAGTCGCAAGGATTCAGGCTTAACCAAAAGGGTTTTTTCAAGTATATAGGAGTATGTTTAAAAGTTGATTGGGTCAGCTCTAAATTTTTTAGGAAAAAGATACGGAGAGAATTTCCAGAATTGCAAATTACGTAGATAAGGGGCGAAAATAATTTGAGCACTAACAACACTGTGACAGGGTTCTCAAAAAACGTTTGTTTAAAAACCTGACAAATTCTGGACCTGAAACTTTTTTTGAAATTTTTATATAAAAAAAAAAAAAAAGGGGGAAATTTAAACCCATTGGCAAGGCTTTTCAATAATCACTACAAACTCACTGTGGGAAAACTGATGGAATAATAATTGCCGAGGCAAACGAAGCCACTTCGATTTTTATAAAGGGGATGTCAGCAGGGTTTTTAAAAAGGGGGTTTTACTGCCTTACGAATTTACTATTTTTTTGCTGATGTTTTTGGGGAAGAGATAGGGTTCTGAATAGATATTGTGTATTTTTATTGAAGAAATAGAAGCACCAAGAATAGGAGTAATTTTTTCCTAAATTTGAGGCACTTTTAACAGATAGGCAAAGAGATTTTTGGAAAAAGGCCTATGTGCATTCAGGACTTTTTTTAAAGGAAACGTTTCTCTACGAGGGGTTTTTCAGTCCTAATACAGGAAACTGTATAAAAGTGTACAAGGAAACTGTTTTAAAATTGCTTTTTAAACATCTTGTCGAAGCCCCCAAACCCATTTCTCAACAGAGAGTTCCCAAAAAAGGGGATGAAATCAAGGGGGGACACGTCACAAGCAGTGTTGCCGGGGATGGGTTTTGGGCCCTTCGTTGCTACAATAACAAAAATTCGTCAAAGGGAAGATCTAAAGAAATTCGCAATCGTCGGAAAATGGGGGGTTTCAGTTTTATTAACAAAGGCAAATTCTAAATTTTGGAGATTAAAAAAAAAAACGTAAAAAAACTACGTAATGTAGATCTTACTCTGCATGCAAAAGAAGTTTAGGATTTCTGGTCACAGCATTATAAACCCAAGACGCCAGTGGTAAATTTCGCAAAAAAGCTAATAGAATTCTTGCGCAAATCAAAAAGCATAAATAACAGGGTCTCTTCATTAAATATAAGCGCACACTTTGGTCACCGAATTACAAAAAAATTGGACATAAATGGCTGAAAACCACAGAAAAGGATGACATTATCAGAAATTTTTACAGGGTAGACTGGGGGAACAAAATGTGCACTCTCTAGAAAGGCTAAAATTTGGAGGTTGTGATATAGGTGTAATAAATGGAAAACAGGAAATTTAAAAAATTTTAAAAATAACGTGCTAAAATTTTCTAACCACGAAGGACTCGCACCAAGGGTTCAAGTTGGAACAAATTTATTTTTAGAAAGGAACGGGAAAGCATTGATTGGTAATAGATTTGTGGATGAGTGGAACAAACTCCCGATAGAGTCACTGAAGCTAAAACCTTGAAAGCTTCAAAAAAGGTTAGAAAATGCATGCGTAAAGTGAGTTAAACTTGTCCACATGGGCAAGGGGGTCTTTAGTGCTCCTTCTTTCTTATTTTTCTTAAAACCACAGAATTTTAGAGGTAGACAATAAACCAGCATTTCCGCCCACAGCAGGGAAAATGGTGTCCCCTGAATTAGTGTTTTGAATAAAACAACTGTTATATTCAAAATCAACAAAACTACAGCTACGACCACGGGAAAAATCTGAGGGGGGAAAAGAGACACAAAGCATACGAATAATGTGATCCTTTCTGGAAACTTTTCGCTCACTCAGGGGGCGTTCAGTAAAATATATCTACCTGAGGAGAGATGTTGCAACACTGAACGATTGAGACAAATTTACGTGGACGAAACATTCAGACACCCCCAACCACATTTTTTTTGAGACCAGTATTAAAAAAAAGGGACGACTTGAAAAACGTCTGTGTGTGACACCAAAACTCCAACAACTATTTTTACTTACAAAAACGCACGACTATCCCAAAAGAAAAAAAACACGAAAGAAAAATGAGATGTTAGAATCATCACTCAGTTTTATCCCTTTTTTAAAACCAAACAACGGCTTGTAAAACATCCCAGCCTTGACAAAGCCCGGGAGAGGGAAACGTTCCCCACAAAAAATGCCCATTAGTTGCCTTTTTTTCCTTTTACCTAATTTATTGTGGGAAATTCAACCAACATTATTACTACTGAGGCCTCTTGTCAAGAATCTCCTTCATCGTTATCTACAAACCAACAATAAGTATGGGGGAAACACTTCAAAATCGATTAGTCCCCCCGGGAATGTTCATCACTAACCAAATTCTAATTATCTTTCAAAAAACTACATCAAAATTTTTCATTAAATTTTTACGCACTACCTTATAATATATATAATATATATATAATATAAATTATATTAAAAAAAAAATATATTATATATATATATATATATTATATAATATATATATATAATTAATATTAAATATATATATAATATATATATATATATATAATAAAAATAAAAATATTAAATAATATATATAAAAACAAAACCCTGTGAAAAATAGTGAAATTCCAAGCCTAATATAGTTCAATGATAATTGAGAAGTCACAAAAGCCTTTGGGAATTTCACTTTTCTTTCACAGTGGTTGTTTTCCCTTTTTTTGAAATCACCTTTTTATTGGATCTTATTGCGAGCGCAAGCCACCACACACACACACACACAAAAACCACAACACCACACAACACACACACACACAACACACCCACAAAACACAAACACACACACACACTTTACACCGTGTATGTCAGGCCCATACGGGAGTATGCAGACCTTTTTGGAACCCCCTTTTGAAAAAGCACGTCAAGAAACTAAAAAAGTAAAAAGGGTTTGCGACAAGGTTAGTTCCAGAGCAAAGGGGAATGCCCTATGAAGAAAGATTAAGGGAAATGGGGCCTGACACACTGGAGGACGGAGGGTCAGGGAGACAAATAACGACAAAAAAATACTGCGTGGAATAAAAAGGTGGACCAAGACAGGATGTTCCAGGGGGGGCACAGAAAAAAAGGGCCCAAAATTGGAAGTTGAAGACACAAATGAGTCAAGACATATTAGGAAGTATTTCTTCAGTCATAGAGTTGTAAGGCAGGGAAAAAGCCTAGAAAATGACGTAGTGGAGGCAGGAACCCTAACAGTTTTAAGAGAGGTTTTTATAAATCATGGACGGGGGGAGAGAGGGCCCAGTAACAACCGGTGAAGAGGCGGGGCCAGGGGTAAGACTCGACCCCTGCAAAACCACAAATAGGGGGAGTACACAACACACACAACCAAACACATATATTATATATATAAAAATATATATACAAAAATAATTTATAATATAATATATTATATATTAAATTAAATATAATTATATATATTTTATATATATAAATTTATATTATAGCAATAAGATCACAGTAAACAGGTGATTTCAGAATTTGCAAAACAACCACTCTGAAAAATAGAGAAATTCCAAGCCTTTCGTGACTACCCATTACAAGGAACTATGAAGTTCCTTGTAATGTGAGTGTCACGAAAGCGCTTGAATTTCTCTTTCTTTCAGAGTGGGTTTTGCGTATATATATATATATATATAATAATAAAATTAATATATATATATATATATATATATTTATATTATAATATATTTTTTTTTTTTTTTTTATCACACCGGCCCATTCCCCCAAGGGAGGGGGGGCCCGAAAAAGAAAAATTTTCACCACATTCACTCCATCACTGTCTTGCCAAAGGGGGCTTTACACTACAGTTTTTAAAAACCCAAAATTTTAAAACCCCTCCTTGAGGTAGTAGGTTGTAACAGCAACCACCAGGGAAGTACTACCGTCCGCCAGAGACTGTGAAAAAAAAAAAACCGTAATTGTTTTGCATGATGGTAGGATTGCTGGTTTCTTTTCTGTCCAAAACAGCAAGAAAAGGGGTATCTTGCTACTCCTACTAACACTTTGGTCACACTTCACAGAAACCACTGCATATATATAATAACATACATCTAGGTTTTTTTTCTCCTTTTTTTAAATAGCTCTTGTTCTTTTTTTTTTCTTTATTGTCCTGGGGAAGTGGAAAAGAACTTTCCTCCGTAAGCCATGCGGTCGTATGAGGGGGACAAAATGCCGGGGGGGAATGGTGTAACCCTTCTCCCGTAACAATTACTAAAAAAGAGAAGAAAAAAATTTATATATATATATATATATATATTTTATAATTTAAAAAATATATATATAATATATAATAATATAAATACACACACATAATATTACGGATTTTCGAAAAGGATTTTAAAAATTCTGGTTAGCAGTAATCTGAACAAGACAACAGTGCTAAGTTTGCAATAAAACTAACGAATCCTTGGCTCATAGCAAGAAGTATAAAAATAGGAGTCCCCGGGTTGTTCTTCAAAATCTATATATTTTGGTTAGGCCTCATTTAGATTTTGCTGCACATTCTGGTCACCGATTAACAGAAGGATTTAAGCACTGGAAAACGTACAAAGGAGAATGACAAAGTTGATCCATTTTCAAAACTTCCCCAAAGGATAGACTGAGGGGCCCCCAAACTGCACTCCTATACACAAATACCCGCAACTCTTAAAGGGTAGAATTAGGGGGGATATGATTGGGTGATAAAGGGAAACAGGGAATTTAAAAAAGGGATGTAAAAAGCGGCAAAAAAACTAATTAGACAGGCTCGAAGCAATGACTTTAAATTGGAAAATTTAAATTTGGAAAAAATTCAATTTAGGAAGGATTAGGAAAAACACGGTTTTTGGGAATAGGTTTTTGGATGAGGGAACAAACTCCCGAGTACCGTCATAGACGCTAAGACTTGCGTATTTTAAAAATAGGTTTATAAATACATAGTGGGTGGGGGGGGTGTGGTTGGGCCTAAATAGTTTGTGTACTGGCGGTGCCCTTCTCCTCCCCTAAGTGAGTGTCTGACCTCACTAGGTCAGTGAGCTTAAGCCGTTAGGAGAATTGGACCCCCTCGAAGGGCCTAGCCGCCGCATGTTTCCCTTTTTCTTATGTTTTTTGTTCTATAGGCAGATCTGTTTTTGAGTTGGTAAAGGTCATTTTGGGGCGAAATGTTATCAAAAATTGTTTTCCCTCTGTATGTAGTGTCAATTTTCATGACTCAGTATTTTATAACATTGCCTTTAATGGATAATGGAAAAAATAAACTAACTGCTACCGCCCCGTTTTAGTCCGCGGGTGAATTGATAAAACGTAAACTTGCACTGCCGTCCACAGAATGTATTCGAGGTACTCATTAAACTAGCCACCACGTACAGGGAAAATTGGGGTGCACAATAAATTAGTCTCTTCATTCATTTTTACACATCCAGTGGGCACCCTACTCGTCCACAGGACTGAAAAAAGCTGCCCACTGGAATGGTGCAGACTGGATAGGTTTCCCCCCAAAAATCCAGTCTGTGAAAGAAAGGATAGTTTTTTGTGCACCCCGATTTTTCCTATGACGGGGGTCACAGTACTCTAGCCACAACCCTCAATAGGTGGATATTAGTCACAAAAAATACGTCCTAGCGTTTATAGAAAGGGTTTAGTGTGCCAAAAAGGAAGCATCCGAAATCCTGTTTTTTTTTTTTCAAAACTCGACGTCCCAAAAGAAGATATTTTTTGATTTTTATTCTTTTGAGACCTCTATTTTTTAAAAGATATTTTTTAAAAATGGCAAAACGAATCCCGCAACCCAGCATCAAAACAAATATATTTTTTTCTACAAATGAATAAGGGAGCAAAATAAGAAGCCTCTACCGCGACAGGAGGGATAGAAAGGGTGCAAAATGAACAACCACTACGGGGCACAGCTAGACATGAAGTGCCAAAATAAACTGTTATCGTCCCAGGAGGATATTAGGTGCACAGTAAACACGGAGCGCTCGTCAACATGAGAACACGTGGGGGCACAACCTAGCCCCCAACCGTCCACAAAAGGATATGGGGTTAACAATAAACTAAGCACCCCTTGAAGGGTGAAAATTTCGGGGGCACAAAAACTGCTCTACCGTCAACAGGATGGGTAAGAGGTAAAGGCCAAAATAGTCTCTAAAGCCACCGGATTTATATGCATGCACAATAACTAAAATAGGCCTACAGTCCCCGGGTGTATATGCGTACACAAAAAACTAGGCACTATTAATTAGGGGGGATATAAAATGTACAAAGACCTAGCCCCTAGTGTTTTACAGGGTTTTTTGAAATTTCCCCCAAAAACCCGCCGCTGCCGGCTACAGGATGATTTAAAAAAAACACGCACTAGGCCAAAAGGGCGGGGGGCCATTAAACCGGGCTATTATCCCCCTGGATGGGTTTTGGGGTATCAATTAAAATTGTCACTATTTTTTTTCGTTTACTGGGTGGTGTAACTGCTCAGTAAACTAAGACCCCTCCTATGAAATGTTGGGCGCAATTAACTTACCTACTGGTCCTCCACGGGATGAAAGAAATGCACAACAAACTAGCCACTACCTCCCTTGGAAAACGACATAGGGTGCACAATGAAAAAAAAAGCTGTCGAGTGCCAGAAACAACCATTACCTTCCACACGAAGATTTGGGGTGTACA
The DNA here is from genome assembly GCF_026875155.1 of Cherax quadricarinatus. Taxonomy (NCBI): domain Eukaryota; kingdom Metazoa; phylum Arthropoda; class Malacostraca; order Decapoda; family Parastacidae; genus Cherax; species Cherax quadricarinatus. Next base: position 21,767,261 of record NC_069426.1, read on the forward strand.
TTAAAATTTGCCACAACTGTCCAGAGGAAATATTGATGCAAATAAACTAGCGGTACCGTTCAAGGGGAATACAGATGCACACTAACTAGGGAAAAATCGTCCACAGAAGGATATGAAGGCACAATATACTACCAATTCCGAAAAAGATGAGGGTTTGGGTGCACGTAAACTAGCCACATCGTATACAGCACTATGCAAGTCACTGTAAACTAGCCACACCGTTCACAGAGGGATGTTAGGGGGCCATAAACTAAGGACATTTGGGAAAAAACTAAATCAAGTATTCATTTCGATTGTTCCCGATTTCTAATTGTTTATTAACTCATCCAGTAGTCCTGCCTCCTTGTATTATGGAATCGATTTGTATTGATTTATACGATACTTGGTTAAATTTGTATTTGTTTACTTCATACTTGGTTAAATTTAGATAACTGTTTTAATTTATACTGCTGAAAACCACTTGTGCAAAATTTTGGGGATCGTTACTGAGGAAACGTCTCGCCAGCCAGTGGCTTCTTCAGTTCAGTACAGAGAGGAACGGAGAACGATGAGGAGATGTTTTGAGGTAATCAGTCCCTCAGCCTGGAGTCGATGTGTCACCATGCCTTTTTCTCTCATTGCTGTTCACCATGAAGACAAAAAAGACAATACCGGGGGGGAACAAGACATAAAACCACAATAGGAGAAACTCATAACGACGTTTCGGTCCTTTAAAGTTTTGGCCATTTTCAAGTCCTTTAAAATGTACGTTCCTAGCTCTTGGGACCATATACTGCATCACCATGATCCCATACTAAGTACTGCTCACCAGGTCGACTAACTCATGTAATGTGTCACCATGTCTACTGATACGTTCATCATGCACTCATGTGTCGTAAGGTTTCTTAAGAGAAATGACGGTGAAAGATAACTCATGAACTGTTATCATACTAATTTTATTTTATCTGGCAGGAAACCCAGCCTGCAGCTGAGGAGTCTGAGGGGCCCGATGACTGGCCAGGGTACGCCCTCAGGACCCCCCTCACGGCGGGGGCAGGTCATTGCGGTTTAAATTGTGCTGATTAACAGTATTTTTAAAAGTCCGTGGCATCACGACGAGCGTTTTTTAAATATATGAAAATGTACCTTTTCCCATGGTGTACTCATAATTTCTGTGTCAACAACGTCTACTCACTCATGTACTATGTTACCATGGTTTCTCATGTCTTTGGGGACCAGGGCTATTCACTCATGTAGTGTCATATGGTCTATTCACTCTTGTACTGTTCACCATGGCTATTCACTTTTGTTTCTGTGTCACCCGGTTTACTCTGTACTACACTATGGTCTACTCCGTAATACCATGGTCTACTCACGACTTTACCAGGGGCAACTCATTACTGTGTCACCATGGTCTACTTTCTACCTTTTTAATAAAATAATTTATCTTTTTCATCAGTGACTTGACTGATAAGAGTGAAAAAAAAAAAACATTCTTGAAAAAAAAATGTATTCTCATTGTGACGAATCATGAAGGTAGCCCCTTTTAAAAGGGTTTTTTTTTTCACTGTTTTTGTATTTCCTATCTGAAGATTAGAATAAACATCAATAACAATGTTAAATGTAAAGGAGCAAGAAGAGGAAGGGAGGAGAAGAGAAGGGGGAGGAAGAGGAGGGGGGTCCAGCTGAGCAAGGGGAAACGGTATTTCGGAAACGGCACTGACTAAGGGGGGTCACCAAGGGGGAAAAATGCCACTGCCCTTTTTGGGCCTTTAAAAGGTTCCGAAATAAAAATTTAATTTATTATATATAAAAAAATAAAATAAAAAATTAAAAACACGACTCCTGAAAGACCCCTACGAACCTTAACATTTTCCAGGGTATACCACCCCCCCACACTTCAATACCCCCTAACAAACCCCAGACTTTGATCCAAGGCACCCGCTTCAGGGGGCAACATCTGCATTTTCTAGGGGGGGCCCAAGGGATTGGTCCCCGGTGGGGGGAAAGGAAAAAGCACTCTACCTTTTCCAATTGTACTTCGATCTCCCCTTTAGCCCGAGATCAGTGTTGTGTAATTCCCACTGCTCTGTGAATTTCCTTGCATATATTTAAAAAAATAATATAATATAAAAAAAAAAAAAATAATAATAAAATTTTTTTTAAAAAGCACACGGGCCCATCTCACCCGGGGGTGGGGCCCAAAAAGAAAAAAACCACCTCATTCATCCATCACTGTTTGCCAAAAAGGGTGCTTACACTACGTTTTTTTAAACTGCAACATTTAAAACCCCACCTTTAGAGTGCGGGGCCAAAATGTACTTTCCATTTCCAGGACTCAAATCCGGGCCCGCGGTTTCCCCCGAAACCTTCATAAAAAGTACTTTTCTCACATCCAACAGCACGTCAAGCATTAAAAATCATTTGCCCCCCTTCACCCCCATCAAACACGCTCACGCAGCCGCGGGAAATCCAAGCCCCTCGCACACAAAAACCCCCTTTACCCCCCCCCCCCAACCTTTTTTAGGCCGACCCCCCCCCCCGCCTTCCTTTCCACACAGACTGATCACTTTGAATACCTGTTTCGCTCCATTTTCTCTACATGTCCCAACCCCCTCAACAACCCCTTTCCCCAGCCCCCTTGGGCAACAGTTTTGGCAGTCCCCCCACCCCCTCCCAACTTCCAAACTACAATTCTTGCATTTTCACACCACACATTGCCCTCAACATGGCAACTCCACTGCCTCCACCTTCTCCTCTTGCAACATTCTCACCCCTATAAAACTTGGTAAAACTATACCCATCATTTCCCCCTTGCCTCCAAGGGGCAAAATTTTTTTTGTCTCCACAGACCCCAATGCACCCCTCATCCTTTTCCCCTCATCATTCTTTATTTTTTCCCCATCTTCCTAACCCATTTACTACACTCCCCCCCCCAAAAATCTGAATACATTCCCCCCCCCATACTTCTCCCCCCAATATAATCCAATCTTTCATCTAATCTTTTTGTTTTCCCCATAACCTTTTCTTTTCCCTTTTTCACTTTTAATTTTTTCTTTTACATACCCCTTCCAAATTCATCTACCCCAAACCTTGCAACTTCTCTTCAGAATCCCCAAAGACAGTGTCATCAGCAAAGACAACTGTGACAACCCCACTTTTTGTTGATTCTTTATCTTTTAACTTCATCCTCTTGCCAAAAACCCCCGCATTTTCCTCTCTTCTACCCCTCTATAAATATATTAAACAACATGGGGACACAAAAATCCTTCTAAAGGGCCCACTTTTTTTTGGGAAATAACCCCCCCCCTTTTCCCACATAAATTAAATTGAGCATCACTATCCTCGTAAAAATCTTCCTGCTTTCAGTAACCCACCTCCTACACCATAACCGCAACATCTGCCCCATTGCCCCCTATCCACCCCGTCATACCCTTTTCCCAAAACCATAAATGCCACAAAAGCCCCTTTAGCCTTATCTAAATACTGTTCACTATATGTTTCACTGTAAAAAACCTGGCCACACACCCCCCCCTTTTCCCAAAGCCTCCCTTTTCACTGCTATCCTATTTTTCCCTCTTACTCTTAATTTTTTCAATAATAACTCTACCATACACTTTTTCCAGGTATGCTCAACAGACTTTTTCCCCCCATAATTTTTGCATCCTTTTATCCCCCCTTTTCCTTTATACAAAGGAAATATGCATGCTCTCTCCAATCCCTGGGACCTTACCTCTTCCATACATTTTTTAAATAATAGCACCAACCACTTCAACACTATACCCCACCTGCTTTTAAAAATTTTATCTTTTTCCCGTCAAACCCAGCTGCCCACCCCTTTTTATTTTACCCATGCCCCACGATTTTTGGGTTTAAAAAAGCCACACCCCTTTATGTCGAACAAGGCAAGCGAAAATTTGGTATCATAATTTTACAAAAATCAAACTGAACCCTTTCGAAAAAATATATTTCAAGTGTTGTTTTTTTCTTTTAAAATTTTTGAAATTATCTGAAATGTATTTTGTTGATAGGGCAAAATTAAATAGTTTGTTATAATAAGGGTTTGGTAAGGTTTCTAAAGGGTTTTTTTTATACAAAAATATTAATTTTTACTTTAAAAAAATAAAAAATGTTTTTTTAAAATTCAGAAAAATTTTTGAAAGGGGTTAAAAATAAAAGATTCTTGCTAATTACCATTTTTTCTATTTGGGAAAGACTCTCTCTCTCTCCTTCTCCTCTCTCTCTCTCTCTCTCACACACACACACAAGTGAAGAGGCGGGGGCCCGGGTAGGCTCGACCCCCAACCTCAAATAGGGCGTACAACTAGGGATACACACACACACCGCCAAAAACATACTACACACACACCCCACACATATACACACACACACACACCACCATACACAAACAACACACACACACACACACACACACACATACTACACACACAAACCCACCACATACACACACACACACACAACCACACACCCACACACCACAAACACAACACACACACAACCCCACAACACACACCATACACACCCTGGAGGGGGGTGAGATGAGTGGAAGCAAATGGTTTAAGGGGTTTTTCTTTGTGTGTGAGCATGGTAAAAGCTACAAATAGAAGGGATTCACAAAACCACTATAGGATTTAAAAATTTGTAAACGAAAAAAAACTGGAGAGGAATTCAGCTGGCGGATATGGTGATTTCGTGCACTTGTAGAAAGAAGTTAAGGTTAAGTGCTGTTGATTGTGACTTTCTCTCTAAATTACCTTTCTGAAACATCTTAAATACCGATTTTGATATTCATAAATTTAGATTTCTCTTTGGGTTTTAAACTGTTCATGAAATTTTTATTATAGTTTTGTTTGACACTGATTACAATTTGGAGCTCTAACTGTTTATTCCACCTCAGTACAGCGGCCACTGCTAAATTTAAAAACCCACGCTTAAATTTTATTAGATTAGCGAGAAAATCCTCTTAGGGGCTTAGCTTCGTATTTGCGAGATTATAACGCGGGATACTCGATGCAGTTATTAAGCCACGGTATTAGGTTTGATGAGCTTAAAAAACTCAGCTTAGCCTGAATGACTGTGCGAGATTGATTGAGGTGAGATTCAGTAGGTAAACAGGAAAACCCTTTCCCACACAGTTTAGCGGACGTGTGGGAAGGGTTCAAGACTAAAACCACAAAGGAACACACCCCAAAACACCACAATAGAATCAGATATCCTGATCTCCGGTCTGGGATTGTAAAAATCTCCACATCAATCCAGTCTTAAAAAACTAGCATGTATCATCCCGGGCCCAGAAACGATTCAACAAAGGTGAATTTTTATGCATACTTGAAAGATTACTATGGGCTCCTCTGAAACCACAAAGCCTGTCACGCAGAGCTTAAAACCCTTTTTCTTATGAAAGATAATGGAACCAACTTTAGATATTTGTTATGTATCATATATATTTTAGAAGACATATTTGGGTAACTCAGCAGAAGGGGTGAAGTAAGCTTGATCTTCCGTCCACTAATGGCAACGTAGTGATGTAACACATCGATTCTAAAACACATATGACAACTGGACAGGTCCAGGAGCTACACTGCATAATCAGTGATCGAAAGGCAGAGCTCAAGAGCTCAACTGTCATCAAGAATATTCTTTGATGCTGGTGAAGGGCTCGTCATCCATGGAACTGGGAGCATCCTCCTCTTCCGAGGATCAAACATGATACCGCGTACTGTATATTTCCCATTAGCTGTATAATTATTGTGGGTCAGTAATTCTCCAGTATAATAATGATAAATATATTAATTATGATGATGACAATTATGATGATAATGATACACTACTACTACTACTAATAATAAAATAATAATAATAATAATAATAATAATATTGCCCAAAATAATGTTAGAGAAAGGTTTCATAGATGCTAACTTCATAAATGGATGAAAAATATAGATACGATAACATTTACTTTCATATAAAAAAAACAAAAGAATCAAATTGTTAATATGAATGATCTCGTAGGACATTACTGGGACACAACCCGCATCTCTACCTGACTCCCGTGTGATGATGTGGTGGTTGTTGTAGTCTACACGGGGTGCTGTTGGTGTAGTGCTGGTGGTGGTGTAGGGTTGTTGTAGACTGCACGGGGTGGTGTTGGTGCAGTGCTGGTGGTGGTAGAGGGTTGTTGTAGTCTACACGTGGTGGTGTTGTTGCAGTGCTGCTGGCGGTAGAGGGTTGTTGTAGTCTACACGGGTGGTGTTGTTTTCATTGCTGCTGTGGTAGAGGGTTGTTGTAGTCTACACGTGGTGGTGTTGCTGCAGTGCTGCTGGCGGTAGAGGGTTGTTGTAGTCTACACGGGGTGGTGTTGTTGCAGTGCTGCTGGTGGTAGAGGGTTGTTGTAGTCTACACGGGGTGGTGTTGTTGCAGTGCTGCTGGTGGTAGGAGGTTGTTGTAGTCACACGGGGTTTGGGGTTGTTGCAGGTGCTGCTGGGGGAGAGGGTTGTTGTAGTCTACACGTGGTGGTGTTGCTGCAGTGCTGCTGGCGGTAGAGGGTTGTTGTAGTCTACACGGGGTGGTGTTGTTGCAGTGCTGCTGCTGGTAGAGGGTTGTTGTAGTCTACACGGGGTGGTGTTGTTGCAGTGCTGCTGGTGGTAGAGGGTTGTTGTAGTCTACACGTGTTGGTGTTGTTGCAGTGCTGGTGGTGGTAGAGGGTTGTTGTAGTCTACACGTGGTGGTGTTGTTGCAGTGCTGGTGGTGGTAGAGGGTTGTTGTAGTCTACACGAGGTGGTGGTGTTGAAGTGCTGGTGGCGGTAGAGGGTTGTTGTACTCAACACGTGGTGGTGTTGGTGTAGTGCTGGTGGTGGTAGAGGGTTGTTGTAGACTGCACGGGGTGGTGTTGGTGCTGTTCTGGTGGTGGTAGAGGGTTGTTGTAGTCTATACGAGGTGGTGTTGGTGCAGTGCTGGTGGTGGAAGGATGTTGTAGTCTACACGAGGTGGTGTTGGCGCAGTGCTGGTGGTGGTAGAGGGTTGTTGTAGCCTACACAAGGTGGTGTTGGTGCTGTTCTGGTGGTGGTAGAGGGTTGTTGTAGTCTACACGGGGCGGAGTTGGTGCTGTGCTGGTGGTGGTAGAGGGTTATTGTAGTCTACACGGGGTGGTGTTGGTGCGGTGCAGGTGGTCGTAGACGGTTGTTGTAGTCTACACGGAGTTGTGTTGGTGCTGTGCTGGTGGTGGTAGAGGTCTGTTGTATCAACACGGGGTAGTGTTGGTGCGGTGCTTGTGGTGGTAGAGGGTTGTTGTAGTCTACACGTGGTGGTGTTGGTGCGGTGTAGATGGTGGTAGAGGGTTGTTATAGTCTACACGGGGTGGTGTTGATGCTGTGCTGGTGGTGGTAGAGGGTTGTTGTAGTCTGCACGGGGCGGTGTTAGTGCTGTTCTGTTGGTGGTAGAGGGTTCTTGTAGTCTACACGGGGTGGAGTTGGTGCTGTGCTGGTGGTGGTAGAGCGTTGTTGTAGTCTACACGGGGTGGTGTTGGTGCTGTTCTGGTGGTGGTAGAGGGTTGTTGTAGTATACACGGGGTGGTGTTGGTGCTGTTCTGGTGGTACTCACCTAATTGTGGTTGCAGGGGTCGAGACTCAGCTCCTGGTGGTGGTAGAGGGTTATTGTAGTCTACACGGGGTGGAGTTGGTGCTGTGCTGGTGGTGGTAGAGGGTTGTTGTAGTCTACACGGGGTGGAGATGGTGCGGTGCAAGTGGTGGTAGAAGGTTGTTGTAGTCTACACGGGGTGGTGTTGGTGTGGTGCGGGCGGTGGTAGAGGGTTGTTGTAGTCTACACGGGGTGGTGTTGGTGCTGTGCTGGTGGTGGTAGAGGGTTATTGTAGTCTACACGGGGTGGTGTTGGTGAGGTGCAGGTGGTGGTAGATGGTTGCTGTGGTCTGCACGGGGTGGGTTTGTTGG